>JAJIBD010001579.1:0-366220 GCA_021461705.1 Cryptotis parvus
GAAATGCTATGGTGGGGTGGGGGCACACCTGGCTGCGCTCAAAGTTTACTCCTGGCTCTGCATTCAAGGATCATTCCAGAAGTGTCTCGTGGGACCATAAGGGATTCTGGAGGTTGAACCTGGGTCCACGTGAGTAAGGCAAGAGCCCTATCTGCTGCATTAGTGCTCCTGCCCATAAAAAACATTATTTTTAAAGAAGGAACTTACTTTTTGATTCACTAGTTCATCATCCAATACTCATCTTGTGCTTTTTCCAAACTGTTTTCTTTCAATTCATGAAGGGAAATAGAGAATGCACAGACTATCATAGCCGTTATAATTAACAATGACCTATCATTTAAAATGTTCTCTCAAATTGATTATATAAAATATTTATGAGTAAAGAATAAATTTTAGAGGCAAAGGAGATAGCTCAGAGATCTGTAATGCATTCTTGCAATCAGGAAGTCTGGGCTTGATCCTGTACCGCATGGTCCCCAGAGCAATGCTGGGAGTGACCCTGAGCACGGAACTAGGAGTAGTACCCAAGCACAGCAGGTGTGGCCCAAATAGTAAAAAAAAAAAAAAGGTTAAAAAATGTCTTTTAGGTAACAGATTATATAACAAAGAAATGCTTTAAATAAAAAAATGTCCCCAAAGGAAGTGTCGAATAGGTTTAAACAGAGATTCCGATACCCCTGTCTAGTCAAGGAGATTTGGTTTGTGTTTCATAGTTTTCTGCTTTTCCAATTTTCTACAGGTGTGCTTTCTTAAATTAAAATATTTCTTAAATTTTACAAACTTGAACATTTCTAGATGAATTCAAATAACAAAAGGGGCAAAAATGTAAAATTATAAAAATGTTTTTCTCTCTCTTTCCTATCTTATTTTAGTACTCAAGGTAATAACTAATAATGATTTTTTTGATCTGTCATAACACATCAGTGCCTATAGAACAAATATGCATGTGCACCTGTAAATATGTATTCTTTTCGTAGTAACACGGACATGCTAAATTTAATTTTCCATAACACTGCAGAAAAGCTTAAGAGTATCTCATTAAATGAACATACCATAATTTAGTTATCCAGAAAGAACTCCATTGATAATATCTCTACTTTACTGATAATTTAGCTTTTTTCTAGAGTTTTAAACTAGGAATAAAGTGTAAAATTATATATGTTTGAGCATATTATTCTTAGGAAGACAGAATTGGTGCATGAATGATCAAAAAGATGCTCCTCTAAAATTTATATTAAGTGGCAGCTTTTGACACAATCCCCCCCAATTTTGTGTGTGTGTATATGATGCCAAGATCAAGCCCTCAACTCTGTATGAGAGTTAGACTCTTCATGATTTCACAACTTACTCTACCATCTGTTGGTAAAAATGGAATTTCACTAGTGTTAAATTGCAATGAAGAGATTTACTTTTTTTACTACCTAATGAATTGGAAAGTTTCCCCCATTTCTTATATATATATATATATATATATCCTCTTATTTATATACTCCTACATATATAATATATAAATGTTTCCTGCCCCTCGAGGTGTTGCAGGTGTGGCTGTGGTTGTCTGGCTGTGTTGGCAGGTGGCAGACAGGTGACAGGCTTCACTACACCCAGGGCTCTGCCCCATGGGCCCTGGATGGTTGATGGTCTGACATAGAAAGGATGGGCCTCCTAGGATGAACCCAGAGCCATGGCAGAGTCTGGCCAAGTTACCCATGGTGTATTTGATATGCCAAAAATAGTACCAATAATGGAACTCATTCCCAGTGAATGGGAAGACTTTACTGGTGCCCACTAAAACAAATTGATGAACAACAGGATGACAAGTGACAAATATGTTTATTCTCCATGAGTTATTTGGAAGTTCTTTTCTATAAGTTGCCTGTTAGATCCACATCATCCATTTTTTCTAAAGAAAGTTTATAGATTATTAAATTTAGCCCACTCAAGAATATAGTTTACAAAAAATTAAACTATATTTTTTTCCGATCACCAGCTTATTTCTGATACTGGCTTGCCATACAGAATTAATTATTCTGCATTCTGAAAGGCCAATGTTTTCCTTTATAGATTCTGGGAATTTAATATTTTAGACACCACCCAATATGATATTTATTTATGATTTTGGAGATCTCTCAAGAGTAACACAGGAGGTCTAGGGGCCTATCCCAGAAATTCTTAGTCAGTTGAGCTGGGAAGCTCATATCAGGCATAGTGGATGGGATACTGTTCAGGCCCTGCCATGCTGCAGACTCCCAGGTCATACTAATAGAGCTTCCAGAGCCTCTGGTTTCCCCTGGCCAGGCTTATAAGGTCCAAGACAGTACCTTGCACTGCTTCTGGACCACGCGGCACTAGACTCAAACAAGGGGTGACATCATGCAAGGCCAAGCACCTTAAACCCTGTACTATCTCCCAGTCCCTGTTCTCTCAGTCATTTAAACATATGGTATGACAAAGAAAGGTGTCTAAATGATTTCAAGCACTGTTTCATTAAGAAGGAGCAATATAAGTTTTAGGAATTACCCAAAGTGCACATGACCTAGGTAGACTTAGTGGAGGTTCTGTTTCAAGGACTTGAATTTCATGATTTTTTAAAAACTGATTTGAAAATGTCTTAAAAGCAACAAAATGGCATCTCCATAGACAGGCATCTATCACTGTCACTGTATCACTGTCTTTCCGTTCATCTTCGATTTGCTTCGGTGGGCACCAGTAACATCTCCATATGTCCTGTCTCATGCAAGTAGAGCCCAAGGAACCTGCTTGCTCCAGGAACATAAAGAGCCTCAAACCATTCCATCAGGTCATGGGAATGAGGTCTATAATTGTTACTGGTATCTGGCATATCAAATACGACATGGGTAGCTTGCCAGGCTCTGCCCGTCGGGTAGCATACTCTTGTAGTCATCTCAAAATCCAGCATTTATTGATGAACTGCCTGGCCGCAAGCTATGTCTATGGAGCTATCTAATTTTTCGCAGCACTGTGGATAAATCCAGAGCCTTACACATACAAGGCAAGTCTGAGCCACATTCCCAGTCCTGTATATATTTTACTATTTTTGGGGGGTCACACCTGGCGATGCTTAGGGGTTACTCCTGACTGTGCAGTCAGGGAATTAACCTGGTGGTGCTCAGGGGATCATATGGGGTGCAGGGATTGAACCTAGGTTGGCTGCATGCAAAGCAAACACCCTATCCACTGTACTACTGCTTTAGCCCCCTGTACATTTTTTATTTGCTTTTTGGGTCATACCAGTTGGTGCTCAGGGGTTACTCCTGGCTCTGCACTCAGGAATTACTCCTGGCGGTGCTTAGGGGACCATATGGGATGCCAGGGATATGACCTGGGTCAGCTGCGCAAGGCAAATGCTCTGGCCCCCTACTTATTTTTTAAAGAGTACAGAGCCACAAGTGATTGTTGCTTTATTCTCGATAACCACAGTCCTTTTCTAAAAACAAAATGGCTACATTATAAATCCAATCTTTCAGAAGTATTTTCTTCTGAAACCGTGGGAATAAGAACAAAATTTGCTATGAGAATTATTTCTGTGGTAATGAGAATGCTCTAAACTTGATCATGGTAAGTGTTGCACAATACTGTGAATAGAACATTTATTTAACTGTAGGTTTTAAATTGATGCATTATATGATATATGGATCATACCTTAATAAGGAGGCTATTAAAAAGTAATTGTGCTGTATTTTGATTGGAGTCATACATAAAATAAACTATTGTTCATAGCATCTTCTGTACATGCTAGGAAATTTTCCTTAGAAAATAGATTTCCAGTGGACTCAGCTTTGGAGAATCAATTCTTTTGTTTCAATATTCACATCTACCTTTGTTTACTTCCCCAAATCCCTTAATTGGGGAAGGGAATATGGTAGACTTTACAACCTTCTCTTGTGTTTTTTTGTTTGTTCATTTGTTTGTTTTGGGACCACAACCAGTAGTGTTCAGGGGCTACTCATGGTTGGTGCTCAAAGATAACTTTTAGACTGAGCTCTGAAGAATGTGGTATTGGCACTCAAACCCAGGCTTTCTGCAGGCAGAACTTACACTCATTCCACTGAGTTATCTCTCTGACCGTATGCTACTTATCATATGGTCCCTGGGATTGTATCATTTTAATTCAAATGAGTTCATATAATATCTACAGCATAGATTTTAGTAGCCTTAGATAATTCAAAGGAAATTGAACTTGGCTGGTACCAGCTGGGACATAGCTAGCGTAAGGGATTTCTATGTCCTTATGTGCTCTCTTTTACTGAGGGAAATGTGACACAATGTGTTATATAATAGCTATTTCTTAGAAAAGCTTTCACTTCTCTCCTTAAATACCTGCAATTCAGTGGTACACTTTTCCCCCTTTTTATATCTGAATACTTTAATATCTTACATTAAAATGCAACACAAAGAATAAAACTGGAAGCATTATAACATTATTGTCACTAGCTTCAGCTGATGGTTAACTTCATCATTAAATTCTTAACCCCAGAGCATGAGTCAAAATGAAGGTAAACTGCCTTTCTACCATTGCATAAAACTCATATGAGTCAGCAATGAGCAATAGTCTTTAAAACGAATTCAATTCACTGGAACTATCCTTAACACTCATAATGGGGGAAAATTTCCAAGCATTTAATCCCATTTACTAATATAGCTGTGAGGTAGTCCTTGGTCTTAGACTTAGAAAAAATATTATCTATCTGTTAGGAAAGATAGGTCTACAGCTGAACCTCAACAAAACTATGTTCATGAGAAATGAACTAGTTCCAGATGCCCCATTCATTCTCAATGGAACAAACATCTCTGAATGCAGCAGTTATGTGTACCTAGGTTGAGAAGTCAACATGATCAATGACCTAAAATCTGAGCTGCGCAGGAGGAAGAGAGCAGCATGGATTGCCTTCAAAAGCATCGAAGAATCCTACTTGGTCATGATGTATAATCTTCTTGATGAGTCTTTGGATTTTGTTTGCTAGTATTTTTGTTGAAGATCTTAGCATCCGTGTTCATCAGGGATATTGGTCTGTAGTTTTCTTTCTTTGTGTTGTCTCTCCCTGCTTTGGGTATCAGGGTGATATGTGCCTCGTAAAAGCTGTTTGGGAGTGTTTCTGTTTCTTCTATTTCCTGGAAGAGCTTGAAAAGGACTGGCAGTAGGTCCTCCTTAAAGGTTTGGTAGGGTTCACTAGGGAATCCGTCTGGACCTGGGCTTTTGTGTTTGGGCAGACCTTTTAATTACTGTTTCTATTTCCTCGATGGTGATGGGTTTATTCAGGTATTGGAGGTCTTCTTGTTTCAGCCGTGGGAGGTTATAGGACTTCAGGAATTGATCCATTTCTTCCTAGATTCTCATGTTTCATGGCATACAGGCTCTCAAAGTAATCTCTGATGATCTTTTGGATTTCTGTGGTTTCTGTTGTGATGTCACCTTTTTATTTCTGATTCTGTTTATTTGGGTTCTCTTTTTTTCCCTGTCCTTACAAGTCTTGCCAATGGTTTGTCAATCTTGTTTATTTTTTCAAAAAACCAGCTCTTGGTTTCATTAATCTTTCGGATTGTTTTTTTTGGTTTCCAACTCATTGATTTCCTCTCTAAGTTTTATTATTTCCTTTTTTTCTGCCTGGGTTGGGCTCCTTTTTGTTGGTCTTTTTCTAATGTCTTCAGCTGTGTAGTCAGGTTATTTATGTGGGCCCCTTTCTTGTTTCCTGATGAATGCTTGCAGAGCTATAAACTTCCCTCTTAACACGGCTTTTGCCGTGTCCCATAAGTTCTTATAATTGGTATCTTCATTTTCATTTGTTTCCAGAAATCTTTGGATTTCCTGTTTGATTTCTTCTATGACCCATTTGTTGTTCAGGAGTGAGCTGTTCAGTTTCCAGGTGTTTGGTTTGACTCCCTGTTTCTGTGTGCGGTTAACTTCCATTTTCAGTGCATCATGGTCTGAAAAGATAGCTGACACAATTTCTATCTTTTTAATTTTATTGAGGTATGCTTTGTGGCTCAGCATGTGGTCTATCTTGGAGAATGGTCCATGTGCACTCGAGAAAATGTGTATTCAGCTTTTTTGGCATGAAAAGCCCTGTACATATCCACTAGCTCTCTTTCTTCCATTTCTTCCTTCAGGTCCAATATTTCCTTGGTGAGTTTCAGTCTTGTTGATCTATCCATCATTGATAGAGCAGTGTTGGAAGTCTCCAACTATTATTGTGCTACTGTTAATGTCTTCTTTGAGGTCTCTTAGCAGTTGTTTTATGTATTTTGCTGACCCCTCATTGGGTGCATATATGTTTAGTAGTGTAATTTCTTCCTGGTGTACATACCCCTTAATTAATAAGAAGTGGCCTTCGTTGTCCCTTCTAACCTTTTTTCAGCCTGAAGTCTATATTATCTGATACTAATATGGCCACACCAGCCTTTATGGAGGAGTTGTTTTGTCAATGGTCTTCCAACCTTTGACTCTGAGTCTGTGTTTGTTCTGCTTATTCAGATCGTTTCTTGTAGACAGCAGAATGTTGGGTTCAATTTTTTAATCCATTTTGTCACTCTGTGTCTCTTAATTGGTGCATTTAGACCATTGACATTGAGAGAGATTATTGTCATTGGATTTTGTTGCCATCTTTCTTTTTTGTGTTTGTTGTGCTTATGGGTTTGGTCGCATTAGAGTAGGCCCTTCAGTCCTTTTAAAGTTGGTTTTGAGTCCATGAAGTTCCTGAGTTGTTGCTTATCCATGAAGTTGTGTATCTTTCCTTCCATATCTGAATGTGAGCCTGGCCGGATAAAGAATTCTTGGTGAGGCCTGCAGTTCATTGAGCCTTTTCGCAATATCCCACCATTGTTTTCGGCTCGGAGTGTTTCATCAGAGAAGTCTGCTGTGAATCTTAGAGATGTTCCTTTGTATGTGATTTCCTTCTTTTATCTTGCTGCTTTCAGTATTCTATCCTATCTATAGTTTTTGTCATTTTTATTAAGATGTGTCTTGGAGTATTCTTGTTGGGGTTTCTTTTAGCTGGTATCCCTCACGGGCCTCTTGGATCTTGAGGCAAAGCATTCTTTAGTTCGGGACACTCATCCATTGTTGGTGGGAATGCCGGCTGGTACAGCCTTTCTGGAAAACAATATGGACTTTCCTCCAAAGACTAGAACTTGAACTCCCATTTGACCCAGCCATGCCACTCCTGGGAATCTACTCTGGGAAGCCAAAATAAGCAGCGGAAACACCATCCCTACTTTTATGTTCATAGCAGCATTATTCACAATAGCCAGAATCTGGAAGCAACCAGAGTGCCCCAAAATCGATGACTGGATAAAGAAGCTTTGGTAAATCTACACAATGGAATACTATGCAGCTGTTAGAAAAAATGAAGTTATAAAATTTGCCTATAAATGGATGGACATGGAGAAGATTATGTTGGGCGAAATTAGCCAGGAGAGAGACAGATACAGGATGACTGCATTTATTTGCATGGCATAAATATATATGTACATATTATGATACCAATACCCAGGTCAAGTGAAAGATATATCAGGAGGTCTTGTCAAAGGTGGAAATTATCACAAACATGTGGGAGTCAGAGTTTAGGTAAGACAGAGAAAATGGAACAGGGTGCTAATAATAGTCGAGGGTACTAATGCCAACCTAGAACTGAGCATTAAATAGAGGCAAAAGGATTCACATGACAACCTTTTAATGTATGTTCTGTAATCCATAGTCTGGAAGGGAAGGAAAAGAGAAGAGAGAGAAAGGAAAGAAATAAAGAACCTGCCATGGAGCAGGGCTGGGGAAGGGGCAGGGAACCGGGGATGTTGTTGGTGGAGATGGGCACTGGTGGAGGGGCCGGGTGCTGAAACACTGTATGACCAAAACCCAAACATGAACTTTTTAATTGTATATCTTTTTATTTGTATGGAGATGGGCACTGGTGGAGGGACCGGGTGCTGAAACACTGTATGACCAAAACCCAAACATGAACTTTTTAATTGTATATCTTTTTATTTGTATATCTCACGGTAGTATAATAAAATACTTAAAAAAAAAAGCATCGAAGAAATAGTGAAAAAGAGAACCTCCGGCTTGGGCACATCTCTTTGACTCCACTGTTCTCGCTACATTAACATATGCCTCAGAGACCTGGGCCCTATGAAAGTAGCATGAGAATGCTATTCGGGTCTCCCAAAGAGGAATGGAAAGAGTTATGCTTGGAATATCACGCTTCCACTCAAGTGAGAGAAGGAATCTGGAGCTCCAACCTTCATCGCTGTTCCAGAGTCAGGAACACTGTCTCATTTGCCAAGGCATTGAAAATCAGATGGGCTGGACATGTAATGCGATTTGGAGATGACTGCTGGACTAGAGCTGTTACCAACTGGATCCCACGGGATGTCAAAAGATCACGTGGCCGCCCACCTACAAGATAGTCAGACTTCTTTGTCAAGACCAAAATAGACGGTTTGAGGCTCTTCCGTATTCCTGAAACAACCAGATGCCATTCGACTACACTGGCATGTGATAGGGTCCAAATGGAAATGTTACTGGCGCCTGCTCGAGCAAGTCGATGAACAACAGGATGTCTAGTGATCTAGTGATCTATTAGTATCCAGTAGAAAGTTTGTGTTTGCTCTTCCTGCCTAGTTCTCCCTTGAACACCTATCTTTGCTTCCTTGCAAGAAGTCTGACTATCTTTTTCTACTCTGCAAAAGTACATTTTCTCTCTTGAACACCTATTCCTCTCTTTCTCTCTCATGTCTTTCTAAGTCAATTCATTCAATAAAAACTATCTTGTTTCACTTAAAAAAACAGTTTTCTGGAAGAATCCATATTCTGTAATGCAGTTTACAACCTCAAATAATGTAACACTCCTGACGAGATCTGCCCATTTATGTGCAGACTGTCTCTGCTTTCCTATTGCAATGAAACAGTCAACTATCTTACTAACAAAGCAACTTTCTGCTTTGACCATGCCTCCCTTCTCAGTATCACATGTGTGACAATTTGTTGAGTAAGCCCCTCTGCTGAAAGCTCAAATTGTATCTTGTAACCCGGAGATTTTAGCTCAAGGTTAACAATCTTGGATAATTTCAGTGGATTTACCTTTGAGGGAAAGATAAACTTTTATTCCTCGATATCTCACTGGAGAGAGAGAGGTATGACCAGCATATACTAAGTAATAGTACTGTACAACTATGTGCGGAACAATATATAGGGAATTTTCAGCAGGGTAAAACTGAATTTTGTTTTTAGGTAAAATTTGTGTTTAGGAGGATACCAATAGTATTATGTGAACAAATTCCGAATAAGTCAATATGAATGAAGAACAAAGAGAGCCAAGCTACTTTGCACAAATATTTCTGTACAAGATTTGTACAGCCAATCTTTCTTTCAAAGAGTTTGAACTACTAAGGGGCCCAGGGTTCCAGGTAATAAAAAGGAAGTGATGAAAAAAATAACCTTTTCCAGAAGAATCTGAAGCTATTCCAGCTGCTGGCTCAAAACTCTCATTCTAAATGTATTCATTTAATTCATCCAATTGACATTTTTTTTTTTGCTTTTTTGGGCCACACCTGGCAATGCTCCCGGGAGTTACTCCTGGATCTGCACTCAGGAACTACCTCCCGGCGGTGCTCGGGGGACCATATGGGATGCGGGGATTGAATCCTGGTAGGCCGTGGGCAAAGGCAAACACTCTACCCTCTGTGCTATTGCTCCAGCCCCCGACAAATATTTTTTGAGTATCCAATATGTAAATTTCAGGCTTCACACTTAAAGAAGAAAGGCAGATTCACCACACCAACAAGTTGGACAAAACTACTTAATGTCACATTCATTGAGCATTTTTGTGTCCAGGCACTAAGCTAATTCCTGTGCTTGCCCTGTTTGTTGAGTGACAGGTTCACATGCAACCTAATTGGGCAGAAATTAAGGGCAAGGACTTTTTCCCACAGTCATACAGTCTATGAGCGAGAATTTCACCCTGTACAGTTTGATGTCAAGATCCAGGATGCAAATTGTCATATTCCACCCTGAAAGGGGCTCTCAGAGCAGAAAAGGAAGGTTGGGAAGAAAGGCAGAAGAAAAGTGGTCAGCATAGAGTCCTCTCTTCTCCTTCATGTTCTTACAGTTGAATTGATGCTGAAGCAGGTGTAAACATATCCTGAGAAAAAGGGAAGCAGCTGGAGAAAAGTACAGAGACAGAACAGAGCATAGAAAAGTGGGGGAAAGGAAAAAAAGAAGAAAAACAAATGATGGGAAATTTGAAATAACCAAAGGGGCCATTGAAGAAATATCTTTTTCTTGCACACCTCATAAACTTCAATTCTTCTTTGTATTCCTTTTGCTTCCTATGCATATATGTGAATATGAGGAACAGACAGGACATAAAAGCAAAGACCAAGAAGAGCTCCAATGTCAGCAATGGTTCGTCCCCAAATCTCTCAGACAATGACCCTATATTCTTTCTTTTTAAAAAAATATTTTATTATACTACCATGAGATATGTAATTACAAAGATGTTCATTAGATATTCATATTTGGGTTCGGTCATACAGTGTTCCAGCACCCATCCCTCCACCAGTGCCAATTTCCCACCACCAATGAAATGACCTCCATTTTCAATATTTACATCCTACCATGAAATTTTTAAAAAGGGGTTTCAGGATAAAGCATGACTAAAAATTTAGCTATATCCAAGTCATCTTCAATGAATATTTTCTTACAGAAAAAAAAATAATCTTCAGATGAAAATTCTTTGAATGGTATTTAAAATATTCTCCGTCCATTCATTATTATCCCGAATGTACCTTTCCAAATATTATCAATGGAAGACCAATTCTGTTTGGATGTCTCATGGTTCTTTGGGATATCCTTTAATTTTATGGCAATCTTGTTTCACTTAAAACAAAGTATTTTTCTAAATTGTATCAATGCTGCCTGCACAGCAGAGCCTGGCAAGCTACCGTGTTGTATTTGATATGCCAAATACCAGTAACAATTATAGACCTCATTCCGGAATGGATTGAGGCTCTTTATGTTCCTGGAGCAAGCAGATACCCTTTGGCTCTACTAGAATGAGACAGGACATATGGAGATGTTACTGGGGCCCGCCTCGAGCAAATCGATGATGAACGGGAAGACAGTATCAATTCAAAGTGACAGTGAAGACAGTAATCAAAAGATACAGCAATCCCACATTTTATCAATATACATGTTACTTTTATTCCGCTTTGTTTTTAGTAAAATTGTCTCTGAATAAAATTAGAGAAGGTGAGTCATAGCTTTGTATTTGTAGCATGTATTAGTTATCTATGTGAATTACTATCAAGGTGTTAGAAAAGATATAAGTAACTCATAAGAAAAGTGCAGCTCTTCCATGGAGATCTTTAAAATTTATTCTCCACATCTATAATACATATACATACAACCAGGACCTGCCTAACCTGTATTAATTTGAAGACAAACTAACCTTTAGCATAATCAAAACATTCTTCAATAAAAGTAGGATAAATTCATTTTTAATGCCTGCAAACTATTATATCAATTACCACCAGAACAAATCAAAAGAATCCTAAATACCACAAAGGACTATCCGTAGATGGTGAACTGATATCAAGTGGTTGTTTAACACTCCCATTAATGTTACTTTCTAATTCACTTAAATCCAAAACTCACCCTAACAAAAGTTTTCTCTTTCAAAATTTAATAAGGTACATTTCATTACTTCCAAATATTTGTTGAAGAATAAAAGTTGACTGCATTACTTCGACATCATTATTTAATTAAAAAAACATAGACATTAAATTGTATGCATTATGGAAAAATATTTTAAATATTCATTTTGAAACAAAGTAGAAAATTGATAACAAAAAATTCTTCCAGAACACAGTGTCTTCAAAACAGTAGTTAGAGTGTATCTCTAACAACAATGGAAACTAAAAATGTAAGCAATTTTTAAAAATTGTTGTTAGAACATGGGTGAGATGATTTGTTTTCTTTCAAAGTATACCGAGAAACAACAATGTTCCTCTTCAACAGAATCTAGTATATTTCTACAAGGCAATTATTTGTAATTCTTTTATTGAGTTCAGCTCTGGCATGCCAAGAAAAAGAAATGATCCTTAGCTTAGGTAAACATTTAGAGGGAGAGACGATTTATATACAGATCATTTCAATCGCTGGTAATGTGTGGCGGTACAAGATAGAGGTTGTAGAGCTCAGAAAATGGACATGTGCCCCTGGGCTTTGATAGTGCAGTGAGGGGCTCAAAGACAGGTCAAACTTGAGGTAGCTTCTGAGGAGTGAGCTTCATTCCTGATTGATGGAAGGAAGAGAAGTGGCCCAGGCAACAGAACAGCATAGTAAAGGAGAGGAGACATTATAAATAACCAAGTATATAAATTAAAGAAATGGACTTTAACAGAGCCAGTCCAACGGAATGATGGAAGATGAGGTTAGGAGGCAGGTAAGGATCAGATGATATAGCATGTATCACTGTCTTCCCGTTCATCATCGATTTGCTTGAGTGGGCCCCAGTAACATTTCCATATGTCCTGTCTCATGCTAGTAAAGCCTAATGAGCATCTGCTTGCTCCAGGAACATAAAGAGCCTCAAACCATTCCCTCAGGTCATGGGAATGAGGTCTATAATAGTTACTGGTATTTGGCATATCAAATACGACACTGGAGCTTGCCAGGCTCTGCCGTGTGGGTAGCATACTCTTGTACTCATGTCTAAATCCAGCATTTATTGATGAACCACGTGGCCGCAAGTGACCGTGTGAGTGGGGCTGTGATAGACTGGTCTACTGGGTGGAGTTCTGATGAGGGGGAAGTCTGGATGTGGAAAATGGAGGCCCTCATGGAGTGGGGGGTCGTCTGGCTTGTTGCGAGGCTCTGCTGGTGTGTCGGGCCAGGGCTAGAACCCGCCATCCCTCCCAGATGCCTCGTGAGAGGCTGGGCACAGGGAGAGCTAATAGCAGCTTTGCCCCATGTCTGTGAGTCTCTGGATCAGCATACCTGGGCCGGATTTTAAAAAAAGACTGCTGCAGGGTGGATCTCAATGAGCCGGGCTGTGATAGGCTGGTCTGCAGGGTGGAGTTCTGATGAGTTCATAGTGTGTATGGGACCATTTAAAGGAGCATGGATTTTATCCTTAAGGGAGGGGAAAGAGTGCAAATGAATTGAGGTATTTGAAAGGATGAATGAGAGTGACTTGATCAGATTATAATTCACACAGAAAATAAAAGCAATAAGAAGAATAAATTGAGGAATCCAAGGCTGGAAGCAAGGAATCCTGTCAGGACACTACTTGTAGCACCATGAAAAAAATAAGAGAATTTCATCCAAGACACTCTAAAAAAGAATGGAGAGTGGGCACTATCTGCGAGTAAAACTGGGTGGAGTGCACAGCCTATAGGTAAACATATACGTATTCAGAAGCCAATACAAATTATTGGGCTGAATGAACCAATGTGCTGAATAAACACTTCAGTAACAACTGGAGGCTATGGCAAATAGTCGATCAGTGCATACTCTAGAAAACTTTTCTTATAAAATGCTACTGAGTCAAAGTAGCATTTTGAAAGTAGTAATATATAAGAAACAGGCATTCTAAAAGTGGTATATCAAGAGTTTATCATAAAAAGTATATACCACTTTATGATTAGTCACTTGAAGATTTTCTTTTTTTTTAATTGGTGGTGACAGTACACAGTATAAGTCTTTCCTACCATGTAGGTCAAACATGGAAATTCCAACTCACTCTTTTGAAATAAAAACTGAGAAAAACATTGACCTTAATTCAGAAAATATTGGGCCAGAGCGATAGCCCAGCAAGTAGGGCGTTTGCCTTGCATGCAGCCAGCCTGTATTGGCCCAGGTTTGATCACCGGCGTCCCATATGGTCCCTCGAGGCACACGCCAGGAGTAATTCCTGAGTGCAGAGCCAGGAGTAACCCCTGAGCATCGCTGGGTGTGACCCAAAAAAAGCAAAACAAAAAAATAAAATTCAGGGCGGAGAAGCCCGCGGAGGCGTCCGCGCCGGCCGTGCCGCCCGGGTTACCCGGCGTCCCATGTGGTCCCCGAGCACCGCCGGAGTGGCCGAGGCAGAGCCAGGAGAAACCCCTGAGCATTGCCGGGTGACCCAAAAAGCAAAAAAAAAAATTCAGAAAATACTACAAAAGCATGCATACCTGATAAAAGAGAGTGATGTTCAAGTAGAATTGGTTCACTATCATTTAAAATTTTCTTCTTAAGGTTTTGGTTTAAAATAATTAAATTTTATTTGGAATTAAAAGATCATCTTTATCATCAAATACAAGATCATTAATATTTATAGATATCTTCAAATTATATATGAACACATTAAATTACCTAACTATAAACTATCTGATCAGAAAACAAGGTACTAAGAATGGGTGAGTGGCAGCAAATACAAGAGGTTATTTTAACCCTTTCTTTCAGTTTGGTTCCCTTAAATTCTCTTCCATCTTTTTTTTTCTTTTTGGGTCACACCAGGTGATGCTCAGGGGTTACTCCTGGCTCTGCACCCAGGTACTACTCCTGGTTCCGTCACGTCTTTTAAAAGGTAAGCTTTAAACATATAGTAGCAGATTCCAATTACAGGTACAAGATAAATTTTTTTTTGGCTTTTTGGCTTAAACCTGGTTATGCTTAGGGATTACTTTTGGCTCTGTACTCAAGAATTACTCCTGAAGGTGCTTGGGAAACCATATGGGATGCCGGCATTGAACCTGTTTGGCCACAAGCAAGGCAAACACACTGTGTTATTGCTCCAGCCCACAAGATAATTTCTTGGCACTACAAAATGCATTAAATGTTGTTTCCTAGAAATACAGCCTACAGTAAGATTTCTCCTCAGTTATCAACTGAATAGACCCCCTTGTCCAATACTCTAAGAAAAACGCTGAAAAAAGAAATGAAATATTTCTCATAACTTCAATCCCTTGAAACTACTTAACTAAATCTTGTGAATATATATACAAATAATTAGAACAGGTTCCTAATAGTGGATGAATAGAAACACCCACAGTAAACAGCTCTAAGTCTATGCAGATTTCATTTGTCAGAGAAGAGAATTAAAATTGGCTGTAGCCTCACTGAGTTAGCATCCATCCTTACAATGCCCAGAAGGAGAAACATTAGTGTAGCCTGGTTGGTTTAAAGAGGACTGTGAATCAAAACTTTAAAAATTATTGATGCATAAGTGGGTAACAAGACCAAGCTAAATCTTGGTTGGTAGGATTCCTTATGGCATTTTGTTTCTCTCCTTTGGTCTAGTTATAGCTTTAAGAAGTGTTTTAAGGCAAGATCATTAATTTCTTTAGCTACAGACAAAAATCAATGCTCTGGTTTGGGGGGCAGGTACAATGCCTGGCATTGATTTCTGGTTCATGGCCTGTTTTCCAAACAAGAATGACAATTTCAATCACTAGGAAAATGATAAAAAAGAGCAAACAACTGTGGCATCATCTAATCATTTTATTGTTCAAAGTGTTCTCCAACCCTGGAATAAAATTATGGAAAATGGAGCAATTGGAGAATGCTAGTTTTTCAAGTTAAGTATTTCTGAGTGAAAATCAGGATGCTCGTGTTTGTTGTAATAGAAAGAAAAGAAAATGCATTGAAGATATACATGGTGCTACTGAGGGGAGAGTGTCCATAATCACATCGGGTACAGACATAGAAGCAACTAATCAAGCAAGCAACAAACATCTATAAAAGTTAAGTAGAAGAGCATTTATTATAATGACTTCTTGGAACTGTTTACCACATGCCTAATAATCAGGCAGAATTGTAATGAATATGAAAATCACTAAATATGTGCCAGCTTAACTTGTGTGTATATTGACTACAACTCTAAACTCTGTGTGTAGTCAGTGTTCAGAATTTATCTCTCCTCTAGCTTAGTCTCAGAAGCCTATAGGAAACTCCCAGATGAGGAAGAAATCAAATGAATATATGAAGTAATGAAAAATCTTGGGTGGTATATAAAGAGAAGAAAGTGGATACTGGCAAAATACCTGATTGCTGTTCTATATCAGACTGTTTCTGAATCAAGTTTGCTGTAATGTATTGGCAGTTTTGGAAAACAGACACATAGAAATAAGTATCCAGAAAATTTTATGATCAAAGTTATAAAGAACATTCTACAAGTATTCCAAACATATAAATTCAAAAACTCCAAAAACATTCTCAGATTTCTCTAAAATTGTATCTATTCTGCAAAAAATAAAATCATTGAGTATACATATGTACTACATATTTTCTTCATTAATTAGCATACCACATCCTGTAAAAATGTCATAAAAATGAAATTAAAGTAATGCCAATACAAATAAAAATGGAAGGACTGGGGAGTTCAACGATTAGGGGTAAAGCTGATGAATGTACAAAGACCTAAATTTGATCTCTGGTAATGACTCAAACATTGAGCACCAGCAGGTGAGCCCAGAAGAAACAGACCACCACCAGATGTGGCTCTGGGGCTCCCAACATCACCGCATCACTGGGACCTAGCATTGAATGAATCAACAATGACTCACTGATTAGGAACAATAGGGTGCCCAAGTAATTTGGATAATATTGTTTATGGATTATGAGGGACTAGGGAATACAAACAATAACAAGGGACTGCAACCTGGAAATACGGATTTGACTTGACCTGCTTCATTGTGGGCAAAAAATTATCCACACCAGGGAATCTGCTACACATCACAGACCAGGAAAATAATCAGTTCTGGCATAAGTGTGAAAATACCACTATTAGTGGGAATGCTGACTGGTTCAGCCTTATGGAAACACTATCGATACTTCCCCCAAACTGGGAACAATATGGATACTTCCCCAAGATCAAGAACTTATCTTCCACATGATCAAGCAACTCCACTCCTTGGCATTTACCCCTAGAACTCAAAAACTATTAAGAAAAGATTTTGTACTCCTATTTTCCTTGAAGCATTATTCCCAACAGTCAAAAAATCTGGAAATAGGACTGGAGCTATAATACAGGAGGTCAAATGCAGCCAACTCAGGTTCAATCCCCAGCATCCCTTTCCGTCTTCTGCATACTGCTAAGAGTTAAACCTGAGCACCATGAGGAGCGATCCTAGAGCACCACCAGGTTCCCAAATAAAAGCAAACAAACAAAATTCTGGAAACAACTCAAGTGTCCAAGAACAGAGGTCTGGATAAATAAACTGGCACATAAATAGAATGTAATATTAATCAGCTGCAAGAAAAGATGAAATTATGAAATCATCTGCAACGTGAACCTGAGTGACTTTGAACTAAGAGCACAGGTTCAAAAATCCTTCTAATCCCAGGGCTTCTCGTAGTCACCAAGAATCAATTTATCTATACCGGGCTGTATACCATGCTTGCTCTTGGACACAGAAGGACAAATGGAAGACAAAAAAGGATCATCTGCCTTGACATCTCAGAGGGGAAGTGTGTGGGCAAAGGGGAAAGGTAGACACCATGAGTGACTAAGGGCTGAAACCAGAGTTATTAGTGAGGGGAAAACATTATTAACAGAAATGACGGAGCCGAGATCAGGAGCAGACCAGACCTGCGCAAAGTCCTACAAGAGTGATTGTGGAAGTGTTGAGTTCATAAAGGAGGAAAGGCTGCCACAGTCACAGCGAAAGGCTGCTGAGAAAAGCCAGAGACTTATAGTACAGCTACTCATCTCAGCTCCACGATGCAAACTGTGGCTCCTGAGTAAACCGGTCAACTTTATAGGAAGTGCTATATGTATATGTACATATATCACTTTATATGATGTGCAACATATAAAATTATATAAGGAAATAGATCTAAAGTTTTGAATTAAAAGGCCCTTCTGTGAGTTACTCTGTAAACAAATGAATCCTGCTCTAACTCTCCAAAAAGAAGAAAATAATGAATCCCATCCCCACATCCAGTTAGAGAGCAGGATGGGAGCAGTGAACAGAGAATGAATGCTCTTTAGCAACTTCCCCATGAGAATCAGAACAAATTCTGTAAACCTTTTAAACTAAATTAATTCAACCTTAAATGCTTAATCATAATAAGTTTTCTACTTAAAGAATCCTGATGAGCTGTTCCTATCCATTACCCTTCAGCAAAGAATAAAAATGCAAGATGAGCTATCTATCAGTCCTTGATGTTCCTTGAGCTTCATTATATCAGGCATACACGGAAAATTAAATTCAACACCATGGAAAATGTCTGCTCATAACAAGGAGGCAGGGAATACTACATAAGGAAACCCTGACAGACAACTTGATGAACAATGTTCTAATCTCAAACTAAACGTTTTCCTGTTATTTAGCATTTAATATGTTTCATCTTAGTCTTTTTTTAAAAGAAATCAGAGCTGACTTCTTTCCATTGGTTGCCATCCGCTTAATAAATGTCTTGGTCAAGCTTAAAAAAATCAAGTAATAATGGTCTTATTGGACACCATATGGCTAACATCAGCCCAAGAGTTTTAAATATTTTCTAAGTAACAGGATATTGTGGCTATTGCTCTCAGAATTAATTACATTATAAAGAGTGTTGAAGGATACACACACACATACACACACTTTTAGAATATAAATTTCCAGACCCTTAAAACCCCTAATAAACTTCAACAATGCAAATAGAACCTTGATACAGACTACTAAAAATTATAGAGAATTTTAAGTATTTGTTTAAAATAGAAACAACATGTCTCTCAAATTCATTGGTATACATGCTAATGAAAGCGGAAGCCTTAGTTTCCCCCTTGCTATCCAGAGAGGAGCCCACAGCTTCCTCTCCCCAGCAGTTCCATTTTCCTCCATCAACCTATCACACCTCATTCTAAAGTCCTAACTTTGACATTCATGGAGTTCCCCAGGACCAGACTATTCTGTCCCAGAGCTAGAAGTCACAAGGGTTAAGATAATGAACAATCCCTGAAGGAAGATGGCCAGAAAGACTCAAACCAGCCAGATCACCCTGTAGAGTCCCCACATTTTTGGTAATATTTGAATTTTTTTCTTTTTTGGGTCACACCAGGCAATGCTCAGGGGCTACTCCTGGCTCTGCACTTAGAAATTACCCCTGGTAGTGCTCAGGGAGACCATATGGGATGCCAGGGGATCAAACCCGGGTCAGCCATGTGCAAGGCCAATGACCTCCCTGCTGTGCTATCCCTCAGGCCCCTCTCTGTAATATTTGATTGATAACAATACAAAGCCCTTTAAAGGTCCTACTTAGGACCCCTTTACTTTAACTTAGTACTATACTAAGCTTCCCCCTCTAAGGGGAGTTCCTTTCCTTTCTCTACTACTTTCCAATAAACTTTTCTTTCCAATTCTGAGTCAGAGCATCTTTATTATTCAATATTTTCATTTTTTTAAATATTGAAGAACCTAGGAATCATGAGATCTGCTGCCTATGATTCGGCCTCACCTGCATCACAAGTATCAAAATTTCCCTGCACTTTAGTATATAATGTAGATAATGGAATATTTTTTATCAATTCTTCATGGTCAGTATATTTTCAGCGAAGCAAAGGTCAAACAGGATCTTATACATTTATCGTTAAGTATAAATCCTTGAAAAAGATATTGATTACACTTGTCTTCGTACTTGAAGCTGTGTTATATATGTTGAGGATACAAAGAGCATTAGGAGGATATGGATACTCTAAATTTAATGTTCTTAAAACATTTGAAGCAGCTCAAAGTACTATACAACCTTGCAGCATTCTTCAATGAACAATAAGAGCTTGTGAAAATGAATAAAGAAACCTCATGTAAACTGGGCTCAGGGAAAGCACGAATTCTCTCTCTATATATCCATATCCATATCTCTTTATATAAATGCTGTATTTAGAGGTGACTACAAGCGTATGCCACCCGTCACGGCAAGCCTGGCAAGCTGCCTGTGTCGTATTTGATATGCCAAATGCCAGTAACAATTATGTTAGGTCATTCCCATGACCTAATATAATGGTTCGAGGCTCTTTATGTTCCTGGAGCAAACAGATGCCCCTGGGCTCTACTAGCATGAGACAGGACATATGGAGATGTTACTGGAGCCCGCTCAAGCAAATCGATGATAAACGGGAAGATAGTGATAGTGATACATATCTCTATATACAAATTCACAACATGCAGTGCCGCCTCCCGCCGTGGAAGGTCAGGCATGGTCGGAAGGAGTCCAGCATTCGGGTGGGGATCCTCCTTCTGCTCGGAGGAGCATATCGCCTGCCCAGCTGCACTGTCTAGTGTCCAGGAGCCGGTGCTCAGAGCAGGGCTGAGAGAAAGGCGCCCATCAGGTGGCAGGACAAGGCAGTGTGGTTTAGGAGATGCGGCGCTGAGACTCTGGGAACCAAAGCTTTTACCTCCTCGACTCCCAGTCCTGGTGGATACTTGGCCGTACCCACTCAGTAGACTCCCTTACACGCAGAAACTCACAGACATGGGGCAGAGCTGCTACTGGCTCTCCCTATGCCCAGCTGATCACGAGGCGCCCGGGAGGGATGGCAGGTTCTAGCCCTGGCCCACCACCCCAGCAGAGCCTCACAAGAAGTCAGAGGACCCCCACACTATGAGGGCCACCATTTTCTACATCCGGACTCCCCTATCATCAGAACTCCACCCAGCAGAAGAGCTGATCACAGCCCGACTCATCGAGACCCACCCCTGCAGCAGTCTTTTTCAAGCCCAGCCCAGGTATGCTGATCCAGAGACTCACATACATGGGGCAGAGCTGCTACTGGATCTTCCTGTGCCCAGCTGATCATCAGGTGCCCAGGAGGGATGGCGGTACTAGCCCTGGCCCGCCACCGCAGCAGAGCCTCACAAGAAGCCAGAGGACCCCCCCCACACCATGAGGGCCGCCATTTTCCACATCCAGATTCCCCTCTCATCAGAACTCCATCCAGCAGAAGAGCTGATCACAGTCCAGCTCGCGTGGCTGAGATCAGAGGTGACTACAAGAGTATCCCACAAGCATGGCAGAGCCTGGCAAGCTACTCGTGTCGTATTTGATATGCCAAATACCAGTAACAATTATAGGCCTCATTTCCATGACCTGATGAAATGGTTTGAGGCTCTTTATGTTCCTGGAGCAAGCAGATGCCCTTGGGTCTACACTAGCATGAGACAGGACATAGGGAGATGCTACTGGTGCCTGCTCGAGCAAATCAACGATGAACGGGAAGACAAGTGATACAAGTGATATACATATATCTTATTCCCTGATGTTTGCAGACCCCACACAGGAAGAATCTTATTCTGTATAATCCAACAGCAGGAAAATTTTCTCCCCTGACTAGAAATGCCTCACCAAGCCCTACAACTCAACGCATGAGAAATGTCATCAGATCTCTCGTTTTCATTCAAAACAGTCCCTCCCAACTTCCTCCTTTTCCTTTACAAACAAGCTCTTCTTTCTTCTCTCATGGTTTGCATACCCTGTATTTTTTTTCCTCCCGCTCTTCCTGAAAAAAACAACCAACCAATTTTGTTGTGTAAAATCATCCTCCATTAAAAACAGTAATGCTCACAAACTCTTCTCACAAGCTCTTCTCAAGAACCAGTTCCACAGGGGTTGCTATTGAACACACATCTGCCACAGTTATGGATAAAGGGCAGGGAAGTGGCCAGGCTAGGGGCTCTGTTGTTCATCTTCTGGGATAACTTCTACCTTAGTCCTCCTGCATTTCTCAAAGAATGGATGGATTGGAAAGAGAAGATTCTGGGAAAGGCAAGATGGCCAAGCTGGGTTCACTGGGACTGTGAATAAGGGTTGGGACAGAGCAGCTGGTCTCCAGATTGGACTGGACTCCCCCCTCCCCCCGCTCCCCCTGCACCTCCAGCCTGGCAGAGAGAACCTCACTCTGGCACAGCAGCCAAAGATACTGGCATTAAGTGCAAATGGACAAAGTCTATGTGTTTCTGTTTCTTTGGGAGAGGAGGGTGCATGGGGACTCCAAACAGTAGCCAGGGGTCCTGTGGGCCACTCCGCAGGCACCCAGCCAGCTAGACTCACACGAGGCACACAGCTGGACTCAAGAGGCTTTTGAGAGAAAGATGAATCCTTTGCCTGCCTGTGCCTTTACTTCCGCTTACAGGATCAATGCTTATGTGATGCTGTTTAGTGAGTCAGTTTCCTATTAGGCCTTCCAACAGGCCTGGGAGGACACAGTTCCCAACATCAACATCTGTGACACTTGGGTAGGATCAGTACCATGCCCTGCTCTAGACACAGGACTTGATTGCTCAGAACTACCCACAGCTTCTTTCTTGACTGGTGTAGAGGTGGATAGGTGATACAGTCTGATAACATTTAGAAGCAGCTGAGGAAATTTGTTCCATGTGGGGGGGGGGGAGGGGGGAGAAAGAAGAAAGAGGATTTTGTAACTTTCAAGCCCAAAATGTAGGTGAAATGGGTATAAAAAACTTTTCTAAACTAGCCTATGGTCCTTACCATCATTTTAAATATAATTTCAACAAAGAAATGTTCTTTTTTTTTATTCTCAAAAAATAACCTAAAAAAAATTTAAAAGTTGCCTATTTAGAAGTAGTTCAGTGCAGGGAAACGCTGAGGCACCCCACACAAAATCTGGGAGCAGGATCAGGGATCCCCTTCTGTCCCAGGTGATCGGTGGTAGGTGGAGAAAAAAAGCAAGAATTCGGCAAAGTTTTTCAAAATGCTTTACTTAACAAAGGAAAAAACTCCGAACTTAGGATTCCCAGCTGAGCTCTGGTCACGTGTAGGCCAAGATGGCGGCCACCATGTGTTAAGGCCCAGTAGAGAGGAGACAGTGAATAGAGGGCAGCAGAAAGGGGGGGAAGAAGGAGAGAGAGCACCACAAAAAGAGAGCATGAGGAAGGAAGCAGGCTAGTTTTATATACCTACAACCCAGACCTCCTACTTCTATGGGAAGCCATCAGGGTCAAATGCCCTCAGGTAATTTCTCCAAGGACCTCACCTAGGCCCTTTGAGATTTTAATGTTGCCAAGCCAAGATCTGCCTAGGAAATGGCTTTGCAGGGTAGAGAGGAGGAGTTTCTGAGATGAGCTGTATCTCAGAGTACAAAGGCATGCATCTGTACCAAAACTATACTATAGACAGTTAAATATTTCTCCAAGCCTTCACAAGAGCCTCGTCTTTACTTCATGGTAGTTCTGTATATTAGCTTTGAGTTATTAGAGAGCCATGCTTGCTTGCTTGGAGGCAAACAGCATTTCTCTCTGGTCTAATTACTTAAGAGATCCAACGTGGCCAGGCAAATATACTGGTAAGATCTAGCTAGTCCCACAGATAATAGTGGCAGCATGAGAGAATATTTATACCAGCCAGTATAGGAATACATGGTCAGATGAACTGTCACATTCAAACTGTCCTCCTCCTATCTACAAAGTGACCTGCAGGAGGCAACTCCAGGCCAGATGCAGAGGCTCTGGGCAGGTGTACTGCAACAGTTCAGTGCTAAAATTAACAATAGGTGTTATCAAGCAAGTTATCTTTAAGTTTTAAAAATAATGTCTAGAACATTACCTTTTTAGTCTATATTTTAGGGTGGCTTTGGAATCTTAGTCTAGACAGATTCACACCCTTTAAAATGAGTTTTCGAGTTGAGGATCTTAAAATAGGAGCATGCTGACATTATAATACGACTTGGGAAAAAATGGCTGGGGTAAGTTTTTTTTTTCCTTTCCTGATGAGGTGTATTAATAGGAAATAGAAAATAGAAAAGAAACAAGTTATAGGGAAAAATGAAGTGTTTTACAGCTATTAGTATAAAAAGTAGGAGATTTATTAGTATAAATTAGTAGGAGATGGATAATAGAAAAGAAACAAACCATAGAAAAAAAATGAAGTGTTTTATAGTTATTAGTATAAAAAGATCTAACATGTTTTGATTTAGGGCATACAAATTAGGGAACTCAGCCAACACTATCATTTTTTAATAAAAGATGAGAAATTCCTTATTCAAATAGGACAGATCATATTGCTATTCCAATCAAGTAGGACAAAGGAAAGACCATGGATTGATTATGCTTATACTAAACTAGGTGATACAATAAGACTCCTGAACTTGTTCATTCTTATGGTGGTATAAATTGTGAGAGGTATGATGTAAGTGATAAACACCTATCACTTTTTTGGGTGTAGGGATCCCATTTACAACAGTGGGTTCAGAGGTAGAATTCAGATTCATAGGTCTTCTTGAACAAGCTATCAGGAAACTTTTGAATTATAATACACATCTCCACAGAGTATTAGGGAAAGATCATCTCCCTAAGGTGTGCATGGCTCATTAAGCAGACACTGGGTCTTCTGTTTTAATGAGCAGGATGACATTCTTTTCACTGAGTTTAGGAGCGGCTATTGTCTTAGGGGAAAACAAATGAGATCAAGGAATGCACATCATGGTTGTTGGTACATCCTGAGTCTGAATCTCTACTGCTCTTATCCTAAGACTTGCTTCATGGGTAGGGGCAGGAGGTAGGGAGCTTTGGGGCGGAATTCTGTACCATACTCCCGAGTGAGTTGTCGCGTTTAAATACTTCTCACTATTGCTTCCTGCTCTCGGCTCTTCTCTCTCCAAAGTGGGTGATAGAAATGAATCTTTGCATGTAAAACTGATGAAACGTGTATGTGTGAAAACCTTATATACACTCCCAGGCTCTCTCTCTCTCTCTCTCTCTCTCTCTCTCTCTCTCTCTCTCTCTCTCTGTGGTCCTTGGGAACCTTGGTTCTCTACTGTGACTTTAAACAACTTATTCAGTCTAAGATTTCCTCATCTGCAGAGCAAGGTAACATCTACCCTACGGCATTTAGGATGTGATTTGAAAGTCCTTGTGTGGAATGAAATAATGCCTGATGTACTGCCAACTCTGGCTGCTAATGTTATTGATATTCACATTGAAAATGCAAAGACTTTGTAGAATAGATTTTGGCAAGAGTTTTAATATCATCATGTGGAGTGAAGTAAGCAGAAAAAAGAAAGAAAAACAGGACGATCTCACTTATCTGTGGTATACAGAATACTGGATGAGGAAATGCACTGTAGTAAAGGAAGATGCTTAGATCACCCTTAACCCTGTGTTTCAAGAGAAGAAAGACAGAGAAGGTAAAACGTCAAGCAGGGAAGAAGAGAACGGGAAGTAATGAGTGAACAGGCATCAGGGCTTCAGTTATATTTGTGACATGGGTGAGGGGTACAGACATACACCAAAAACACAGACTTGATCACTTGATCACTTGAATCCCGTTATTCATCGATTTGCTCAAGCGGGCGCCAGTAACATTTCCATTGGACCCTATCACGTGCCAATGTAGCCCAATGGCATCTGGTTGATTCAGGAATATGAAGAGCCTCAAACCGTTCCTTCAGGGTCTTTACAAGGAAGTCTGACCATCTTGTAGGTGAGCGGCCACGTGATCTTTTGATATCCCGTGAGATCCAGTCGGTAATGGCTCTAGTCCAGCGGTTGTCTCCAAATTGCAGAGTTGGAGACTCAACACTGAAAACATGAGATCTAAGCTGCAACCACTGAAACTTTGTAATGTTCCTGTCAAGTTGACAGGCAGGGATAGGGCAGAGAAGGAATATAGGAACAGTGGAGGGGAATTTGACACTGGTAATGGAACTGGTGTTGAAACACATGCCTAAAACTCAACTATCAACAACTTTGTAAATCACAGTTCTTTAATAAAAATGATAAAGAAAATAAGATTGTAAATATCAAAGTAAAAAGGTGAATATTGACAGGTTCAGAGGATAAAAAGCACTTGGGGTGAGTACTCAAACTAATGCTTAATGAAGGGTGAAATGGCCCAACCCACCTCCATTCTATTTGTTTTCGACCACACCTGGTGGTCTTCAAGAATTACTCAGGCTCTGTGCTCAGGGACCATTCCTGACAATGCTCAGGGGAACCGTGTTCCTGGGATTAGCCACAGACGAGTGCCTTAACCTCTGTACTATCTCTCTGACCCTAGGAACCAAATTCTATTACTCCAGAGAACAAGCACTTCTTTGAGAATGAGCCACTCCTACTAGAAAAAACATTTCTCCACAGTTCACCTGAGAGAAGCTTCCAGCAACCAGCAGGGTCCTTCCCCTATACTCAGTGTCACTCTGCCCCCACCTGGCATTTTGTTACCTAGGGAGATTCAGCACCAATATGCTTCTCTTTCATTGGCTCCTTCCATTTCCAGAGCTACTGTGCCCAAGGCATGGTCCCTGCGCCTCAGGCATCCCCAACAGCTGGTTTGACCTTGGCAATGAAACAAGACAGACTCCATGGCTTCTATAACTGTCAGTGTCTTTCAGCTGAAAACAACATACTGCCAGCAAAGACACACGTTGTCACCAAAAGTCAACTAGATAATAAACTATTTCTCTGCAGAACATGAGGAAGTATTGGTACATCTTTCAAAATTAATTTGTGATCCACCTTTTTATAGGAAATAATAAAAATCAGAGAGACAGTGTGAGTTCAGACCATCTTTCTGTCTGATCATTGACATTGTAAGAACCCAGTAGGCAGGTCAGCAGACAGATGGACAGAGAGTCAGGGATAGGGGTGGGGCTAGGGAAAGAAATAAAGCCAAAATGATGTAAAAATTAAAGTTATGGGCCAAAGAGGACCGAGGATAAGGTGCTTGCCTGGCATCAGGCTGACCCAGGTTCAATCCCTGACGTTCCATATGACCATAGCACTACCAGGAATACTTCCTGAGTGCAGAGCCAGGAGTAACTGCTGAGCATTGCTAGGTGTGGCCAAACCACCACCCCCAAAATGTTGTTATTCTACTGTCAGTCCTTTTGCCAGCCCCAACTACTTAAGAATGGACACCTTTTGGAGATGCAGGAACCAGTAAGACCCCAAATAATACTAGGGTTAGCCTGGAGAAGCCAGGACCACCCCCCCCACACCTCCACTCCAGAAGAGGAAAAATTTTATTAGGTATAGAGCCTAAAATAAGAATTTGAAGGAAGACCACCAGCAGAGTCCTTTTCCCATTACAGTGCCCTTCTAAAGGACTCTTTAACTATGCAAACCCCATATAACTAAGTGTGCACACATTCCACTCTGGGATTACCCATGTCCCAAGCATTTTACCTTCCCAACCAAGGGAGGTAATATATGTGAAGGTGAAAGAGGAGATCACTATCTACTGAGCCTCTCCAGAGTCCCACCTGACTCCTTCATGGGATTCTCTTCTCTCCTGGGAAAAGTCCTTGTTATCATTCCAATATGCTTCCTTTCCTCCCCACCCTTTTAATAATAAAAAATTATTTTCTCCACTATTTTTTCTTCTCCTGAAATCCTTTCTTGCAAGCATAGAAATGAAGCTTGGATTCCAGGGAAGGGATCAAGAGGAATGTTTCCTGCCCCTACCCCTTTCCCCCCAAACCCTACCCCTGCTCAAGACATGATTCCCAGAACAAGTTCCCACACTACACATTATAAGTGGGTGTCAGGTTACAGTTTGATGGCTTCGATCTAAGCTGGTGGGATTTCAGTGTTCTTGCAGTGAAAACTGCAGTGAAGAAGCTCCTGGGAGACTTTCACCATTCTGAACCCTCTGCCCAGGATTTAATCAGTGAAGTTGAGGTGAGCCAAGAAGGAGGGCATTAGCACTCTCCATATTCTGGTCCCCAGGCTCCTGTCCCTGTCTCTCCCCCACGTCTACTCTCCGGGCACCATAAGTATAGATTTTATGTATAACCCAAATGAGAGGGGCCACAAGGTAACCCAGCAGCAGGGTGCTTTGCATGCACACAGCAGCCTGGTTCAATTCCTGGCTGTGGTACGTGGTCCTCTGTTGCAGGACTCCTCTAATAGCCTCTGCATCTGTCCTGGATTGCCTCCTGCAGGTCACTTGGTAGATAGGGGAGTAGTCTAAATGTGGCAGTTTGTCTGACCATGTACTGCCTGTATAAATATTCTGTACTGGCTGGTATAAATATTCTCTCATGCTACCACAATCATCGTGGGACTAGCTAGATCTTACCAGCATATTTGCCTGGCCACGTTGGATCTCTAAGTAATTAGACCAGAGAGAAATGCTGTTTGCCTCCAAGCAAGCAAGCATGGCTCCCTGATAACTCAAAGGCAACTAAAATACAAAACTACCATGAAGTAGACGAGACTTTGTGAAGGCTTGGAGAAATATTTAACTGGCATTAGTATTAGTCTTTGGTACAGAGACATGCCATCTCAGAAACCCCCTTCTCTACCCTATAAAGGCATTTCCAGGCAGATCTTGGCTCAAAACATTAGCATATAAGGGCCTAGGTGAGGTGCTGGGAGAAATTACCTAAGGGCATTTGACCCTTCCTGCTTCCCCATAATAGCGGGAGGTCTGAGTTGCAGGGGTATAAAACTAGGCTGCTTCCTCTCTGGCTCTCTCTTTTTGGCTCTTTTTTGGGCTCGCACCCTTCTTGGGAGTCTTGTCTTTGTCTCCTCTTTACAGGGTCTTAACACGTGGTGGCCGCCATCTTGGCCTACACGTGGCTGGGGTTCTAGCCGGGAATCCTAAGCACAGGGTTTTTCCTATTGCTGATTTGTATGCCTGAACCTGTGATAAGTAAAGCATTTTAAAACTGCATCGAATTCCTGAGTTTTCATCCATTCCCTGCCGACTTCAGAGGTAGAAGGAAACTCGCTTCCCGGCACTGTTGGGGACCCCAGCGCCATCCCCAACAGTCCTCCAAGCACCACTGAAAGTGACCCTGAACATACAGCCAGGAGTACACCCTGAGAAACACCAGGTGAGGCTCCCAATCCCTGAACCCCCTAAAAATAAGATGCAAAAATATATTGCCACAAATTTCCTTTCTGTGCCTTTCAAACTGGAAACAGAAAACATTGATTGCACTTCTTTTAAATATGGAGTCAGTTGGACCCAGGGGATGGAGATATCTCTCTTTCATGTGAACTGCCTTGAGTTTGTGGCCCCTCTCCACACAGCAAACACTTTTATTGCCAGGAGACATCCCTGTTGCTGCCACTGTGGTCCTTGGTGCTACTACAGCAACCACGGCCTGTACTTACAAAGCCTAGACTCTGCACAAATCAGTGAATAAGAGTTGGGCTCTGAAAACTGCAACAGAGGGGTGTGGCTTCTGGGGTGGGGGTGGCAGCTACAGGTTAATCTTTCCTACTATATTGCACTGTACCAACATCTTGGCATCTTTTACTGGATCTCACAATGGCAACTAGCTACCCGAACCACAATTGGCCAATACACAATACATTATAACCCCCCCAAGCTCACAAAAATAATGCTGAACACAAGAATCAATACCATCCTAATCTAAAAATTAGCAGTAAGTACAGGACTAAGAACATGCCCTCTGAATCAGTGTTAGAGGCCCCATGCAAGAGGGAGGTAATGTCCTTGAAGAGGAAAGAGGAGACCACCGTCTACTGAGCCTCCCCAGAGTCCTACCTGGCAGTGAGAGGGGGACACTGATAGTGCACTGGAAGGATATGCTTCTTTCAGTGAACCTGGGTTCCCTGACAAAATTCGGGAGCAGAGACAGGAATCTCAATGGAACCTCCACTTGTTGGAGAATGCTGAGTTCCCTGACAAGTGTTACACTGACCCTTTAAGGGCCACTGCTGTGTTTCCCCCTGGTATAGAAGAAGCAGTGAGAACTGACACGTGGCCGCAAACCAACCGCTGACCACCGACAACAAAAAGAACTTGCTGAAGTGATTGAGTATGATTCAATGAAGTGATGAAAAACAGGGGTGTCATTTAGACCAAAGCACTGAGCTTTTTGTGCAATTACTTTCAGAACTTAACCAAAGAAGACAGCAATTCATAACCTGCCAATAAAGGGATGTGAGAATGAATGGGCTTTTGTTTTTTTCCCCAGTTTGGTTCTTGAAAATTCATCAGTGATTTCAAGTGTTGGAAGATGTCTGCAAAGATTGCTTCATTTCACCTGTCACTGGCACCTTTTCTGAGATTAAAAACTCAGGAGAAAGGAAAGGTGTTATAGGCAACAGCTGATGCTCCCAGGCTATGTGGCCACACACGGGGCACTCAGTGTCTTGCCATGGCAGATCCACTCTTTGAGAGACGACTGTAGAATTTGGGGAGGTCCCTGGAACTTGTGCTTCTCCCTCAGTATCAGACTGTGCTGTCCCATCTGCTTTTGCAAAATCTGTGTTAGAAGCAGGGTTGAGGGTGAAGGAGTTCTCTTACACTACTGCCTCTGCTAGAAGGAAAATTGTATCTTAATTTAAGCTGCCTCGGCTGTTCAGACTGGGACTGCTATAGAATCTAGACCTGTATAGTACTGAGGTTAACCAGACAGGAAATGTTTTAAGGCCATGCTAGTCGACCACCTCAGAGTTCATAGACTCTAACTGATGGGGGGTCAGAGGGTGGATTGGGTGACAGTATCAGGTTCTAGCTGAGGGATGATTGTTTTGTTGTGGTAGAACAGTATGGTGTGACAGTTAATAGTGAACTCCAGGAGTCTTGCTATCTGGGTTAGGGTACCTGTGTTATCTGGAGTCCTCGGAGAGGTAGCTCACTTTGCTTGTCACATTTCATGTAAGTGAATACGAATCCTCCGCCTGGCTTCTAGGGTCTGAGAATTCACTGAATAGGTTTCATGTGGTGATTGGCCCATAATAAAATCAGCCCTCATTTTCTCTAGCCCTTCTCGGAGGTCACAAAACCAACAGAGCTGGCCATGGTGGGATGCTCAGGAAACTCTTAGATAACTCTGAAAAGCTGGGGGCCCTCTGTGGAATCTACTCACGTCACACACTCATGTGGGAAATGCTACCAGACTACAGCCATGTGGTGTGCGTTCATATCTGCCCACATCACATCATGGCTGAGGTAGGGCAGACTAAGCTGAAAATACCAGCTAAGCAGCCACCCACAAAACCAGGTTTCTTGGTATTGTCCAAATACTAAGGTAGAAGGAAAAGTGGGAGAAAGATAAAAGGGGAAAATCATCTATTCTTTCACCAGAGCCTTCATGAAATGAACTAATGCCTTAGCATACGCTATTCACCTATTAACCATTTTCCTTGAATTTCACATACTTCTAAAGTGGATTTTTTTTAAATTTAAACCATCTCCTGCTGTGTTCAGGTGCCTAAAGACACTTCCTGGGCCAGCTGGGCTAGCAGTTCAATGTAAGAGCCTAAAGATGCAGTCAGCGTTTCTCAGTGCGAGGACCACCAGAACCACCCAGTGGTATTTGGGGACCGAGTGCTTGGGGCCTCCAAGGCTACAGTCAGTGACACTTCTAAGATCTTTGGTGTGGAGACTGGACAAGCTCTTGAAATTTATCCCAAGCTCCACAACTTTCACATCTGAAGCATCCTTTCCTAAAATTGTGTCCAACCACTATTGTCTTAACATGTTCTTTATCACCTGGTACTTCTATTATAAGTTTGCATTTCACAGATTTTTAAGATATATATTTTTTCCATTTGGTCTTCCTAACACTCTTCCCAAATGTATTCTATTTAGTCGGGAAAAGTTTATTTGTGTGGCTTCTTGGCTATCAGAGTTTTTTTTTTTTTTTTCTTTTTGGGTCACACCCGGCAATGCTCAGGGCTTACTCCTGGCTCTGCACTCAGGAGTCACTCCTGGCAATGCTTGGGGACCATATGGGATGCCGGAGATCGAACCCGGGTCGGCCGCATGCAAGGCAAACGCCCTACCCACTGTGCTATCGCTCCGGTCCCTATCAGAGTTTTATTTACTCAACAAATCACTGTTATTTTTAAGCTCACAGCTCAGATTGTCTTCACAGTGTGAAGCAGAAATAAGATAAATATGTCTTGTTATGAATTGTTACTAAATGATTTTATTAACAAAAACTGGATGGGAGACAATTTCGGAAATGCTAAAGGGTTGGAAATTCATCTAGAAAATTCTCCTAGGAAAATAAAGTTATAGAACTATAGCACAATATAAGAAACTGACTAAAATTTGGTCACTTAAAATTGAACTGGCAATTAGCGGTGACTAGCTGCTACACTGTGATCATGGCAGGAAAATGATTAAGTTTTAATTAGTTCTAGACTGAATTGTTCTTCCAAGTTAGTGATATCAATATAAGAAATAGGAATTTTTAGAGAACCCAAAGATATATTAACAAAATTATTTTTTTTAAATATTGTCCTAATTTTTTTCTGAGGGTATTAAATTCTCTATTTATTAGGAATTCCCTCATGAAAACAAAACAAAACAAACAAAAACCCAGGTTACATTAACAAGGGTCATATTTATTCATCCTTCAATTCCTGTGTCTAGTTTTGTGTCTGGCCCAGAGCAAAATCTTATACTTTGATCAAATATTAAAGGAAGGAGATTATAAAAATGAAAGATAATTGGAAAAAGCCAATGATTTTAGGAAATATTTTACGAGGTACTAAGTAGCAAATAAATATCAAAAAGAACCATTTATTGTTACATTATGCCTGGAATTTCATCTAATTGTACCCCTAATTTCCCATGAGAAAGTTAAGTACTCTATTTAGTGAAAGAGAAAACATAAAATTAAGCGTAAGAAGTATTATATTAGGCATTTAAAGTAATTAATTCATTAATCTTCAGAAGATATCACAAATTTGCAGATGGAAGAAAGCGAAAGCTCTCTTTTATTTCAAAGACACAGAGGTTCAATAGTTCTATCTTGACAATGAAAGTCACGTTGAAGGAAGGGACCTGTTAGGAAGTGCCATAACATGGATGAGTTTCCTCTAACCAACAAAGTTGATACTTCACAGGGCCATGTGCATCCCCATCTGACGGTGTCTACTACACAGAGTCATGTGCTTCCCATTAGAGGTCCCAAATTTTGACCTCTAAATTTAACTAATTAAAGCTAAATTTGGAATGTTTGACTTTCAAAAAATGGATAGAGCCAATCAAAGGTAACCTACAAACTCATGGAATATGTTAAAGGTTACCAGTCAAAGGTAACCGACAAACTCAATCAAAAGTAACCTACAAACTCATGAAATTTGTAGTTAATACTTTGCTTATCTTTTATCACTAAGCTTTCAAGGCCACAAGCAAACAATGAGAGCAGCTTTTATTAAAAGCTTATCCAAGCTTTGTCTAAATGGCAGATACCAAGGCCAGAGTGATAGTACACCATGGAGGGTACTTGACTTGCACATGACTGACCCTGGTTTAATCCCGGCATCCCATATGTCCTCTGAGCACCGCCAGGATTAATTCCTGAGTGCAGAGCCAGGAGTTACACCTGAGCATCGCAGGGTGTGACCCAAAAAGCCCAAATGATAATGATTGCTACTACTAGAACTACTACTAGTACTAGTACTACTACTACTACTGATGATGATGATGATGATGATGATGATGATGATGATGATAGTAAATAGTAAAATTAGCAGCAGGTATCTGTTTGGTGACATGCCCTACTGAGCCTTAGGCTCCTGCTATATTTAGCTTATGCTAAGAGCTGCTCCCTGTCTTTAGGGAATTTCTGGAGCAGATAAAATGGGAGCTTGGGTAGAATTGGATTGATTTCATAATTTTATACAGCATAAATATTTTTAAAGTATTTTATTATACCACCATGAGATATACAACTATAAAGATATACAATTAAAAAGTTCATATTTGGGTTTTGGTCATACAGTGCTCCAGCACCCATCCCTCCACCAGTGCCCATCTCCCACCACCAACGTCCCGGTTCCCTCCCTCCTCCCCCAGCCCTCCTCCATGGCAGGTTCTTTATTTCTTTCCCTTTCTCTCTCTTTCTCTTTTCCTTCCCTTCCAGACTATGGATTATAGAACATACATTAAAGGGTTGTCATGTGTATCTTTTTGCCTGTATTTAATGCTCAGCTCTAGGTTGGCATTAGTACCCTAGACAATTGTTAGCACACTGTTCCATTTTCTGTCTTACCTAGCCTCTGACTCCCACACGTTTGTGATAATTTCCACCTTTGACAAGACCTCCTGATATATGTTTCACTTGACCTTGGATATTGGTATCATAAATGTGCATATATATTTATGTCATGCAAATAAATGCAGTCATTCTGTATTTGTCTCTCTCCTTCTGGCTAATTTCACTCAACATAATCTTCTCCATGTCCATCCATTTATAGGCAAATTTTATAACTTCATTTTTCCTGACAGCTGCATAGTATTCTATTGTGTAGATGTACCAAACCTTCTTTATCCAGTCATTGATTCTCGGGCACTCTGGTTGCTTCCAGATTCTGGCTATTGTGAATAATGCTGCTATGAACATAAAAGTAGGGATGGTGTTTCCGCTGAATATTTTTGGCTTCCCAGAGTATATTCCCAGGAGTGGTACAGCATAAATATTCTTATTATGAACCTTGCTTGCCCCAGTTCAATGCTCTTCCTATTCCCATGGGTTCCCACGAGGGACATACAAGTAGATATTCCAAGAGTACTTGGCCACTTTGGATCAACCTTAATGTAATCAGTCCTCCTAGTTCAAAGAGATATGCCAGTGTGCCTCTGGGCAATCTGATGTGTCTCTGATTCTAAAGGTAATGCCAAAATGAATTATTTTGAAGGATTTGGGACCTTAGTGGGATCTAGAGTCTGGAACCAGCTGGCTGAGTAGTATTAATGCCATTCTCTACAAATTAGTCTGAACTGCTTTCTGGTTCAGAGATATAGCCCCTCCCCCACTCTACTCTGGAGAGCTTATCTCAGGGAGTCAGCTCTGGCATTTGTGAAGCTTGAGCCAAAGGGCCCTCCTGAAGATCTGCATTTTAATACGATCATTTACCTGGCTTCCTCTCTAGATAGCCAGGATGGGCTGGGCTGTAAGTTTTTGGTGGCCTTCATCTATAAAATAAGCTAGGAGAAAGGAGAAAAGGCTTTTTTGACCATTTTGGCTCCTCTTTTGCTCTCTGTATCTCCACTCCTTCTCGAAGTTGGACCTTAGCACGTGGTAGTGGCCATCTTGGCCTAAGATTCTAAACCTACACCTGGCCAGGGCCCGAACCTAAAGTCTGGGGGTCTTCCTGTTACTGGATTGTATACCAAAACCTGTGAGAGCAAAGCCTTTTAAAACTGCACTGGACTCCTGAGTTTTCATCTATTCCCCACAGGCTTCAGAGGTAGAAGGGAATTCATTTCCTGATATTGTTGGGGACCCCAGCAACTCCCGACAGGGACCCTTGCAAGAAGTGTGTGTCAGGTTATTTTGTTTTACACTGTGGTGTTGTCTTGTAGATCCAGACAGTAGGGTATTAGGAGAGAGAGCTGCAGCATATGTCATTAAGCTAATTTCTCAGCCTTTAGCTTGCCCAGGTTACTTCCTGTACCACTGAGTCACCTTCTGGGCGCAGGGCTATCAGGATGGCCTAAATAAAAGTAGACCACATGGGATTTTAATTTGCAACCTGTGCTTTCTAGGCAAGTGCCCTGAGCCACCAAGTCACCTGGGTACCCAGAAGTATTTCAAAGCAAGAAAATTAAGGAAATTTGCTATTAATGATGAGGGAGGGGGTCATTATAGTCCTGACACCAAATCCAGTGTTTAGGTTCTGGAGAATTGAGGTACCTATTACCCACCAAAATGACTTTCAAGTCTCAGCTAGGAAATCAAGTGGTACTTAAATGGAAGACCACACTGAGTTCCCAGAAGCACCAAGGATTAAAATTCTGACAGAACACTGGGCAAAAGAGACAGTATAGGTGTAAGCTGCTTGCCTTCTATGTGGGGAACCCAGGTTCTATTCCTTGAGCCATTCATGCCAGGAGAGATGCCTGAGAGCAGAGCCAGGAGTAAGCCCTGAGCACTGCTAGGTATAGCCCTAAAACCATAAGGAAGAAAAAAACCTAAGAGAATAACTATTCCTAGCCAAATCACCAGAAAAAGCCTTTGCATTTGAACCTCATAATGGGTAAGCTAATTCCCAGCAGAGAAAGAGTCAATGACAGGCTAAAAGTTTGTAAGGAATCCTGCTGTACACCAGCTCTAGTGAGTAGATTCTGCTTTGCTTGCTGGGAACTAATGCTTATGTTAGTCAGGAGGGAAAAAAAAAGCAGGCTGAGGGAGCAGAAAAATAGGCATGGGGTGGGGGGGGGGGAATTCTGACACTAAATTCTGTAGTGTCAGAATCCTGGCATGGGCTAACGTGGAATGCACTGAGGTAATGCTCTTATAACTGCTTGAGCTCAACCTGCTTTCCTTGGTATGAGAAAACAGACCCATATGAAGAGCCCACAAGCAAACTATTTACGTAAACTGCCAAGATACAAAGTGATGCAGTAGCCTAGCTTAGGCTAGTTCTTATAAGAATAATAATACTTGTAATCAAGGGTGGAGTGATAGAACAATAGGTAGAACATTTGCCTTGCACACAGCCAACCCAGGTTCAAAACCCAGCACCCCATATGCAACCCCGTGCACCACCAGGAGTAATCCCTGAGTGTAAAGCCAGTGTTGGCAGATGCTGCCATAGCTGGCTCTGGATCTTTGCAGCTTAAAGACCTTTGCATTGCCTTAAGGTAAGGGCCTCATGCTAAAGAGATCCCTCTTGGCGCACATCACAATAAGAAATTGGAGGCAGGAATGGATAAGACAGCTTGACTTTAATAACTCTTGGGATATCATTATTTCTATTACGAGTCCAATGCTATCTTGTTCGATCATCCACCCTCTTGTCCCCCAGGGGTCCTCTTCATGGGTAAATTAGAATTTACCGGGAGGAAGCCACCCTGGCTAGTTGGGACCACTAAGAATCAGCTCTGCTAAGATTAAAGGAGGGGGTCATGCTGGCTTGCCTCAGGCAGGTGAGAATGGCCCCTTCAGTAAACAGAGAGCAGAGCACTACAATAACTTTGGAGTAGAGTAGTATGGGATGCCGGATCAAACCCACGTTGGCTGTGTGCAGTGCAACACCCTGCCTGCTGTACTGGACCCCATCCCCAGTGGTTTTTACTCTTTTAAAAAATTCTGAAGAGGGTAGGAATTTTTTTTTAAACATTTTATTATACCACCGTGAGATATACAATTACAACGTTGTTCACGTTTGGAGGCTTCGGTCACATAGTGTTCCAGCACCCCGCCCTTCACCAGTGCCCATCACCCACCACCCATGTCCCCAATTCCCTCCCGCCTCCCATGGCCTGTCTAAATGGCAGGTTCTTTATCTCCTCTCTCTCCCCCTCTCTCTTTCTTCTCCTACACATTGTGGGTTGCACTACATACACTTAGAAGCCATCATTTGCATTTTTTGCCTGTATTTAATGCTCAGTTGGAATCTTTTAAAATTTTATCATATTACTCCTGGCAGTGCTTAGCCCAGCAAGCGTCTAAGAGTATACCTCCCGCACGGCAGAGCCTGGCAAGCTGTCCGATGCGTATTCAATATGCCAAAACCAGTAATAAAAAATGTTCACCTTCCTGACCCTGAAAGAGTCCTTAATACGGCAGCACTGAGAAGCCATTGGGCTACACTGGCACGTGATAGGGTCAAATGGAAATGTTACTGGCGCCCGCTCGAGCAAATCGATAAATAACGGGATGTCAAGTGATCAAGTGAGCAAGAGTAGTATGAACAAGGGCCTTGTGGGTTTTGGGAATAACCAGCTAGTTGCATGGATTTCATGGTCTGAAATTATGTTATTTCCCTCATGTTTTACTTCCTGAGATGCTTTTGTTCTTAGGTGTGATTCCTATACCTGCCCTGTAAGGGTGATTCCTACACCTGCCCCAAGGAAGGTGGGCCGAGGACAGCAGCCCTCTGGAGAAGGTAGAAGCCGGGTTCAGCTTCCGCCTGCCCTGTGACCTCGGGAGAAGCCTGCCCGAACACAGACAGACCCCTGCAGGGAACGCCTGACACGCAGAGGGTAATGGGGGAGGGGGGGTTCCGTCGATGTCCAGACCACGGACACAGGGGCTACCTCTCAGCACCTTGGGCCGGAGGACAGCAACCACGGCTGGGAGGCACCAGGCAACCCCAGGTGCACGCGAGCCAGTGCACAGGGCCCGGACACACGCCTGGGGAGTGGGGTGGAGCGCGTGGGAAGCCATCAGGGACAGGTCCTCAAGATGAGCCGCCACGCAACCAACCCCACACCCGCCGCACCCAGACACCCACGGCTTCCCGATCCTCTAGGCGGAAAGCCACTGAGCGAGAACATCTGCTCAGAACACTGTCAGCTCCACAGTGTTTTGCATAAGAGCAATTAGGTATAAGGGTCTGAGAACCTTCATCAGCATGTGCAGACCTGACTTACCGATCCGTCTACTGACTTTCACACTGTCCTTCACCAGTAACATCTCCATATGTCCTGTCACATCTATAGAGCCCAATCCTTCCCAGAACATAAAGAGCCTCAACCATTCCGAATATTGTACTGGTATATATATCAAATAAACACTTCCTCTGCCAGTAAACTCTTTAGGCATCTCTAAGTCCAGCATTTATAGACCTGAGCTAGGTGTGACTTACCTGGAAATTTGCACATGAGTGCTAGTCTTTGACTTTGTAAAGACCAGCTCACAAGTGGTGCCCCACCTTTGGCTTTTTGGTACTCATTCAGAGAAAAAAGGCAGCATTTTTGGGAAAAGTCCAATTTGGTGGGAGATCTTGGCCTGAGCACATGGTCAGAGAAATCTGATCAGCAGCCATAGGTCTGTGAGATCCCCTAGTATGGATTGTAGTAGCATAATTTAATTATTGGTGATAAGTAAAAGCTTTTTGGAACTGTGCTGGACTCGTGGATTTGTCTGTCTGTCTGGGGCCACTGAGGTAAAAGGGATCTCATTCCCCTAATATTGTCAGGGACCCCCCAAATGATGCCCGACAGCCAGGAGTAACCCCTGAGCACTACCGGGTATAGCCTCCAAATGAAACAAAACAAGCAAAATAATACTTGTAATAAAAGTCTGTCGTCCCCCACAAAGAATGTTCTTTGTCCTGATTTCCTGGCATAAGGCAATAAATACATTCTGTGGGAGAACAAATGAGGTTCTGGGTCCATGAGGCTGTTAGCTTCACACTTTTTATTCTCATCTGTCTTATTTGTTAATCCTCCACGGAGCCCCTTTTCAACCTTACATATCAGGACTGGCCCTTGGCATCTGACTACTTGGACCTTCTAGGCACTTTGTGCTTCTCCAGGAGGCTCTTTTCCTCCCCACTCTGCCTTCCTTCCTCCTTACATAAGTAAAGCTTCACTCCATTCCCTCCCCAGTGTTCCTTCCCTGAGTAGAGGGAAACCTGCTTCCCAGCCCTGCCTGGAAGGCAGCAGAGAGCAGGGGCTCAGTACATTCCAGCTCTCTCCCTCCAATCCTGCACGTCCCCTTTCTCCTTTTATCTCTCCCTTCTCTCTTTCAGCAGTGCTGTCCTCTTTCTCCTCCTCAATAGGTCAAACTAGAAGAACATATCCGTAATTCCACAAATGATGTGACTATTCTTAGAAAAATGTCATCAGATTGCATATAAGTAAAACAGCTGCACCAGACAAAGGGTTTTTGTTGCTCTGCTCCACCTCCTTCTCTTCCTCCCCTCTGCTTTGGGACACACCCAACTGTGCCAAGGGCTTATGCCTGGCTTGGCACTGGGGGTCACTCCTGGTGATGCCTGGGCACCATATGTTGTGGCAGGGATCATACCAGAGTTGGCTGCACCCAGGCAAGCACCTTAATTTCTGTCGCACCTCTGGCTTCTTCGCTTTGTTGATATTGTGGCCCATGAATCAGGTGTCTTGTAATCAATCAGTGAGCTACTAAGACCCTCAGTAAGTACACCCAGCACACCTGGGAGTCAGACTCTTACAAATGTCCTTGTCCCACCTCTAAACATAAATTCAGCAGGAATTTTGTAGGAGGAAGGCAAAGCTGCAAGGAGGAGGAAAAGCCAAAAAAGAAAACAAACCAATCCTAGTATGCTCTTGCTTTCTTGGTGTGTTTTAAATTAAGCATGAACTGCAAACAAAAAGAAAATGAAAGCTTATAACCCAAAGACTTCCTTTGAATCCCATTTGCTCTCCCCGCCACCTACGCGTTTCTAGTACCATAGTAACTGCAGTAACTTGGCATTTTTAAAGTTATTAGTGATCCTGAGAATATATTCAGCAGACATTAGCATTTCCTGTGGGGAGTCACCAGGTGGGAGTTGGTCTCTGGCTGACTGGGATTGCAAATTGGCCTGACACACATTTCAGAATTTCAAGAGCTTTTCAGAGACTGAGGGCTTAGCAAGAGGCTTCGGTTCAGGCCCTTTAAAGTCAGGTAGACAAGAAAACAAATAAAGATGTGGGCTCAACCCTTCTATTAATGCTCATTCTTTCCTCAGTGCTTCTGCAGTGAAATGCTATGCTTATTCTTTACAAGCTTACTAAGATGTGGCATTGTCAATGGACAAGCCAAAAGAATGAGTGTATCTACATCCTCCTCGAGTAAATCCTCTGAATATAGAGACAGCTTTTCTTTTCTAAAGTGCTTTGAAGACTAGATGTGAAGTAATGATACTCTTCCCTCCAAATCAAGAAACAAATTTGCTTAAGTTGCATCAAGGAGTATAATAAAAGAAACATGATTTTTATAGGTAGCTTCAATAATACTTGCTACCTGGTGCATAGCTTTTCTAGAGATGGCAGCACCAATTCATACTTGAAATGTGGAGGAGAGAGGAACTGTAAGGGGGATATTTTTCATCCTACTGGGACAGAGTAGAACATTCCCTAAACTTAAATTTATGTTTGATGAAATAAGAGAAAACTGATGTTTAATACTGTGTTTGTACCTATCTGCAGGGTTAGACTAAGTGAGATAATAAAATCAGCCTTCCTTTGGAAGAGCTTAAAATATAGTCTTTTATGTACTTTGAATGTTTAGTCATTCAATTTGCCCAACAAGCTTTTTTTTTTTTTTTTTTTTGGGTCACACCCGGCAATGCTCAGAGGTTACTCCTGGCTCTGCACTCAGGAATTACTCCTGGCGATGCTTGGGGACCATATGGGATGCCGGGATCGAACCCAGGCTGGCACTGGCCGGCTGCGTGCAAGGCAAAAGCCCTACCCGCTGGGCTATCGCTCCGGCCCCCCAACAAGCATTTGTTGAGCAGCTACTATGGGTAAAGACAGGGCAGTGAGTAAGACTGCCCTGTGAAAACTATGAAACCCCTATTGTTTTCACGGGGGTTCATGAAACCCCCATGAAAACAGCATTGCTTTCTTTGCCTATGACTGACACAGAACTGGGTAATAAGGCTTACCTTACATGTAGTTTTAAAGACACAAATACATAAACTCGTTAAAGAATTCTGAAAATAAGAATGATCGTGAACACTGCACTTTCTACTATCTAAGTGACTTACACTTTGAAAAACCTTAAGTGTTGATTGTTAAGACTTTCAAAGCAGCCGTTTAGTATGACACTGAGTTTTAAAATGTTTTAATTTTTGATCTGGAACCAACAGATTTATTTCATTGTGAATAATTAACATCCCTTCCTTTGTTTCAAGAAAACTTCCCTAAGCTGATAGCATCTGTAATCCTTGGCACAAGGTCTATAGACCTTACAATATGTGAAACAACTGAATTCCTTGAATCCAGAGTCCTGTGAAGTCTCTCCCAGCCCAGTTCCTGACTGACACCCCTGTCCCACTGGTGGAGGAAACCCCTCTCCCCATTACAGACCAGCACCAAGCTAGGTCCATCCCTGCTGTCTCGTGCAGGTTAGATATGCCAGGATTCTCCTGGCCCCAACAGCCCTGACCAACAGGATTCGCCTGGCCCCAACAGCCCTGACAACTCCCCAGCAGGTGAAGCCTCCCTTCTTTCCACAGCAGTGCTAGCTATATACTGATGTCCTACATAAGTTAACTGCCCTTAACACCTTGGACCAGCCTCACACCCAGAACATCCATCCAGTCGCCCAACCCAGAAAGGAACCTATAGCACTAGACAGTGACAAGGGAAGGAATTCACCTGCATTAATGATCAATGCCAGTGATTCAAAGAATATCAGTAAGATTAAATCCAAACAGAAAAATACTAAAACATAATGTAATTAAAATGACAAGAGACAATGATAGTAATGCTATCTTGAGAGCAATAAGAGCAAATCTAAAATTTACCTATAAATGGAATCTACCACAAGCGTATGGGAGTCAGAGGTTAGGTAAGACAGAGAAGGGAACAGTGTGCTAATAATTGTAGAAAAGAAAATGCCAGCCTAAAACTGATTATTGAATATAAGCAAGATACATATGATAACCTCTAAATGTATGTATTGCAATCCACAATATGGAAGAGAAGGAAGAGAAAAGAGAAAGAGAGAGAGGGAGAGAGAGAGAGAAAGAAAGGAGAGAGAGAGAGAGGGAGAGGGAGGGAGAGGGAGAGACAGAGACAGAAGAGATAAAGAACCTGCCATAGAGGCAGGCTAGGGAAGGGGAAGAAACTGGAGACATTGGTGGTGGGAAATGGGCACTGGTGTGGGGATGGGTGCTGGAACACTGTATGACTGAAACCCAAACATGAAAATCTTTGTAAATGTATATCTCACGGTGGTATAATAAAATTTTTAAAAAAATAACTTTTCATCATGAAAATAACAAATGTATCCCCATAAAATCATGTAAAAATAATATGATATATTTTGATTTTACATTAGGAAACTGCATAAAAATCAAGGAAAGCTTAAGTTAACATAAAAAATAATAAAATTTACCTATAAAGATTCGCCATAAAAGTCACAGCAGATATTTGAAAGAAATCCTACAGCTTAGAAGAGAAAGGTATGATTTATTCAATACACAGAATGAAGTAGGCATCCAAATAAGAATACTTGATCAGCTAGGTTATCCTCAAATTCAGTGGTACAGTACAAAAATTCGCTGGGAAACAATACTTAATGAAGATATTCAGCACCAAGCAGGCACCACAATTGTACTAAATGATGCCATTATAAAGACTAAAGACAAAAAGATTAAAACATTTAGAACTCATACAAAAAGATGTAATTAAATTCCCTTATTTCAATGATTTTGTTAATGCCAAAGGCCTAAACTCAGCAATTAAAATGTAGAGAGTGGCTGAACGGATCTGAAAATTGAGTCAACCTTCTGCTGCTATTAAGAGACTCACTTGAACTGTTATGAGCAACAGAGTTTCAAAGCATTCATGAAGGCAAGAGGAGACTGAAAGGAAAGCAGGATGGACATACTTAAATCAGAGACTCTGAATTAGACTTGAATCTTTTAAAAAAAGGGTAAAAAATTACAAGATGTTTATTTTTTAATGCTCAAAGGATCTATACACTAAGGAGACTTAACATTTATCAACATAAATGCACACAACAAAGGAGCATCAAAATACATTAAACAAGTACTACCAGGCCTAAAGGAAAACATGGCAGTAACACAATAGCAATAGATTTTACTGCCACTCTCTCACTGTTGGATGCACCAGACCAAATACCAATAAGGAAATATTAGCCTTAAAGAAGATATAGAAAAGACTGGCATCATAGTTATTGAAAAGGTTTTTCATCCCTAAATCCTAAGTAAATATTCTTCTCAAGTGCTAGTGGGACATTCTCAAAGATAACTACAAGCTGGAGCACAGAACAACTCTCCATGAAATCACTAAAACTGGAAATAACCCAAAAATGGAAAGCTAGGGGGAAATCTAAATAGTTGGAAGTTGAACAACACACTACTGAACAACCATTGGATCTTAGAGGAAGCTAAAAAATAAATAACATTCTAGATACAAATGAGGATGAAGATACAAAGCACCAGAAGTTTTGGAATATGGCAAAAAGGTGTATTAAGAAGGAAGTTCATAGCACTATACACATTCATCAAGAAGAATAGATACAGGAGAGAGAGAGAGAGAAAGAGAGAGAGAGAAACCAACTCAATCTCACACTTCAAGAAACAAAATAGAAAAACAAAGGGTGCTGAAAGTAAGCAGGAGGAAAATTTGACTAGAAATCAATAATATTGTATAAAAAATCAATAAAGCCATGATTTTACTTTTTGAAAGAATAAGATCAACCACCTCTTGGCTCAACTAACAAAACAAAAAAAGAAAGAATACCCTGATCAGAAAGTTAAGGGGGAAAATCACAACAGACCTCCCATGTTATTGTGAGCTACAGAATTTCATACAAGATTATCATCCATAACTTTATGCCACTAAATTGAGAAACCTGGAAAAAAATGGATGAATTCCTAAAGTCTTACAATTTACTGAGACTGAGTTTGGAGGAAGTAGGATGCTTGACTAGACCCACTGCTATTGTGGAAATGAGATAGTTATCAAAAAATCTCCCAAAGAATAAAAATCTTGGACTAGATGGCTTCCCAATGAATTTCTCTGAACTTTCCAAACCTTCAAAGAGTACCTTTCACCCATCCTTTGAGGTTTTCTAGGAAGTGGAAGAAATATAATATCTGTATTTCAAACCATTGTGGTCACAAGGAGAAAGAGAGAGAAAGAAGAAAAGGGGGAGGGGGCTGAGGTTGTGGTGGTGGCTGGAGGGAGAGAATCTGGGCACATTGGTGGTGAGGAACGTACACTGGTGGAGGGATGGGTGTTGGGACATTGTGTGAATGAAAGCCAATCATGAAAGCTTTCTAACTATGTATCTCATGGCGATTCAATTTAAAAAGAAAAAAAAAAAGGATTTCTTGGGGCCGGAGAGATAGTCCAGTGGGTAGGGCATTTGCCTTGCATGCGGCCGGCCTATGCTGGCCTATGCCAGGTTCAATCCCCGGCAATCCCAAGCATCCCATATGGTCCCCGAGCACTGCCAGAGGTAATTCCTGAGTGAAGAGCCAGAAGAAACCCTGAGCATTGCTTTGCTGGGTGTGACCCAAAAAAGCAAAAAAAAAAAAAAAAAAAAGGATTTCTCTTGAATAGTTTCTATGAGAGCAACATTACCTTGATACCAAAAGCTGATAGAGAAATCACTAAAAAAGAATCTTTCATAACAAATGCCCAAAGGCAACAGAAAATGAGAATTGGTTTTCTGTGGGAAGCTTACTATAAGCATGAGATGTGATGGTGACTAAGAAAGGGAGAATACCAGAACAATGAGATAGAAGCTTCATCTTCCAACAGTGGACAGTGAGCTGCTGGAATGTTTTTGTAACCTTACCATTAGCAATAGTTTAAATTAAGGTGCATAAACTAAAACTTAAAAAAACTTCAGTCTAATATCCTTAATGAACATAAATGCAAATATTCCCACTAACATTCTAGTGAATTAAATAAAATACATTCAAAAACTAATACATCATTATCAAGCAGGTTTTATGTCAGAAATAAAAGGATGTTTTAATATCCATGTATCAATCAATTGATACACTACAAAATAAAAAGAAGGCAAAAAGTCATTTCTATAAATTCAAAGAAAGCATTTGGCAAGATCTAACACAGTGAAACACCTCGGGAAATTGGGCACTGAAGAAACTTATTTTACTATGATCATATGATCTTACATATGCAACAAATACACAACTAATATCATCCCTAATAAGGATAACTGAAAACATTCCTCTAGGATCAGGCACAAGACAAGAGTCTCTGCTTTCACCACTGTACTAATTCGCCATGGCTACTAGTATTGAAGCCCTTGCCACAACACTTGAGCAAGACAGAGAAAGCAGAGAAATGCAAACAGGTAAAGAAGCAACACTACCACTATTTGCAAATGATGTTATATTATACATAGGAGTGTGTGAAAATGTACGCCACTAAAATATTGTAGAAATAAAGGCCAGGGAGAGAGAGAGAGAGAGAATATAGGGTTAAGATACTTGTCTAGTGTGGCTAATGTTGGTGGATCCCAGGCACTATGTATGGTCCCCTGGGTACTCTCTAGAGTGAGCTCAGAGTACAGAGTCAGGAATAAGTTTTGAGCACAACTAGGTGTGACCCAAGTCCATCCAATTCACAAAATATGGTAGAGAAATAATAAACTTATAAGTAAAATACAGGCTATAAAGTAAGTGGACAGAAATCTATTGCATTCTTACTTGTTAACAGTGATGTAGAAGAGAAAGCAATAAACAAAATTATCCCATTTATAATCAGGTCAAAGTAAACTCAAATATCTAGAAATCAATTTTACAAAGGGAGTTTTATTTATTGACACTTATAAATCACTTCTGAAAGATATAAAAACAAGATAAAAGAAATGGAAACTTATTCCTTGTTCTTGGATTAGAAGAATCTATATTGTTAAAATGACCTTTTAAAATGTGTATGGAATCACAAACCTCCCAGAATAGTCAAAACAATCCTAAGAAAAAGATGGGAGGCATTACATTTCCAAACTTAAATATTTACTATGAATCTCTAGTAATTAAAGTTGGATGGTCCTGAAACAAAGACAGACTCTTAGGACAATGGATAGAAATGAGATGCCCAGAGATAAAACCTCAGATATATGTGCAGTTAGTTTATGGCAAAGGGTGATATGCATGAAGTGCATCAAGGAAAGCTTTTTCAACAAATGGCACTGGGAAAACTGGATAGTCCCCTGAAAAAATAAAATAAAATTAGATCCCTATCATATATCAGGCACTGAGTAGAACTTTACAAGAAAAAAATAGCCAACCCCATCAAAAATGGGAAGAAGAAATGAATAGAAACTGACAAGGAAGAAATTCAAATGGCCAAAAGGCATATGAAATGGGGGACGGGGTGGCAGGAGGGAAACTGGGAACAACTGGAGACATTGGTGGTTGGAAATGTGCACTGGTGGCGGGTTGGGTATCAGAAACCCAACATGAACAGCTCTATAACTGTGTATATCATGGAGATTCAATTAATGTGCCGGAGTGATAGCACAGTGGCGTTTGCCTTGCATGTGGCCAACCCGGGTTTGATACCCGGCATCCCATATGGTTCCTGAGCACTACCAGGAATAATTCCTGAGTGCAGAGGCAGGAGTCACCCCTGAGCTTGGGTGGACCCAAAAAAAACCCCCCCCCACCCGCCACCCCAAACCCCTGGACCCCCATCCCCCGCCCTCATCCGCCATAGTAGCTCCCCCACCACCACAAGAAAACGCCGTTAGCTTGCTGGGTGACCCAAGAGAAATTCGATATGGAATATGGAGCCCTATGGAGTATATATATATATCATATATATATATATATATATATAATATCACTGTATCACTGTATCACTGTCTTCCCGTTCATCATCGATTTGCTTGAGCAGGCACCGGTAACATCTCCATATGTCCTGTCTCATGCAAGTAAAGCCCAAGGGCACCTCCTTGCTCCAGGAACATAAAGAGCCTCAAACCATTCATCAAGTCATGGGAATGAGGTCTATAATTGTTACTGGTATTTGGCATATCAAATACGCCATGGGTAGCTTGCCAGGCTCTGCTGTGCGGGTAGCATACTCTTGTAGTCAACTCCTAAATCCAGCATTTATTGATGAACTGCAGGGCCGCTTGCGGCGGCCGTGGTGAGCCGGGCTGTGATCAGCTCTTCTGCTGGATGGAGTTCTGACAAGAGTGAAGTCCGGATGTGGAAAATGGAGGCCCTCATAGAGTGAGGGGTCGTCTGGCTTATTGGGAGGCTCTGCTGGGGTGGCGGGCCAGGATTAGAACCTGCCATCCCTCCTGGGCACCTTGTGAGCGGCTGGGCACAGGGAGAGCCAGTAGCAGCTCTGCCCCATGTCTGTGAGTCTCTGGATCAGCATACCTGGGCCGGATTTAAAAAAGAATGCTGCAGGGTGGATCTCGATGAGCCGGGCTGTGATAGGCTGATCTGGTGGGTGGAGTTCTGACGAGGGGGAAGACCGGATGGAAAAATAGAGGCCCTCATGGAGTGGGGGGTCATCTGGCTTGTTGCGAGGCTCTGCTGGGTGGCGGGCCAGGGCTAGAACCCGCCATCCCTCCCGGGTGCCTCGTGAGAGACTGGGCACAAGAAGAGCCAGTAGCAGCTCTGCCCCATTTTTGTGAGTCTCTGGATCAGCATACCAGGGCCAGATTGAAAAAAGACTGCTGCAGGGTGGATCTCAATGAGCCAGGCTGGTCTGCTGGGTGATAGGCTGGTGATAGGCTTGTCTGCTGAGTGGAGTTCTGACGAGAGGGAAGTCCGGATGGAAAAATGGAGGCCCTCATGGAGTCGGTGGGTCGTCTGGCTTGCTGCATATATTCATATATATGTTTATATATAAATATATATTTATATATACTTAATATATATTATATATACTTAATATATATAAATATATATTAAATATATATATTCATAGTCACTGACTAGTAAGGAAATACAAATTAAAATGACAATGAGGTGTCATCTCACATCAGAGAGAATGGATTATTATAAAAACAAAACAAAAAAATAAAAAACACCTAAACAATAACAACAAAACCATAAACAGTAAGGGCTGGTGGGGATATGGCAAGAAAGGAACCCTGGAGGGAACATGCTGGCGGGAATGAGACTGCTCATCTTCTTTAAAAAATACTTTGAAGATGTCATAAAAATTGAAAACGGTTCCCATCAGACCGTGAAGTGTACCCCTGGGCGCTCTACCCCAAGAATATGTAAACATTACCACCATTACCCCAAAGGATATCTGCATACCTATGTTCATCATAGCACTCCTCACAAGAGCCAAGATAGAAACACACCAGATGCTCACACAGACGAGTGGATAAAGACACTGTGATAAAAGTCTGCACAAAGGGCCACTACTCAGCCACCAGATAAGATGTAACCTTGCTTGAATTGAGCAAAGTCATGTTAAGAAAAATGAGTCAGAAAGTAAAGGACAAATACCAGTTGTGTATGAGTAAACAAAGCAAGAATCAGACAATCTGGAAACAACCCTGAGATGCAGTCAAAAGAATATGAATTGAGTGTGGGAACTGGGGGTGGGGGGAGGGACCTGGGTTATGGTGGAGAGATTTTTGCTATGGTGCTCGGTGTAAAGCACTGAAAGGATAAAACAATACTGGTGGTTAATACAATTTTTTAAAATTTTTAATTAAGCACAGAATCCTTTCTTCAACCTAGGTCGAGAAGTCAACATGACAAATGACCTAGCACCTGAGCTGCACAGGAGGAAGAGAGAGGCACAGAACGCCTTCAAGAGCATCAAAGAAATAGCTAAAAGGACAAAAAATCTCCAGCTCCAGGCACATCTCTTGACTCCACCATTCTCCCTGCATTAACATATGCCTCAGAGACCTGGGCCCCTATGAAAGCAGGATGAGAATGCTATTCGGGTCTCCCAAAGAGGAATCGAAAGAGCTATGCTTGGAATATCATGCCTCACTCAAGTGAGAGAAGGAATCCGGAGTTCTGACTTCCGTTGAAGATCAAGAATCAGGGACACTGTCTCGTTTGCCAAGACATGGAAAATTAGATGGGCTGGACATGTAATGCGATGCTGGACTAGAGCCGTTACTGACTGGATCCCATGGGATGTCAAAAGATCATGTGGCCGCCCACATGATGACCAGAATTCTTTGTCAAGACCCTGAAAGAATGGTTTGATGCTCTTTGTATTCCTGGTGCAAGCAGATGCCATTGGGCTACACTGGCATGTGACAGGGACAAATGGAAACATTACTGGAGACCACTGGAGCAAATTGAGGAATAACAGGATGTCAGGTGATCAAGTGAAGTGAAGTGATCCTTTCTTCAAATCTTATCTGGAGACTGAAGTAAACACCAGTCTACTCTGGTTGAAGGGAGGGTGTGTCTTCACTATAGATTCTTAAGTTCTTACAATACTCTAGATGTCTGAATCCACTTGAAAATTACTCAGCATTCCTTGAATTCAGATGCACTCCTCCAGTTTTTTTTTTTCTAAAAAAAGACTATAACATAACGGTTAAGAGAGTTGACTGTCAAGTAGGAAGGCTGAACTTAGTACCAGATCTTGGTACTCGAAGTAATCAAAGTTTTAAAAAAATATTTTTAAGATTTTATTTCATTTTTTTAATTAAAAAATTTAATACTACCGTGAGATATACAATTACAAAGATGTTCATGTTTGGGTTTGAGTCATACAGTGTTCCAGCACCCATCCCTCCACCAGTACACATTTCCCACCTCCAGTGTCCCCTGATTCCCTCCCCCCTCCCTGCCTCTATGACAGTCACTTTGCCTCTTTCTCTCTCTTTCTCTCTCTCTTTCTTCTCTTACACATTGTGGTTTGCAAATCATACATTTAGAAGTTATCATGTATATCCCTTTGCCTATATTCAATGTTCAGTTCTACTCTGGTATTATCATTTCCAACAGTAATCAACGTTTTTTGTCATATTTAACCTTATCATCCTGCTCTGCAAAAAAGGGAAAGATTCCTGAATCCTCTCTCATGAGCTGGCCATGAAAATCACTAAGTTCTTTCATGTCAACTGGTTAGTACAGAGCATAGCAGATAAGAAACTCATTAGTGACTAGAGATTGTTTTCTCCTTCAAAACCATCCATATGGCAGAGCCAGATTAATTTTTATAATTACTGCAACTCATTTCAAACTTCACAATGTTTCTTTTCATCTGTGATAATATATACAGAATAGACAATAAGCCCCTTATGCTAGTATGTATGTGTGTATGGGTATATATTAACTCTTATTTGCAACCATACCTCCATCTATACATCTCTTTACAAACTCTAAATCCTTATCTGCTTCATGAGGGGGATAACCAAAAACAGTACTGGCAATACCTGATATGGGTTTTCTAAGTGAATCTGAGAGAAAGAGAAGCTTAGAGAACTGTATTCTTAAAGAGGAAATTTTGAGTGAGGAACTGGAAGGAATCCCATGAACATAGGTGGAAATCCACAGCCCTTAGTGTGAATTTTCCACTCTAGAACCCAGACTCTAGAGGGCTCCCACAAACCCCAAGGGGAGCTAAAGAGAAGTAAGATAAAGATCATGAAGCACAAGAAAGATGAGCTTGGTTCTAACACAGTCTCATATAAGTCTTTCATTGGACACTTCTCAAAGCAGAATCAGATAGTCAAAGCACACTTTGTGGGCCACCAATCCACAAGTGTTACTTAGGAGGAAACAGGTGCAATAGTGATGGGGGAGAGAGCCCATCTGGGGGCAGCCCACCCCAAATCTCCCACACATGCAAAGCTAAGTGTATCTTCTTCCCACTAAGCTACTCCCTCAATCTTCTTCCCACTAATCTATTCCCTCCCTCCTTAATCTGTTATTAAAAAATAACAGATGTGTCATCATTTATGATAGTATTAAGATTCTTATTTTATACTTGTGGGGCACTGCCCCTGCTCCCACCAGTGTTTCAAGACCACTTCTTCCCAGGGTTTGAACAGCACCCTATCTGCCAGGCATTTGCCAGTCACCCATGGCCTCTTCCTCTTCCTCCACATTTGTTTAGTAAGTTACATGACCACACACTTCTGCCTTGAGATGTTTCTTAATTCTCTTCCTTTGTCTACTTCTTCAAGCCAGATCAGCAAAATGTGTACAAAAATAATTTTTTTTATTTCAGGCCCATCCCAGTGGTGCTTAGGGCTTACTCCTCTCTCTGTGCTCAGTGATCACCCCTGTCAGTGCTCCGGGAACCACATTTGTGGACGGGGGTAGAACTAGAATTGGCAGCATGCAAGGAAATGCTTTAAGCCCTGCACTATCTCTTTTGACCTCTACAAAACTATTTGAACTGCCACTTAACTTGCAATCCTGTATCACTGTTAGACCCTCAGTCCATTCTCAACTCTGCTCCCGGAAAGTTCTTCATTTGCTCTTAGCTAAAAGAAGTTCTTAAAGAAAAAGTGAATTGGATGACATCACACCCTGGCTCCAGAGATTCCATAGCTACTGAATTTGAAACACAGTGTAGAAGAATCACCAAAGTCTGGCTCTAGCCTTATTTCCTATCACCTTTTTCTGTCTCTCCCTCCACTCCAATCTTTCTGGATTTCTTTCAGGTGCTTAACTCTGGGTTTGAAGCATCCTTTCTCTCTGTCTATTCTCACTGTAGTCTCGTTCTGAGGACTCAACCTGGCTCCTGTGTTAGTCCCAGACGCCTTAGCTTTATGGTGTACCCCATCTCTATCTCTCCGAGCGTCTGAGTCACTGGGAAGCCAGCCAGGCCTAAGTGGGCTGCCTGAGGTCGAGACAATTGATTTTGTGGGTGTTGGGAGGCTTATGAGGGAGCTGTGGGGAGAAGACTATAAGACAAATGATAATGCTGGTGGCATGGAACATAAAGGACAGACACTGGCTCAGCCTCCTGATTCACCAGTGACTCAGAGTGTGCAAGCAGGAAGCACAGCCTTGAATTATGTCTGAGAAAAGGACAGCGAGGCTGCTCTCTGAAGGGCTCCATGTTCTCTTCTTATTAGCAGAGGCAAGAGAAATGATCAGCACTGACAAACATTAAACAGAAAGAAAACTTGTATTAATTAAAAACCATATATATTATGTAATGTAGTATTTGGTGTGTGCGCACATACACACACACACACACACACACATCTCATGGATTTTTATGTCACCGAGAGCTATCATCAGCCGCAATAAGAGAATGTGCTCAAAGCAAAGACAATGTACTAGGGGCTCGGGGAGGCAGCTCTGGGCTCATACTCCAGTCACCAAGTGTGCTTGAGAACGCTGTACTGTCTCTCAATTTCTGCGTTCTAAAGCTGTTTTTATTTGTTTTTGTTTGGGGACACACTCAGCAATGCTCAGGGGTTACTTCTGGCTTTGTGTTCTGAATTCCTCATGATGGGGATCATATGGAATACTGGGGATCAAACTCAGGTTGGTCCTACGTAGAGCAAATCCCCTACTTACTGTACTACTGCTCCAGCCCCTGCATTTTATTTTTAAGAAAACTAGAGATACCATTCAGATGACTGAATATATGTTACCTAGTACTGTAGTTCATCAATAAAGACAATTGCTTTATCAGTAGTAGCAGCAAAATATCCATGCTACATATGTGCTTAACTTTTTTTTAATTATAATTTGAATAAGACGGTTCCAAAATACTGACATATAAAGTTACTGCATGCCCCTCCCTGCCACTATCTATGTGCCCACAACCCTCTACCACTGTCCATATGTCGCTTCTAGTTCAGTCATTATTCCTGCCCTGCTTCTCTGGAGTTCAGTCATCAGCGGTGCAATCCAAGGCCAAGGGTTCATCATTGTTCAATATTGTCTTTTCCCTGGTTTTTCCCACATTATTTCACTGTGAACACAGAGTGACATCATATATTATTTGTCCTCTCTCTGACTTATTTGGCATTTGTGCTTCCTCTGATTTATCTGGTATCTTTTTCCCTCTGACTTATCTGGTATTTGTCCTCTCTCTGACTTATCTGGTATTTGTGCTTGCTCTGACTTACTTCCACAGTTTGATGCCCTCCAGTTCTATCTATGCATTTTTATACATAAACTGCTGGATTACAAGGAATTGATGTGTGAAACATACGTCCCCATACCTGTACCAGTAAAACAACAATTTTGGAAAGGGCAGAAGAGACCCAGGGAACCAACTGCTGCTTCCCATACACACTGCAGTGTGTTTAGGATCTGCTCCTTTGAGACTGAGTAGCTGCGCTACTAGTCCTGAACTGTTCTGCCCGTTCCGTTTGCTATTATATGTTCCTTTAAAAGTAGAACTCCAGGGGTTGGAGTGATAGTCTAGTGTGGAGGGCATTTGCTTTGTAGGCAGCTGACCCAGTTTCAATCCCAGCATCCCATATGGTCTCCAAGCACCACCAGGAGCAATTCTTGAGTGTAGAGCCAGGACTAACCCCTGAGCATCACTGAGTGTGACTCAAAAAGCATAAAAAAAGAACTCCAGAGGCACCAATTCACATAGTATTGATAATAATAAAAAATAATAATAATAACAATACATCAATTAGCATTACTATGATTGCCACTACATTTTATACAGTCTATTTGTTAACAACTCTCACAATAAACCTATGATAGGCCCAGGGAGATAGTACAGGCAAGGAATTTATCTTGCACTTGGTTGACTTGGTTCACTTCTCAGCACCACATATGATCCGTGAGTGCTGCTAGAAGAGATATCTGAGCACAGAGTCAAGAGTAAGCCGTGAGCACCACTGGATGTGGCCCTAAATCTAACACTGAAAGTCAAACAATCATAAAAAAATACAAAGCAATAAACCCATAATGTTCAGTTAATTGTGATACACAACTTATAGAGAGAAAAGTCAGGGTATTAATGTGGAGCTAGTATGAGGTGGATCTGGGAATGTTACAGAGCACTCAAGAGTACATGCACTTAGCTGCTACACTATCCTACCAGCATCTCTGACAAGGGAGAAAACTTCAGTGAGGGCCTGAATCGAGAGCCAAGTGGTTAGGAGCTCATGTTTCTCGCACACAGGGACCGGAGCGCAAACTCTGGTCTGCTACCTTATGTCCCCAAGAACTTCCAGGTATAGTCCTGGTGGCATCCCAGCACACAGATGTTTGCTCTTGTGGCCCTCAGTAGAATAAGTTCTCAGAACTCTGTATCCACTGATCCTGAGTGTAGTGAGATAATAACACTAGCTCCAACAAATTTGAGCTGGTGCTAGGTTACTCTGAAGTCCAGAAGAGTCAAGCAGGAGAAGGGCACATGGCTGGAGGTCAGCCTAACTGGGCTGGGGTAACTTGTCAGAGGAGTGCATACAATCACTGCCCTTTAGCTGTCAATTCTGGAAAACCAACTCCCAATTTCACCTCCTCTTTCCCAGGCCACCACAATAGGCAGCCAGGACATGGGAGCACTTCTGTGAGGAGTGTCCTAGAAGAAGGAAAATACTGCCCCACAGCTGCCTAGGCCATAGGGCAGCACAGTCTCACCTGCATGCAACTGGCCTTAGCACATAGCCTTTTCTAGTTACTTCTAAGGGGACTTATGTCTGAAATATGTGAACTCATGCAACATGATGACCAAAAAGTCAGCAACCCAATCCCAAAATGAGCAAAAGACTAGACTAGAAACTGCTTCAAATAATAAATAGCCCATAATCCCATGAAAAAATGCTCAACATCACTTAGTTTTAGAGAATGCAAATCAAAATCACAGTGTGTTATCACTTCACACCCATAAAGAATGAAAAGTTTAGAAATAACAAGTATTGACAATAAAGTAGAGCAAAAGGAACTTTGGTATCTTGCTGATGTGAATATAAAATTTCAGCCTCAATGGAGTCACTATGGTGCATACTTTTAACTTGTAAAAATAAAAAGGAAATACCATATGGTGCCACAATACTGCCCTGAGGCATTTAACTGTGGGATGTGAAAATGTTTGTTTAAAAAATATTTGGTTCTTTATGACCACAGCAATATAACTCATTATAACCAGAAATTGGACTAGCCTAGATGCCTGCCAATAGATGATTGGCTGGAGAAGCTAGGTAAGATAGTCAATAGAATACTATTGTGTCATTAAAAACAGATGAACGTTGAGACTAGTAGCACACATGCATACCAAATGCAACACTTGAGTTCCAAGCTAGGTACTACATGGCCCCCAGAATGCCACTGAGTATAGCCCTAGGGACTCCTCCAAACACTGGGTCATTTCTGGGTCCTCCAGAGCACTGCTAGATCTAAATAATGTAGCACAATGCTGAAAGTAACCCTGTCCCCACAGCACCACTGGGTACAGACCCTACAATGAAATACCTAAAAAGAAAAGGAGAAAAATTATTTTATTTTTTGCCTTTGGGGACAAAATAAATATTTCTTGAGTTGCTCATACTAAGTGAAATAAGCCAGGAAATAAAATACAATGAGCAGATGGTTGCACTCCTGTTGGAATATAATTAAAGCAAATGAAGAGGTTAAAAACAATAGAACTAATATGGCGACTTGGTGAAAACTCTAGCATTTACTAGGGGGCCAAGGGTGTAGGGAGAAGTACTTTCTTGTGGCATGAGGCACTAGAACTTTAGTGATGGGTGGGGTGACTCCTGCACATATTTAGGGAAGTTATGCTGCACCCCCAAACTTCTACACCCCTGCAAAGCACTGTTAAATCAATGGAGAAAAAAAGAAGGGGGCTCTCTGTTAGGAAACTATACCTAAAACAAGAGTTCTTGATGTCGGGGATTGGATGACTTTGGGGGAATATAATAACATTAAAATGAAGGCTCATAGTGGGAATGTCGACTGGTACAGCCTTTTTGGAAAACAATATGGGCATTCCTCCAAAGACTAGAAATTGAACTCCCATTTGACCCAGCCGTACCGCTCTTGGGAATATACCCTGGGAAGCCAAAAATTCGCAGTGGAAACACCATCCCTACTTTTATGTTCATAGCAGCATTATTCACAATAGTGAGAATCTGGAAACAACCAGAGTGCCCAAGAATTGATGACTGGATAAAGAAACTGTGGTACATCTACACAATGGAATACTATGCAGCAGTTAGGAAAAATGAAGTTATGAAATTTGCCTATAAATGGATGGACATGGAGAGGATCATCTTGAGTGAAATTAGCCAGAAGGAGAGAGACAGATATATAATGACTGCATTTAGTTGCATGACATAAATATATGTACATTTATGTACATTGACATATATGTACATATATGTACATTATAAATATATGTACATTGACATATATGTGCATATTATGATACCAATATCTAAGGTCAGGTAAAACATGGATCAGGAGGTTTTGTCAAAGGTGGAAATTATCACAAACGTGTGGGAGTCAGAGGCTAGGTAAGACAGAGAATGGAGCAGTGTGCAAATAATAGTTGAAAGTACTAATACCAACCTAGAACTGAGCATTAAATACAGGTAAGAAGATACACATGACAATCTCTTAATGTATGTATTGTAATTCACAATGTGGAAGGAAAGGAAAAGAGAGAGAGAAAGAAATAACGAACCTGCCATAGAGGCAGGCTAAGGGAGTGGGGAGGGAGCCGGGGACATTGGTGGTGTGAAATGGGCACTGGTGGAGGGATGGGTGCTGGAACACTGTATGACCGAAACCCAAATATGAACATCTTATGAACATTTTTGTAATTGTGTTGCTCACGGTGGTATAATAAAATATTTAAAAAAGAGAAAAAATTAAGGCTCATAGGTGTGAAGTGTGTGTGTGTGTGTGTGTGTGTGTGCGCGTGCACATATATATGTCTGTCTGCGCATGTGCAGACTCTTTTGTGCATGTGTGTTTCCATCTGTGAATGAAAACGTTTCCTTTTCTAGAGTCAGGCCCATTGTTCTCATTAAGTTCTCCTGAAGACTCACATTCCCCAGAAGACTAAAAAACCCAATGATCCAGACTAAACTTGCTAGCCAAGTCCTGCCCACTGCCTGTTCTTATAAATAAATTTGTATTAGAACATAGCCCTGTGCATGTGTTTGTGTATTTATGGCCATATTCACACAGCAACAGTGGAACCAGGGGAGTGTAACAAAGCTGGCATGGTCCATTAAGCCTCAAAATGGACTATGTGGACTATATGTGGTTCTTTCCAAAGATTGCTGACCCCAAATTAGACAATATTTTCCACTCCACTCCACTTGAGCAGTTCGTGCTTATAATGTTCCAATATCCAAAAGTGGGCAAATAATTTTAGAACCAAAGCATCTCCGCTCTATTTGAAGAGTCATCGGTTGGTTAATGGGCTAGAGATAACCCTCCTGCTGGCCCCCTTGGAAGGCAAGTGCATAGAGAGTAGCCAAGAGGAAGATAAGCTTGAAGTTTTCCATGGTGACCTTGCCAGTGGCATTCTGGGCCAGGCCTTCTTTGCAAACTGCTGGAGAATAGGTAGTTAAGCAAGAGAATTATCATCACTCTAAATAATTCAAACCTAGAGTCCTGCTGTTGGCTACAATCCAAAGATGAGAAATTATATAATTAGCTAGAGCACATTTAAAAGACTATATAATATATGCTAATGTTCTCACCATGTAAGGCAAAGCTACAGAAATGATACTATCTGTGAATTAGCCACTAGGATCAGTCCAAATGAAGAGAAACATCCTAAGGGTATTTGAGCCTAATGTTATCTGTCAGTCAAACAGAATGCTTTTCCTTGGTTTATAAAATAGATTAGGAAAAATGTTTGACTCCATGTTAATGTTTTAATCTGCTTTTGCCTGTTTTAAATGCATTTCTTGATTAAAAGTATTTTAGCTGTCATACCAATAAATCAAGAATCACTTTTGGATGCTTTGTTGTTTGAGATTTGCTCTCATCATTCTGAAGTAATGGCAGAGGTTTATGTACATAGACTTTAATTATAGTTGGGCAGAGAACAAAGCAGGCAAGAATGATTACACATGCACCTCGAGTGAGGCAATATTCTTCTACACTGCTGTCTAACATGCTGTAAACCTCAGAAACTGTATGCTTTACCTAACCCTGCAGTGGTACATGAAGCTAGGTCTCAGAAGCTAGAGGACTGTGCTGCCCATAGCAATAATCCCTTGGACAGAGAAGAAGAAACATAAGCAAATCAACTCTTATTACCAGGGAACCATATGAGCCTCTTTCTACCCATCATACATCACCACATGGGTCTGGAGCAATAGCATAGCGGGCAGGGTGCTTGCCTTGTATATACCAGCCCTCCTGGGTTTGATGCCCAGCATCCCATTTCAGCCCGAAGCAACACCAGGAGTAATTCCTGACTTCAGAGACAGAAGTGACCTAGGAATGGCCCCCAAATATACAAACAGCAGCAGCAAAGAACATGCATCACCACATTCTATTTCCCTCTATTGCAGAGAGGTGTCTGCCCCCCAAGGTGTCTGTAAGCTTAAGGGCTCTTCCTTCCCTGCAGGGTTTCTGAGTCATTGGTAGCAAAGTCTTTCTTCAGAATTCAGTTTCCTCCCAACAAAGTAGCATATTGTTGATCTATATTTTCAAACTATTCAAAATCAATATCTAAAACCTGTTCCCCTTTAACCAAGAGATAGAATTTTAATTTTCACAATAGCAATTTGTTTTAAATACTAAGACTCAGTGATTTACATAGTTATTCATATTAGACATATAGTTCCAACACCTATCCTATCAACACTGGCGGGTTCCCACCAAGGAAGAGACGAGGGCTTCTAAGCATACAAATAAAATCCAGTTGTGGCATCTCTCCATGACATTTATATCTTTGCAATGTGATTAGGAAATATACATAGTGTGAACTATGAAGGCACACTCCCCAGGCAGACTAAAGGAATGTTGCATGACACACATTTTTTGATGACTTATGCCCCAAGTTCCATTCATGGGTACAGTAATGGAATCAGCTCTTCTTTAGAAGAGCTGATTGTCTCCACAGCTATTAAAGTATTTCTATGACCCTTATATAAAAATCAAACTCTTAAAATAAGGATGTCACATGAGAAGGATCAGTCTTATTCTGAAATAGAAGTGAGTCTTTTTGATTTATTCTGTTTGCAAAGATACAAAGTTCTAACGAGTTCATTGTGCCCGTTACTCTGCTTTTATCCCTCCGCATTACAAACTGTTGGTATAATCGTCCTTATAGAATTAGCATGGATATTTTCCCCAGATTTTGACAGAGTCCATGTCATATAATGAAAAAAAAAATGTGTGGTCTTCTTCTTCGTTTCTCCCTAAAGTGAGTTTCACATGCTTAGAATTTGCCAAGGGATCAGGACTCCAGTGTCAGTCATGACAGGGTCCTAGAGCTACATCCGAGTTTATGGTAATGAATTACTCAGGCTGAGGGATGGTCAAACCAAATGACAAACAAATAAAAAAGAGCATGCTACTTCAGTGTTGGCACTTTGAGTCATGTAAAACCTCCTGACCTCGGAGGAGTGGAAAAGTTGATTAATTAATTCTATTAATTAATTAATCTAGGCTGAGATTAATCATGTGACCAAACTTTAACCAATCAGGTCCATAGAATGAAACCCACCAAAAAAACTACGCATTGAAAATACTGCAGATTCTAATTAGTAAAATCATTACAGGACTAACACAGGAAAGCTCTCTTTTGAAGACCACCTCAGCTTCAATCACTAAATCTATTTCTTTGGTTGGTGTCAATGGCACATGGTAGATAATCACTATTAGCTAAATTGAAATGAATCAATAACTATATGTGTAAATCCAATGAGATTGGCTTCCTATGAGATTTCAAATCCCTCTTGTTGATATACCCTCATTACTATATTAAACCATTCTAATTTTCATGTTTACAAAACCCATTCAATATAGCAATATTTTATATCTCATTTGAAGAAGATATTTTTTAAATTTTCTTTATTTCCAAAATCACAAAGATATACAATCAAAAGTCCACCTTGGGCCTTGGTCAAACAGTGTTGCAACACCCACCCGCCACCAGGCCCATCCCCCACCACCAACGCCCCGGTTCCCCCCCCCCCCCAGCCCCGCCCCATGGCAGGTTCTTGATTTCTTTCCATTTCTCTCTTTCTCTTTCCTTCCCCCCCAGACCATGGACCACAGGACACACATCAAAGGGTGTCTGTGCATCCCCCGCCTCCATTTAAGCTCAGTTAGTGCTGACAGTTGTTGAGTACTGGTGCCGCCAAGAAGATATTTTTTAATGAGATAAAATCTTATTTTATCCCCATGGGCTATTTATTTATTTACTGGCTTCTTTGGGGGTGGAATCATACCTAGCGATGCTCAGAGATTATTACTGGCTCTGCATTCAGGAATTACTCCTGGTGGTTTTCAGGGACCATATAGGATGCCAAAAAATCAAACCCGGGTTGGCCAGGTATAAGGCAAATGCCCTAACTGCTATACCATAGCTCCAGAGCTGCCCCCAAGGGCTTGTAAAACTAAGGATCATGCAAGTTAATCTGATTTCTAATGGCAGTCATTATAATTCTGTTTAAAACCCAAAAAAGCAAACCTATAAAATATAAACTTAGCTGAGACAAGATGAAGTTTGAACAACTCCATAAAATAGGAGTGTTTTTGGAGGCCGGAGCGATAGCCCAGTGAGTAGGGCACTTGCCTTGCACAGGGCCAGCTCATGCCAGCCCGGGTTCAATCCCTGGCATCCCATATGGTCCCCTGAGCACCGCCAGGAGTAATTCCTGAGTGCAGAGCCAGGATTAACCCCTGAGAGTTGCCGGGTGTGACCCAAAAAGCAAATAAAAAAAAAAGAAGGAGTGTTTTTTTTTCTATAATTCTAATGATACAAAGATTCTATAACTTCACTTTTTAAAACTATGGCAGGGAGTACTAGGTCTTACCAGTATACTCTCAAGTTGTCGTATTGGTAAGATGCCCAACAAATAAAAATATACTTGAATCAGCTGCCCTCTCAACACACATTAATAACTGCACTAAGTTTAGGGCAGGATTTTGTCTTTGATCAAGAAAATACAAGTCTTCCCTCCAACGTTCTGACAAGGATTTCCCTTTTTCTCCACCCTCATTCCTCAACCTCCTTTATCTGTGAATTCTTTTCGTGCTACTTCTGATATTTCTTGAAAAGGCTACTAAATATTCCTTTGGCTTTATTCTGATGGTCTGGTTAAGGTTCCTATGAATTTAGAGAAACTTTTTTTCAGATCAGTTTTAGACCTCCAGGAAACAAGGTACTCACACTCAGAGTTTCTGCCTTCTTAAACATGAAAATAAGACTCCTATATAATTTATTATTTTTTTTTATAAAAACTTACCATTTATTCTCCACAGCTTTTAAAAAATCTAGGGATAGGCAGCAAAATATCATATAATATCAGTATTCTATTTCAGTTATTTGGAACACTTACAAGAATGAAGATCTAGGAAACAGCCTATATCAGCACACATACCAAATGATTACCCAATCATGAAGCTGCATGTTAGAATCAATTTCACATCAAGTATTTTTCCACAATAATTTTCACTTCATGTACTTTCCCGGTAAGTAGGCATTTAACTTTCCATAGCTTTCTTCATTTAAATCCCAAGAATGCTTGACACAGAAGACTCAATTCATGCTTGATGTAGGGGTTGAGTTAGCAGTTCACAAACAGTAATAAAGGCTTATAAAGGAGCATAAACTGTAGCGAGAAGGAAATCTCTACCCCTATCCCACTACAGTCACAACCATAGGCTGGGTGAGGTCAAAAAAAAAAAAAAAGTTTGTCCTCTGGGACTGTCACCCAGATGAAGGAAGAGTGAACACCTAAATACAGATGGACCTCAAGCCTGGGGCTGCCCTGCCTTTATCATCCCAATGCAACATACAAGATATCCTATAGCCTGTCCTTTTTTCTTCTTTTTCTCTGAGAGTTTTCAGGCAGTGTTGACATGCAAACTGCTTGATGCACAACTTAGTTGGGAAAATCAAAGGCCTAGAATGAGACAGACCTTATTTCAATTCTGTCTTCTGCTATTATTTCTCCTTGGGAAAAACCTGGATAAGCTTCGCGAGTCTTGAGCCGCCAATATTAATAGTTGAAATGAAAAAGAATGCTATCTGGCATGAATACAAATAAGGCAACTGGAAGGAGGTTCAAATTAAAGATTGCAACTGCCTTGACACCACGTCAGAAAGCCCCAGTCAGTTCAGCTGGCCAAAGCTCACCATGACCCTGTGTAACTGGGAAACTGTTTAAAGAAACCATAATTGCTCTTAGGCTGTATCTGAATAAGTTTCATTCTTTTTAATTAAAAAAGTTTCTATTAAGTAGGCATATGTTCTCTACACTTTTTCAAGCCCCCGTGGAGCCTACTGCATTCAATTCTGGGTTTATTTTAAGAAGCCGGTTGTTAACCACAAAGTAACCAGAGAAATATAATCAAGATATGATGGTGGTGTTCTTCTTTTAAAAGAATTTAATATATTGAGGTCACAGTGGTTTATAAGTGTGCAAATGTCTACATGTTTTATGGTGCTAAGTTACCACACCATATCCACCACCAAAATGCCAATATCCTTCCAGTACAATATATAGAATGCGTCCCATTCTCCCCTTGCCTCAGGTAATCTCCATTCTGTTATTAGAGTCCCGGGGTCTCTTTTCACTGGAAGATCTATCCCCTTGCCTGCTCGCTTTATATAACACCCATGTGCGAGCACATCTGGTATTGTTCTTCTGACCAGTTTTGTTTAGCATGACACAAGAGGCTGGCCATAAGAGAAACCACTGAAGGAGTATGTCTAAAAAACATCAAAAACCAGTTTGGGTTTGGAAGGATGGGGCTGTTTTTGAAAGGCTCCAGATGAAGCAGATTACATCTGCACCTGACGATTCAGCTAACACTCCTTGGACCCTGCTTCACGAGTTATAAAAATTAATTACGTATAGGGCCAAATGCAAGGCATTTGCAATAGTCAGATGAAACGAAGAGTCTGAGATCTCAGTTTTATTCCCAACTCTCTGACCTACCGGGTATGTGAACAGAAACAGTTCCTTAACTTCTCTTAATTTGGCATTCTTTATTTGAAAGCAATATTATGGAGATTTTCTAAAAAATAAAAAAATAAAATGAGATATGTATATATGTATGTATGTATGTATATATACATATGTATGCACATAAACAAATATATATATAAATATATGTATATATAATGGCAAATCAGTCATTTACTAAAACTGAGTAGATGGAGGAAGTCTTTATAAGGAAGGCAACCTTTGAATTGAACATTAAGGCTTGCTGCTTTTGTAATTAGAAAATGCATATTACAGCTCTTGCTAAAGAAATATTTTCTCACATTAGAGAGGAAGACAGAAAAGTGCTGTAGGTTGGCAGAACTGTATCGACAAAGATGATGGTAATGGGAAAGACCAACAATGCTGGAGCATAGAAGAAGCAGAGACAGAGAGAGAGTATTGGGGTTAAGGCACTTGGCTTATAGAGGACTGACCCCAGTTTGAAAACAGGCACTGCATGTAGTCCCCTGAATACCTCCAGAAGTGATTCCTGAGCACAGTATCAGGAGTAAATCCTGAGCAAAGCTGGATGTGTCTCAAAAAACAAAATGAAGAACAAAAGAAAGAAAAGGAAGAGGTGAGAAACGACAGAGGAAGTGCAATATATCTGTCCTATGACGCCTGGTGGAACAGTCACTGAACTGGAGAGAGCTTTCCAAGTGAGTTTAGAAGAACTGATTTGTCTTCAAGCATAGCCTGAAAAATTAAAAGTCAGAATCAGGACGTTAAATCAAGGAGTCATTAAAGAGTCCAAAAGCAAGAGATTCTGAGCAAGTGACCAAGGTATCTCTTGTATCACTTGTATCACTTGTCTTCCTGTTGATCATCGATTTGCTCGAAGTGGGCACCAGTAACATCTCCATACATTCTGTCACGTGCTAGTGTAGCCCAAGGACATCTGCTCGCTTCAGGAACATAAAGAGCCTCAAACCATTCCATCAGGTCATAGGAATGAGATCTATAATTGTTACTGGATTTTGGCATATCAAATACGATACGGATAGCTTGCCAGGCTCTGCCATGCAGGTGGGATACTCTTGTAGTCACCTCTCATCTCGTGTATTTATTGATGAAACTGTTATTTTATAACAGTCCCTTTTATAACCAAGGTACTGTTATAAAAAAGAAAGCAGGGGAACAAAATGTTGGACATGAAGAATGAAAGTGAGCAGCTGGGAAAAAGAGACCCTCAAGTGGTACCAAGGTGTTGGTACAACATGAGAATGCTGATGATAGGAACTCACTCAGGAAACCAGAGGACGGAAAATGATGATCAAGAAGATAGGGAATTCTGCTGCAGGATGTGCTGCATGTCAGGTGGCTAAGGAATAACCATAGGGACATTCAAAATAGAAGGACAAAAACATGGCTCTGAAGTTCGCAATGGGAGTCAGTCAGGCTGAGGGACATAGATGAGGGGGGGAAAGTACACAGAGATTTAGAGCATGTTGTCAAACATAAACAAAGTTGAATTTGATCTCTGCCTTCAACACTAACTAGCTGTGTGGCCTTGGACAAATTATTTATCATCAGAGTCTTAATTTCCTTAATTGTAAAATTGGGAAAATTATCCATACTTCAAAGGCTTTGCTTATTGCATACCATCTGGTTGCCATTTGTCACCGTCACGGACTACCATAACTATCATTGCTGAAACCATTAAGGTAGATGAACTTGGCTAGGAATAAAGAGTAATTAAGTTAGGGAAAAATAGGTTGAGGGATGAATCTTAGGGAACAATTACTAAACGATCTTTGCAGAAGAAAAAAAATCTGAAACAAGTTCAAAAGTTGTGAAAGAGATAGGCAGAAGGAAGATGGCAGAAACTCCAGGAAAAATGAGGGGGAAAATTCAAAGATAATTGCTTCTCTGTAGACGTCTAAGAGGAGAAAGACACAAAAGAGAGGGCCCTGGATATAGTTATTTGAAGGTTATCTTTTCTTAGTGGAACTATCACATATGTGGCAGGAGGAGATGGCAGCTAGAAATGGAGAAAATAGAATTAGAAAAGAAATCGGACCTAGACTCCAAGGGGATGAACATGAAATACTAAGGTGAATAATGAAGTGGTTCACCTTCCTGAATGAAATCCAAAGATAGAAATAATTATAAGCCTTAGTCTTCTTACCCATTTCAAGGTATAAAAGGCAAGGGCCAGAATGAGAACACAGCAGAAAGAACGCTTGCCTTACACACACACATCCGGGTTGAATTATTGTTGCCCCATTAAGTCCCTTAAGCCTGTCAAGAGTGATCCCTGAGCACAGAGTCAGGAATGAGCCCTGAGCATTGCTATGTGTGGCCCCAAAACTAAAATAAATCAAGAGTGTAGAAGGCTTAAGTTATTGAAAGAATGAGAATTTGTGACAAAGAAATGTGAAATGAATCCCCTTATGACAGAGGGGAGATGCTTTGCTGTACCTTGACTGGGGCTGCTCCAAGACCTAAAGAATCTGGTCAGAGTCATCCACGGATGGACGAAATGACTGACTAGTGCCTGAGTGTTGGCTGTCACCCAAGAAGCTTTGGCAGCTCAGTAAAGAAGGTTCAGCTGCTTTGGATAGCATGGCAAAGGACATATGAGTGTATTGATGGATCTGAAGGAACAAGTTGGCATGGAGCTAATTTAAATTCTTCTCAAAACCATAATCTGAGGTCCATGGGGAGAGTTTTGGAAAACAAGGATGAAGAAGAAACATCTAAAGCTGGGCAAAACCAAACTTCCCACATCAAAGAAGGGTGGAAAGCGCTCAGTGAAATTCCCTAAAGAACTCACAAAAACACCCATAAGAAGATTGCTTTGAATAATAACTGCCCACTAGGGGCCTAAAGTCACTTTACAACAATACATTGGAGAAAGGAGTTACAACCCTCCTTTACTCATTGCCCGGTTCCAATCTCCTTTTAATCTCCTTTTCTCTCCAGTTCAAGATACTGGGCATCCAGATTTTGGGCATCTTTTGGTATTCCTAGTAATCCTGTGTTTTTACATAACAATCTTGAAAAGATCACAAAAACACAGGAAGGAGGTAAGTAAAAGGAGCAAAGTCATTCATCCATCAAGAATAAGGACTCAATAAATGAAAAAGTAGGGCTTCTTTCAACCGGGATTGAATGTAGAGATATGGAAATAAGAACTTCCATTTTTAATACTATTGTAGGTGACTACTGTAAAAACTAGATATTTTCAGTTCTAATTAAGATGGTGAAATATAGCTAGACAAGTCTGTAACAGCTTTTATTACCTAAGAAAGTGACCAAAAAGTCTTGATATGGCCTTTTGATATATAATCTAGAGAAAACAGAGACTTTCATTATACAAATTTATGAAAAAATTATAGTGGAAGAAAACATTTTAATGAAAAAAAGCATAATTGTTGTGCATTTAATGTGCTGTTCATCCAAAGGTATAAAAAGTATTCAGGAGAAGAAGATGAAGAAGGGCAAAGGAGCCACTTTGCCCTGTATGGAACTCAAACACCCAAGACCCTTGAAGCTGTTTAACAGAGGAAAGATATGCTTTATGGGTGATAGGAATGACTGGAGACTCTTCAAGATAAGAGAAACTTATGCACAGTTGTAGCATGAGGAAATGAGGTGATAAGATAGAGTAAAACAAATACACTTAAAAGAACAATAATAAAGGTAGACTGATAAGGCAAGATTTCAAAGGAGAAAAGAGAAGATAAGATCAAGAATACCCTCATTGCTTTTAGGAAGGAGAAGAGACTCCTGCTTCCAAAGATGGGAAGGAGAGGAGAATTTGAGCATACATATGGGGGAACTTTAGGTCTTACAGGAAATGAAAATACCATCCTGTGAATGACCAATTATCCACAGTTCTAGGAGAAAAGTGAATCTAAGAATGGGGATGGTGTTATTTATTATTCTGGAGAGCAAATGTAGGACTCCAGTATACAAGTTAGCAAGAGATTAATTCAAAGCACGCATTGTTAAAATCATATAAAATTGTAGACTGCCATCCACAGTATTTGTACTGGCAATGCATAAACTACTATTGCTATTATACTGGGAGGAATTATCCATTGAGAGGAGGTGAACTGATGACTTACAAGGTTCTTAGTGTAATGGACTCATTTTCATTGTTATATTTTGTAGGGTTTTTCCATGTCAACATTTCGGGTGTCACTGTTGCTGAATACAATAAAATGAAACCCAAGAGGACCAGAAGAGACGGTGTAAAGAAAATACTGCATGTGTTATACAATGTCTTGATTCTAAGTAGAAAACCAGCTATTTATAGCAGAGGAACAAGCTTGTGTTTGAGTTCAATTTTGTCTCCAAAGTATAATATACTGAACACTTCCATAGTTTGGCAGTAGATTAAAATAAAAAATATCGCTATGTTCTGGGACACCATATTTATTCATGAGCTAAAATGAAGCTATGGTGGAGGAAGTCTCCAAAATCCTGTGGTTATTCCAGCAAGTGGGAATTTGCAGACAAGAGCAAAGCACAGTGGCCACTTTGCCCTGTATGGAACTCAAACACCCAAGACCCTGCTGCTACCAATACCAGGCTGTAATCAAGGAAATCAGGAATGGTCAGAGCAAATTTTCTATAGGACAAGGACGTTCCATAGAAATCTGGCAATTATTCAGCAAGAAAAAACATAACATTTCTTTGAAATAAGAATTGCATATTCCTAGAATTAATATGTATTGAAGCAAAGTATTCCAGTAAAATTACAATGCACCTTGAGGAAATCTGTCTACAGATTCAATTAAAAAGTGAACACATATCAATTAACATTTTATATATAAAGAATTATCAATCAGTTGTAACCTATTAGTCATTTTATAACAATATTTTCCAAAAAAGAATAAAATACACAAAAGTATTAAGTAACATTTAAGATTCTGAGTCAAAGTCCAATATTGAAGGACTTTGATATCTTTAGACGTGGCGCAATATTGAAAATGGATGAAGGGTCCTATTTTATATAAGGCTTACTCTCTGTCTAACTCAGAGTGAGCCTGGAACAGAGGCTTCACCTATTAATAGGTGGAATAGCTTCACCTATTGAATAAATGAGTGGATACAAAACACATGAATTTTGCTAGCAGCAGCCCAACACCACTTTGTGAGAACACCAGATTTTGTGATTTTGTTTCATTTTTTTTGTTAGCCACCATGTTCTCAGGGATTACTCCTGACACAATGCATGGGTCACTTCTGGTGCTAAGGATCAAAGTAGTCTCCTACATGCAAAGCATGGATGTGCTTCTTTCTGTCCATGGAGTTTTCTTCCTGGCCAAAGAACAAGTTTTTGTAGAGACTCAGCATCTTCAGGGTATTCCAAATACCCTTGTGGTTTTCTACCAGCCTCAATCCAAGGCCTCGGCAGCAAGGCCTTCAGAAATCTCCTTGTTCAAGATCAGTATGGACCCAAGGCACTGAACACTGAACACTGGCAATTTTTAAAAGCGGGCTGGTTCTACATGTGGTTTGCTTTAATCTTCCAGAGAAGGGTAGATTTGTTCAAAGGTCCCTTTAATTCCTCTTTTACCTTTATATCAAGAATAAAAGTTGAAAGTGGGAAGAAAGCAGAAGATAATCACTTTTGTGTTTTAAAGAGCACCACAAGCAACTCTTGGGGCCATCTGCCTCCAATTAAGCCCAGCAAACAGATCTCTATGGCTGAGTCCAGCTGCAATCCACTAGGAGGTATATTTCAGCTGAGGTGTCACTCACGAACATCATTCACTGAGTAATAAGGAACACAGTTTTGAACGTGCTTTGACATTTATTATCTCATTTGAGATCCATTACAACCCAGGAAAAAAAGGTGTTTTACAGAATGGGAAGCAGGCCTGAAGTCTGCGAGACCACACAGCAAGTAGGAGAGGGAACTTGGACTCAACCTAGGTCTTCTCATACTTTTCCTATACTCTTTCTACTTCTCTACAATTCGAACCCTATTTTCTTATCACCTGAGTTTGCAAAAGGCATCAGGATGCTGTAGGAATGGTGCCTGATGAGATTTCTCTAACTTCTCATCCAGAAAGAGTAAATGATAAGGATGGATTATTTCTAGAGACTCTGCCAAGTGGCTCTTGGGGTGTAAACACACAGAGAAGATAAGGAAATGTTCCTGATGGAATTACATACCAGAAAGTACATTGTACAATAGATGGGGATGTCTAGTGCAGGCAGAAGCTGAACTGGCAGCCCTTTGAGACAGTGTGCTTGTATACACACCATTGGTGTGCATAATGGTGTATGCACACCATTACTTTTGTGACATTTGTGTTAATGTTGCCATCCTCACAAAAGTGAGAATTTCAAGTTTCAGAGCCTCAATAGTATAAATGCTGTCACTGAACAATAAATAGTATTTGAATGCTCAGTTATTTGAACTTCTTCTTATACAATACTACTGTATGTTGTATGGAGTTGGAATAGTATTTTTAATTTTCCAGCATCTGTCATCTTTGGTCAGAGATGAAAGCTTATGTAATACGTGATACACCCATAGCAAATCAGCCACAGCACACTGTAGCTCACCAAAAGGCCTGCAGTCAGCACAGAGTCATTGTCACACATACTATTACTAAAATGACATTTCTCCCAACCAAGCTCACACAGTGCCTGCTTATTTGGGGTGCGGATAACTATCTTTCTATTTTAACAACAAAACCTATTTTTTTGCTTTTGCCAATTTGATTTTACCTTCTTAGATTCAATTCATCCTGTTACAATCCTTGCAGATCCAATTCAGTCTGAACTACTACAAGGCCTTCATTTGCCTGCCATCAACATTGCTAAATCCCGGGCTCCCAAACCAGGCATGTCAACCATGCTAAACAATTCAGAATTCAGGGCAGAACTCTTGGAATAATTCTCAGGGGGCCAAGTATTTACCTTTAATGGCCTAATGGGCGTGTCCTGATGGAGATCGCCAGCATATCAGGCATCAGTCTATCAGTCCCTTTTACAAAGCCCTCTAGCGGCGTGAAGTGTCCAGAACACCCCTCAGGATTCCCCTGATCTATAAGGTGAGTGATTATGGATGAAAAGGCTTAGCCTTGCCACAGCTCTCTCTCTCTCTCTCTCTCTCTCTCTCTCTCTCTCTCTCTCTCTCTCTCTCTCTCTCTCTCTCTCTCGCTCTCGCTCTCTGCATTTTCTATTGATAAATACAAAACTATTACAAAGCTCTAACTCTGCAACTTTAAAAAATTGGTTTATGAAGAAAAGACAGATGAAAATGAGTTTAGTTGCTGCTGCCCAAGTTCAGATAAAATCTGGACAGCCCAAACATCTGTTGTGGATTGAATTGTGACCTTCCACCCTCCCCAAAAAACCCAAAAAAACAAAAAACAAAAAAAAATGTGTAGAAGACCTAAGCCTGCTACTTCTGAAAATGACCTCGTTTGGCACGGGGAATCTGTGGATGTCATCATGCTGAGATGAGCTCATACTGGATGAGGCTTTTAACCCCAGTGTCCTAATGCAAGAAATCTGGACAGCAAGAAAAGGCATGTGAAGATGGCAGGAGGAACAGGAGAACAAGGCACGTCCTGGAGGGCTGGCACGGGCCAGAAGTAATATGTATGTGAGGATCTTCCCTCGGCCTTCAGAAAGAGCACAGATCTGCCTGCTCTCTTTCATTTTTGACTTCTGGCTTCCAGAATTGTGAGGGAGCAAATTTCTATTGTCTTGAGCTACCTGGTTTATGATACTGTGATGAATTAATGACTGTATTTATGAATGTAACATCTAAGGAAAATTCTGTCATTGAAAGTGATGGCTGTTAACAACAGAATCAAGAGAACTCAGCAGCTGGTAGAAAGAGAAGATGAGTATGATGGAGATTCCTGAGCAGAGGCAGGCCTGCCAGGGGGAGCCGGCAGAGAGGAGAATGGCTGAAGACAGTGGACTCGCAACGTTGCGGGCATTAGCTCTGAGACTGGGGCTCACACAGGTGACATTTTGTGACAAGTTTATGGCCAAGAAGTGCACTGTCCCTCTCAACAGGAAGTGAGGCATTTCTCAGTAAAATCGGTCAGAGTTTAAAGGCAAACAAATTCCAAATTCATTGGTGTATCATCAGCAAACAGAGCAAAACCGTGTTCAAGCTTCCTGTCTTCAATTTGGCATTTTTCTAAACTGTGTTTCATCGTTCTAAATTAGACATCATGAAGGAAGGATCTGTTGGCCTGACTGCGTCTATATATAGCGCTCTAGCCACCATTTCCAAAGTGCTAAGATTTGTCTGATTGATGACGATGTTGCTAAAACAGTTATATTTTGAGGTGTGGGGGGAAGCAGCAGCAGTCTTCTCTTTATTCTCCCTGTCCCCATGTGAAGAATTAGGGGAGGAAGGTGGCTCCTAGCAGCTTCTAATATTGATCTGGCACCAACAGAGTCCTGGAAAACATATGTTTGTAATGGCAAAACTCCTCGCTGGCAAGACTGTAAGCGCCCTGTCTCTAGGAGCTTTCCCAGCAGTAATTAGGGGGATGTATTATATTATTACTAATCCAGACACACTGGGAGCTGGGTTAGTTTTGAAAGATAAAATGAAAGTGCTGCCTTGCAGCAAAAGGGCACTTGGCGGTGCCATTGGACCAAGCACAGCCCTGCAGGAGTATTCATCCTGAGGAAGATGGACCCCTGCTGACTCTCCAATCAAGGAGCAATGCTGCAAGAGGCCAAATGGAGGCTCCACGTGCAAATACCATTACAAGTACAGAAAAGCTGGGCTAAATCATGCTCAGAGCACTTCAAAAAAATCCCAATTTTAATACATTAGCACTAGAACATGCTGTACAAGCCAGAGGGAAATTGCAGTTGTCAACATACGAATTTAGTCTCAGGGTAAGTTAGTTCATCCAAGGAAGTGAAAAGCTCAAATTAGATTCCTTCTGCTTCCCCCTCCCATTCCCATCCACGTGAGTCTTTGAGGATGGGGGAGGCAGGCGTTTGTTACTCAGCAAATGTATTTCACACCCAGAAATGATTAGGGTATTTGTTCACCAGGGTAAGGATGTGACGTTTTCCCTCAGATTGTTTGAAGGGGTTCATGAAAGGGTCAAACCATCAACAGTAGGTATTGTGTGTGTGTGTGTGTGTGTGTGTGTTGTGTGTGTGTGTGCACTCCTTGTTGTTGTTGTTTTATGAGCCACACCCAACTGTGCTTTGGGTTTTTTCCTAGTCCTGTGCTCAGGGATCCCTTATAGCAGGGCTAAGAAGACCATATGGGGTGCGAGGCATTGAACCTGGGGTGGCTGCATGCAAGGCAAGGGGTATCCACTCTCTTCAATGGAATGGATTCAGAAAGGAAACCAGCGGGCGTTTTCTGGCATCTCCTATTCTCTTCAGAAAGCCAGCCTGTAACCATAGGAGGGGGCTGCCACTTGCATAGGATGCACGTGATGCAGTCCCAGGTCTACCTGGGGGCTGGGGAGACCAGGGCTTGGGAAGCCCAGGGCAGTCTGCTGATTGCAAACAGAGCTGTATTCCAATTCAAGTTTGACAGGCTGTTTTCCGTATCAAAGCGACAGACGAAACTTTCATTTCACAATGCATCTGTGCTCAGCCCATTCTATCAGAAAGAGCTATTTTCTTGAAATTGAAAGTCAAGGTAGTTAATTTTTCTCAAAACTGTGCTGTCAGCTCTTCTGGCTGCCTCTTAACATTCACTTGTTCGCACAAAGGCAGAGGGGTTTTCTCCCGACCAAGAGGGGGGCTGGGAGTGGTCATGTGAGGAGAACTGCATGTGTGATAGAGTTGCAGAAAACTTTGCCCTCAAAGGGCACCGACTATCAGAGCTAAAGATGGAATGGATTTAGAGGGGAGAGAGATGCCAAGTCACTTCTCCAGTTAGGATTGAATAACTTAAATGTCTTCAAAATAACACTTTTATCATAAGTGTCTCTTTCTCTTTCTCTCCTTCTCCCTCTCTCTCTTTCTCTTCTTCCCTCCTCCCCTTCCTTTCATCTATTTTTCAGTCATCATCATTATCACATTGTACATGTACCACTTTTTTTCTAGACATTTATTTGGAGCTTTCACCACAAAAGGAGACTCTTGATGTACTCTTAACCCTCAGTATGAGAATTTTTACAAGACGAAACAGTTTCAGCATATTTGAGTGCTTATAACTGATATGTATATCTGCATATATTAGATACCCTAAAAGAACATGACCTACCATAGAGTGGAACTGCTGTATCATGCACACCAGTTATCCAAATAGGCTAATGCTTAAGTAACTCCAGACACATCACCAAAAACTCACTATTTTTTTACATTATCTACATCATCTAAGCAAGATAATAACTTCAACAAATTTCCAACTAGCTAAATTTGCCTTTACTCCATAAATATGCATTATGCAGTAATGAAGAAGATCAAATAAAGCTCTCCATTCAGTGCGTGAACTTTGCTTTGATGCAGTGAAGATTGAGACTCTATGGTGTATCAGAAAAATCATTCTTGATGTCATAACCTTTGGGGTTAATTTTCTAAGCACATTTCCCCTCTTTATCAACAATCTCTTTCATTTATCAACGGAAAACAATCAGATGCAATCTTTAATAGAAGGATGTCCTTTAGCAATTCCTCACAGATGTCAATGACGTGTTCACTGCCTTATTTAAAGGGAGAGGGTTACTAGGCCACTCTCTGTTAGGAGCCAAAAGGAGGAGAAAGCTAAGCCTAGCGGCATATGCAATCATTTTATGATTACAAATCTCTCAACTACCAATTTTGAGAAAACAGTATCACTAGAAATGTAGAAATCCCTGGTTTTCTATAGAACACCAATTTAGTTATAAAATGGTTATAAATTAGCCATTGGTAATTTACCCTTCTAAATGATTTAACCTTTCAATTATCATTTCATCTGTTTCCTATATAAAAAATATCAAAGAAATTTGAGATATGGAAAAGATGCTAGTCGAGGATCTGAAACTGATTTGGTAGCTTTGGAGTTGACATAATCTTGGCCTGGTGCGGTTCATTTGGGAAAGCTGCCTCAAATTTCCCCTGGTTTTGAACTTTTTTTTTCCTTACCACTTTCATCTAGCAAGAAATCATCCTGGTAACGGAACTTCTCCGGTCCACATGCAATAAAAATGTCATCGTCACCAAAAAAGTCCTGAAGGCACATCACCTACAAGAGAAAAGCATGGCACTCAGCAAGGGGTCAGCAGAACAGCAATTACAACAATGCATCCCCGCAAGGAGACATCTGCATGAAGCCACTTCCTGTCTAATGGGATCAACAGGGCAGTTTCTCCCCAGCAATTTCAAAAGAAGGTTCTAAGCATCTGTTACTAGTAAGAAACATGTTACGTTCAGTGGTACAGGGAGACAGGATAAGGAAAATAGAACCGGTAACTGCCCCGTTTATTACTTGCTATATCAATGGACTATGAGGTAAGAGCCCTTTATTTTCATAACAGAGCAGAAATAGCAACATATGGAAAAGGAACACTCCTTTCTTCTTCTGAACGTAATATTCCTTGACAGCTAGAGAAATCAGCATGTGGTTTTTAGCAACAAATACGTCTTCTCGTAATTGATGTCAGAGTAGGCACACAATGAGCACTGTTTGGGGGAGTTACTGCAGGAAAACACACAGTCATGTGAAGTGACAAGCATGATCTCATTCAGCTCCACTCAACCTCCAGCTGCAGCCAAAATGGAAGATTTCAGAAAAGGAAATAGCAAAAGCTATTTCTTAAGTTTTCTCCATAGAGACCCTCTGGGTAGGTCGTACACTGACAAGCTATCCACTTATCACGGGGAAAGTTTTGAAAAAAATCTTTTGCTATTTATTCAACTTCCCTTCTGTTGAGAAACAACACTCCCTTTTACAAGCAAAGGTGGTTAAAACAAATGATTTTGCGCACTCTGCACTGCCTTTGGTCCTGTGGCAAATAGCATGTTCACAAAGTGGACCATGGGCAGAGGCAGCAGGACTGTGGGTGAGTTCTAGCTTACAGCATTTTCTTTGACGTCTTGAGGTGACTCGTTGAGGCATAAAATGAAGGCACCCATTTAGAACTGAATGAAGCACGTTTTTCTAATAGTGTTTTCCCTTGGCACTTCAAGGACCAGAAACCAATGTCTCAGGGGTATTAGATTATTCTGGTCTGTGTTTACTATTAGCCCCTTTGGTCATTTCATCCTGGGTAGTCCTACTCTAATGCATTCTCTGTGCTGTGAGACCTACAATGGTGAGCTGGGGAAACACAGATCTTTCAAGGTCCACTTTGATCTGTTACCTTCCATCATTCCAAATCATCTTTAACTTCCAAAGAGTCACTTGGCTGTGGGGTTAAGCATGAAATTTCTCACATTTCAGTTATGTCTTAGCAACATATAATCCAAGCTCATCTCCCTTTGAAAGCTGGAAAACATGATTTAAAAGAACATTGTAAGCTTCCAGAATGATGGACTCTTAAGTCTCCCAGAGTTGTGTGGGAAGGTTCTGACCTACTTGAGCTAAAATCAGTCTCCTAGAATTCAGAAACTGTTCCTGATTTCTCCTATTCTCCTTCATTCTCCAGCCATGACCCAGCCCATCTTTATCCGCATCTCACCAGAGCCCTACTCCAGCTTTCTTGAATATCAATGTCAATTAACCAATCTAGTACACACTGTTTTCTTGGCCCATGTACACACACACACACACAAATCAGCATACACACACAAATCAGACAAGACATCACTCTTCCTCAGGTAGATAAATAGATATGAAACCACCCCCCAAATACACTATTTCCTAAAGTGTGAATGGTTGATAGGTTTTTTTGAGGGGGAAAACAGCTTTTATGACCACATAGGCTTAGGCAATACTGAATCAATCTTCATGTGCCAGTTTCTTTATTTCTAATGTTCCTAGCACCCTCCATATGCTCCAGAATTCCAAAGGGGAGAGAGGAAAATGCAACGGCTTCCAAAGGTATCTACTCCTGGAATGGGTTTTCTCTTACCAATGCCCAATTCAGGGTTTGCTGAGGTTCTTTTGGCACAAATGATGGTCATGAGTGAAAAAAAAAAACTCTGAAGACACCAAAGGAAAGAACAGTTCCTCCCTCCCTCTAAACAGCTAGACTTCCCGAGCTGATACATAGTTATCAGGTGCTTATCAACTGATAAATATTTATTTGCGATTTTGTAGGATTTATTTGACTAGTTACAATGAACCCACTCTCTGCCCTGGTGTGTGCTGAAGATGATGTGGACAAATGTCTGATGAATTTAAAATGTTGTTTTAAGGAAACAAGGACATTGTCCTTTCTTGCCACGTAGTCTCATTTGCATTTCGGAGTATCAGATCACGAACCCGACCACTCTCAGCTCTGTGTGCTGAATACCTACTGCTCAGCAGAGACAGAAATATCACCATATCCGTGGTGGGTCAGCAGTGGGGTGTAGCCAGAGAGTTCCCTTTATTTTTGTTGCTTTTCTTGTTTTGATAGTTTTTATGGGGTTGGGGTTAATGCTCTCTGAGCATGCTGAGGGCACTAGGGTCCTACCAGGCAGTGTTGGGGGAGGTGACGCAATGCCGGGGATTATACCTGGGGCCCTGAACACGCCACACGTGTGCCCCAGCCCTGGCATTACTTCCCCAGTCCTTTTCTTCCACTGAAGTCCATTCTATCTTCCATATCTGAGACTCAGAGGCCAGAACAAACAATGGTGCAGCTTGGACAGTTTAAGTATAATTCGGTTAGTAAGTGGGACATGAAAAGCAATGAACTTTTGATTGTCTTTCCAGTTCCAGGATTCCAAGAACATGAAAGGAATCTCTGATGGTTAAGGAAAAGTAACTGTCATCACCCAGTATAAAGAGAAAGGGAAAAGGCATTTCTAAGCTGAGCCAGCATATTCATTTACCTCTCAGTCTTCAAAGACTCAGTCAATGGACTTCCAGGCCCCCCCGTGCTTTCTGGGCTTTCTTTTTAAAGTTTTGGTATCATGTAGCTTTTCCCTGTTCACAACCTTTCACCAGAAAAGGTGGGTCTAGTTGGCAGATGAAACTAGAATGAATAAAAGGGCACCTTTTCAAAACACTGTAAAATAGTTGGCAGCAGGGGCTGGAGTAATAGAACAGGAGGTAGGGCACTTGCCTTGACCTTGGTTTGATAACCTCATAAGGTCCCTTGAGTATACCAGAAATGACTCCGCAGTGGAGAGTCAGGAAAAGTCCTGAGGACAGTAGGGTATGCAATCCCCCACCCCCCAAAACAAAGTTGGTTGCAAAAAATAGTAGAATAAAGACAGGTTTAGCGAATTCTACACTTCCATTATCTATGATCTCTTCTCCCTAGGGCCCATGGACAGATTCCAGAGATTTTGAACACACTGCTCCAAATCCACAGTCCAGCTGAGAGGAACAGACATGGCGATCCCAGGAACAGAGTCACAGATGTAGAGTCACGGACTGAGCTGTGTTCTGTCTCTTCCTCCACAGCTGACCTGGACAAGTTGAGCAACACCAGTCAGCCTCTCTTGTCACAGGTCCTGTGTCTGAAGAGCCTCGACTAGGTCAGGGCAGAGGCACCACATCTCTGGGGGGTGGGGCTAGTTCTTTGGCATCATGGAAGCATCTGTTGTGGTTCAGTCACTGCCCCCAAATCATCAAAGCCAAGACTTTGGGTTAATGCACTTCAGCCTCTTACAAGTTGCTGTTTTCTGTGACTCAGTTTATCAGCTGTTTTAAGGAGTTAAGGCTTGAATAGGAAGAGAATAATGCCTCATAACTTTAAGTAGTTTTTATTAGACCCAAAGCACTCTTACTGTCAAAGAAATATAAATGTCATGTCTGTCTAATATAAACAAAATTTAAACATTAGCATAATAAGCAACTTTTGAGCCAACAGATCTTTTTTCCTAAGTAGATTTGGGTATAACCAAGCACAGGGGGACAGGGATTCTACAAAGTTTTGGCGAAGAGATTATTGTGAATTAGCATCAGAGTGTCGGTGTGAGCCGGAAGACGCTGGTGACATGACACGAGGTCTTACTATGCCTCCGATTCCCAAATGGCTGTCACTGAGATGATACCGTGAGAATTAGGTGCCGGATATTCATCTGCTCTCACTCCTGCTCAGGCTCTCAGAGCCCTGTTACCAACTTTCTGTCTTGTGTGAATATCCCTGTACTGGAAACAAGCCGTGGGCACACTACATGCAGCTCATGAAGCAGGTGACCAGTTTTATGCTTTGTGATTCTTCATAATCAGTTCATCTCCAGTCCTTTGAAGATCAGAGGAAGGTAAAACCCCAAATCTAAACATTTATTGTATCTGTTCTCACAACTGATCCACTACATCTAAAAACACAGCGATCGGATGGGGCCAGAGAGATAGTGATAGTCCAGCAGGTAGGGCACTGCCTTGCACAGGGCCGACCCGGTTCAATCCCCAGCCCCCCATAGGTCCTCCAAGCACTGCCAAGAGTAATTCCTGAGTGCAGAGTCAGGAGTACCCTAGGCATTGCTGGGTGTGTCCCAAAACAAGCAAACTAAAGAGCAAAAAAGCACATGGGATTGTAATTGCCAGGTGAAGGGAATGAAGCTGTTTAGGGATCAGCATACCTAAGTCTGAGCATAGCTCTGCCAGCAACACAAAAAATTAAACTCAGTATTTAAACTTTCTCAGTGATCAGTTTCTATACTGTTTCCAACATGTTTTAAATAGTAATTATATAAGGAATCTACAAAGGGAAGATTTAAAAGCTTTTTCTTTCGGTTTGATATAACCAGAAGATTATTTCTCTATATATTAGTGTATTTAATCCTTAATTTACAATATTGTATTTAATCCTCTTGATGAAGGTGTCTGACTCTATTTGATACTAGCTAAAGTGATTCCAATAGATTAGAATTTCTTGGATTTTGCTTTTTTTTTTTTTTTTTTTCCCCACCTGGGGACCCGGGCGGCGCGCCCCCGCCCCCCCCGCCCGCAAGGCAACCCCCTACCCCCCCCCCCGGTTTTTTTTTTCTCTGTAACCTCCCAATATATGAAATCAGTAATGTCAGAGAACATTTCTGCCCCTAGTATAGACACACTGACTTATTCCCATTTTTCCAATTAAAAAATATAATCTGTTTAAACAAGAAATCAATACAAATTGGAAACCAGGTCAGCTGGAACACAAACACAGGCCGCTTGCTACCAAATTACTGGAAAACAAATCTGTACAAACGCACAGAACCGTGTGCTCTTGCCCTTCTGTGTTAGAAGTTCCAGCTGATATAACAATTATATTGATAATTACATATATTGTGCAATAGGTTGTTCATAATAGATACCAAATGCAAAGTTCTAAAAGCAGTCTGAATTATTTCTTTGATTCAAGGTAAGCACATTCAGCTTTCTGACTCTATGTGAAACATGAATTAGTCTTTTCTATTCAACTGCCATTAAGTACACTCCTCCCAGGAGGCGGAAAGTGGATTAGAGCGAGGAAAAAGCCCAAACACTGCAGACAAATATGGACTTCCTCTCCTCTGAGCTTCCGGCTTGAGTTGCTCTGCAAAGGCAGAGATTCAAACAAAGGCAATAAAAGCATCTGCTATTTACACATTTCTAAAGCAGGACTGTGGAATCCATTCCTCCTCACTGGGAATGAGATCTCCATGGTGACGCTGACATCACTGAGCTGCGCGAGCAGCTGGCAGCGCCTCTATAAGATTGTCTTTACACGAGCGCCCTCTACCGAGAAATGGGAGACGTCTACAGCCTTGCCCTATTTGCAGCCAAGCCACAAGTCAGGGTGTCTTTACCCCGTACCTAGGTTTACTTACTAGAGGCAGTAATGATCTCTCACACTACTGATTTCATATATTGGGAGGTTACAGGATTAAACGTAAAATCCAAGAAATTCTAATCCATTGGCAACACTGATTCTTTGTTCTAGCGCCCCCCCTCGGTCCCAGCAATGCAGAAGGGACCATGTGCTCCTGAGATTTCAATCCTGGCCCACATGTACTCAGTCTGTCCAGCTATCTGCCCAGCACTTACCCCCCCCCCATCTTTGTAATTTCCCGTTCTTCATTTTTTTGAGGGAGGAATTGGGCCACATCTGGTAGTTCTCAGATCTGATTCCTGGCTCTGTGTTCAGGGAACACTCCTGAGAGTGCAGTGCTCTGAGAACCAAATGAATTGCTGGGAATAGAACTCGACTTGGTTACATGCAAAGCAAATGCCTTACTGGTGTATTATCTCTCTGGCCCTGTTTTCTCTCTCTTTTTTTTAAATATCAGATAAAGAGGGTAGAGTTAAATTTTAAAGATCATATTTTAATGAGATAATCTTTATCAAATAAGAATGTTTGTTTAAAAAAGGAAATTAAAGGGAAAAATACATTCTCTTGTACTTAACTAAGACACCAGAATCAACCTTTCTTTTCACACAATTCATAATGTGACTGTTTTAATTAGCTTGCAATAAAAACCTGGCACATGTGAGCAATTCTTTCTGCCAAAGCTTAATATTGAGGTTTCTCTTCCAATAGCATTTCATTCTGGGCTTCTTTCTCCACTCAGCATTGCGGATTATGCCCCATACTTTTTAAGTCAACAATTGTGAACTTTTCTGTTCTATCATCATGTAATTCTGTGCATTTCTGGTTCTAAAATATGACCTAAATATACTTCATAGTAAACAATTAGGAACATGTCATAAAAATATATTCTCCCTCACTCCTCCTTTTGGGAGGAGGATAAGAAAACAAAGAAATGATAATTTTACAATGGTTTGTCAAGTGAGGAATTCCTGATATTTTTAGTTTGTTTAGGTCTTGGGCATCACAAACAGTGATGCTCAAGGGTTACGCTCAGCTTTGTGCTAAGGAGTTACTCCTGGTAGTGCTTGGGGCACCCTAGGGAATGCTAGGGATAGGACTAAGGCTGACCACAGGTAAGCAAAAACTCTACCTGCTGTAACATCGCTCTGGCCTCTTCTGATTTTTTTCTGATTCTTTTGAGGGGAGGTGCACCCACAGGTGGTGATTCCTGGCTTGCTGCTTGTAGGTTGCAGCCAGAGGTGCCCAGGGGACCGCACTGTGCAGACGGCAGAACCCAGTTCTCCCACAGGCAATGCATTTGCTCAAGCTCTTTGAGCTATCTTGAAGATCATTAAAACAAATAAAGAAATAATTCAGAAACATAGATCAAGACAGAAGGGCGGGAGTAAAGACCCACAAACTACTTTTTAGACTTTAGCAACCAAACACTTTAAGAGCCTCTTCTTCATTTAGTCTCTGGTTATTGTCTAGTAGCTAAAATCAGCATAATAAGCTGATGCTGACCGAAATGAAAAGGAAAGATGCTCTCTTTTATAATGCAAAAGCAATTCCATTTTCTGGGCCAATTAGAAAACAACATCAACAACCAACAGTGATGAGCTGGAGAAGTGCACAGATGCCGTGGACAGGAAGCCCAGCCAGCCAGGCTCTGAGGGAGGCACAAGCTCCCTTGCTCCTGGATCATGACTCAAAGGAGCCAAGTGCACAGCAGTGGCTTCTAAACAATGATCGATCTTTCACTTGACCTGTTTTTCAATATTAACATTTCCATTTCTTTTATTACCTTTCCTTTATAAAAACCATATAAAGTGGGGCCACAGAGTTGAATCCCCAGGATCACATAGGTGCCCCACCTTCCCCACCCTGAAGCACCATGGGTACGACCCTGGTGGCTCTTGATCACCACTGAGCCAGCAATCCTGAGGGTGGTCCCTAGTAAGACATGAAGTGGGCCGAGCCAGTGTAAGGCAGAGACGTAGCGCAGCATATAAGGCCCTTGCTTTGTAAGCTGCTTACCCCAGTTCTATCCCTGCCACCACATAAGGCCCCGAGATCCACCTGGAGGGATTCCAGACAGAGCACAAAGCCTGAAGTAAGCCCTGAACACTGCCCATGTAGTGCAATTCCACTGTGACCCCAACAATGTATTAACTAATGCACCGGACAGGTGACAGGTGCTGACCAGGCATCAATACATTGACTCTGCCGGTGACCGACAAGATGAATGACCCTATTTAGCTATTTCACATCTTCAGGCCTTAGGTTCTTCATGTGTAAACCAGGACTCCTGATGCTGCCGCTGGAGGGTTTCATGTGAGATCATACATGTACTGGACAGAGCGCCCATCCAGACACCAGGTAAGAGCTGAGGGATGAGCAGGTGGAACTGTGTGTTGGCATTGGGGAGGCACAGCAGCTCAATAACTGAGCGTCATTCTGGCCCATCTGACACTATTACAGAAAAGATGGCTCAGTTGGGCCACAGAGATGGTATAATGGCAAGTCACTGGCCACCCACTCTGCTGACCTCGGTTCAAAAACCAGAAACCCATATGGTCCGCAGAGTCCTGCCAGAAGTGATCCCTGAGCACAGAACCAGGAGTAAGCCCTGAGCATGCTAGTTGTGGCCCCAAACTCCTCCCCCAGCCTTCCAAAAAAGAGTTGCTAAAATATTCTATTTGGGAATGACATGTTGAGAGAAGAGAGTTAAAGTCAAAGGTCTCTAATTATAGCCTCTTAATAGATTAACGATGTGTTTGGTTTCTCCTGCAAAGACGTCCATGTGTATGATCCGCACAGCTTCAGATTAATGCGCCCTCACTGCCACTTAAAGAACCCAGTCAGGGTCCAGGCAAGTGAATCATGGCAGACTCGTTTCTGAGAGAGGACACAAATGCTGCAGAGGGCGCAGGCGCCCAGGCCTCAGGCAATCAAGACAAAGAGAGGCATGAAGATCAAATGGCTGAGTTCAGAAAAGACTTTATTCAAGGGGAGGAAAAAGATAGGAAAGGAGAGCAACGAAATTCACAGATGATGGGAGGGGTCTCCTAAAGAAAGCAAAATGCAGGAAAGTCCTTCTCCTTTTAGGCCCCTTTTCAGCATTTCTTTATGATGCTCTACAAATGGGGGGTGATTAAAACAAGGGAGAGGTTGCTGAGGTTATGTTCTGGTGTCCGGATCTAGCAGGCCCTAGAGTAATCCCGGTTATCAGGTACCGCCTAAGCCATGCCTGTGACATTCAACACTAATAATTCCCTTCTTTAGGGCCACATCTGGCCCTGCCTGTCCCCTTTTCATCTCCATCACAAAGAACCTTTGATCTGAGCACAGAAACACACCCCAGTGGACTAACTCAAGTCCTATGACTACAAGTCACTAGAAGCGGACCAGAAATAGATATCATGATTATTTTTGTGATCAAGATGATTTGTGTATTGTCAAATCATTATATTGTGGTAATATATCACAATATAAGACAACATATAAACCTGAAACAAGTGTAATGTAGTGGTCTGAATGTCTGGTCTGCGCTGCGACCACCCCCAGCCCTCACGGACCCCCCATAGGCCCTCGTCACTCATACACATATTTTTCTGTTGAAATCCAAACCATCAAAGTGATGGCACTGGGAGGTAAGGGTTGGGGAGGTGATTCTGTGAGGACAGTCAAGTTCTCAAGAATGGGATTAGTATCCTTACAGTAAAGGTCTAAGAAATCTCCGAGCCCTTCTGCTATGTGAATTTAGCACAAAATCACAGCCATCTAGGAAGCGGGCCTTCACTGGATACCAAAATTTCTGGCATCTTGATTTTGTAATCAAGACGGTTTGAGGCTCTTCATATTCCTGAATCAACCAGATGCCATTGGGCTACATTGGCATGTGATAGGGTCCAATGGAAATGTTACTGGCGCCAGCTCAAGCAAATCGATGAATAACGGGATTCAAGTGATCAAGAAGTGATTTTGTAATTTCAAGCCTCCAGAACTGTAAGAAACAAATTTCTGTACTTATAATCCGCTCGCTTTATGGTATTTTGTGACGGCACTCCAAAAAGATGAAGATATGGAGTGTTTACCAGGAAGGGCAGCTGAGCCTGTTGATTTAACTTAAACTAAAGAGGCTACTCAGTCACAGGACAGAAGGAAATATCCTTTGTAAGAGCAGGGATGAACCTTGAAGGTTTGTACTGAGCAAAGGACAAATACCACTATTTAACTTATATGTAGGATCTAGAACACAAACAAAAATCCAAAGTCGTAAAGAGGACAGATTGGTAGTTAGCAGAGGGAACACAGCAAGATGGATGAATGGGGCTTGGAGTACAAGTCTCCAGACAGGAAACACACAAGCAGATCGAACAGAGAATACCCAGGGTGCACAGCAATGGGATTGAACTACAAGTCACTAAGAGCAGACCGGAAATAGACATTATGATTATTTTTGTAATCAAAATGATTTGTGTACAAGTGTCAAATCATTACATTGCAGATCTGAAACAGTTTGTCAATTATACTTCAATTAGAAGAAAAGAGTTAAACTAGCCACACTGAGGCTTGGAGGACTTTCCAGAAAGATCCATGTAAGCAGGTCACTGAGACTGTGGCTTGGTTTCTGACTTAAGCAGAAAGTTTTTGCTCTGATGATTGGAGAAACAAAGAAATAGAACTATTATAAGATACAAGAAGTCACTGAATACAGACTTTCAGAATGAAGAAAAGTATTCTCCCAGGAACAAGTCTAGAACTGTGAGTTAACACTGAGCTGTCTGCTCCACATTTGAGCTGTGAGGCAGGCAGTGCCGCAACCCACTCTGAGCAACACTCCAAGCTCCTGTGTCCAGTGTCAGGAAGACGCTGACTGCCCCAAGACGGAGTCAGCACATCCCTTGGAGAATCTTCCAGGATGGACAGAGAATAAAATGAGCGACTCAGGCAGGGCAAAGCATCACTGGAGACTGCAGCAAAGAGATAGTAAACATCATGAGCCGCACAGGGTACAGTGATCTTGTGCCTCTGCCTCTATGATTTTGTTTTTAAGAATTGGTGTTAAATGTAATATTATTTCATTTAAAAACCTCCAATGGAAAAATTTATTTAATTAAGTCTACAATGTCCACAAACACATACCAATGACTCCTTTAGCCTGGATTCAGTCTGTCCCATTTCTGACCTAAAATAACTATTAAAATTTTTCTTTATTTTATTTTATTTATTTTTATTTATTTATTTTTTTAACATTTGATTATACCACCGTGAGATATACAATTACAATGCTGTTCACGCTTGGGGGTTTCGGTCACACAGTGTTCCAGCACCCGCACTCCACCAGTGCCCCCCCAGCCACCACCCATGTCCCCAATTCCCTCCCCCCTCCCACATACTGCCTAAATGGCAGGTTCTTTATCTCCCTCTCCTCTCCCTCTCTCTCTCCTCCTTCTCCCACACATTGTGGGTTGCACTACGCACACTTAGAAGCCATCATTTGCATTAAAAATTTTCAAAGATGATTACACCTTCAGAAAAGATCTATGAAAGTTTAATCTTTTATAAATGCATATTATATGTTAACTAGGGAGCCATCATCTATGAATGTCAAAGAGGACAAAAAAGAGATGGTCTGAGATGCTTCTACAAAACGTTGATACATCTGGAAAATTACCATGAGTGGGATCGGTTGGGTTGGGGCTAGAGGGGCTAGAGCAATCTTAGGACAAGAGGAAGGGTCTCTAGAAAGCATGTGTGGGGTTTCAACCATGATGAAAGTTAGGAAACATTGCCTCATAAAGGCTGTCTTCAAACTCAGAACCAGACTCAACCCACAAAATCATGAGAGACAGCAACTTTGGGCATGGTTCTCTGGGTTGGGAGCTTAAGGAGTCTTTGGGGGCCACACCCAGTGGTCACTCTTTTTTTTTACAGTTCTCTTGAACCTTACACAGTAGGTAGAGACAGTAAATCACATGGTGAAAATTTCTTTTGATATTTTACAAGAGGACTCTGATCAATGGAAAGACACACCAACATGTCATGCTCTAAAGAGATTTGACATGCATCATTACTTTGATTCTTCACAAAAATCTTTGATAAAACCTCTATGGAGGAATTTTTTTTTTTTGAGAAAATCACACCACAAAGAATTATGATCTATTTCAAGAATAAAAACACAAAGACAAATTACTTTTCCTTTTATGTTCCTTCTCACTGACTTGGCACTTGAAATAGCAAGTAAAAAATAATATTCATAAAACCACAGAAGTTTGCTTTTGTCAGGAATATTTATGAATAGTGCTTAACATTCAAGGATAGAGTTCGTTGCTTTAATGTTTTTATTTCTGATCCACATGCCTAGAGATGTGACTTGTTATTAAAAGGGGTTTTTAGAAATATGATTGAAGTTAGTTTTCTTGGGAAATGAATGCTTTTTGGCCACGACAATCCCACAGAGAGTGGAGATATCAAAAATGATTGTTATTATATCCTCAGCACAACCACCAGCGCCACCACCAGGAATACCATCATAACCATAATCACTGCCATAATGCCCCATGGTCAGCACTAGAACCACTACATCACTGCCCTGTGGGCAGAACCAAGAATGCCATTATTACCCACACTGCCACAATGGCAGCCCTCACAAAGCTTTGGAGTTTTTGCTTCAAAATGAGTTTTTGTCTCTTCTGTATCCTATGAAGCATACTGGGGCACACTCTGCTCATTAGGATGCATAAACAGTTTTAGTTGAGAAAAATGAACCTAGTATTGTCCAGACTGAATGCATTTTTTAAATTATACTCTAAAATTATGATATGAAAAAATTGTCCTTATTTTATCCCAACACAAATGTAGGGATTAAAAAGTTTTATGCAGCATCATCAAATATTACTAGAGGAATATACTTATTCTTCCATATATTTGAGAGCTTTATTAAAATTGCTAATAAGGGGCCAGAGTAATAGCACATCAGGTAGGGCATTTGCCTTGCATGCAGCTGACCCAGGTTTGATCCCGACATCCCATATAGTCCTCTGAACACTACCAGGAGTAATTCCCGAATGCAGAATCTAAAGTAACTCCTGAGCTTAGCCAGATGTGACCCAAAAAAAAAAAAATACTAATAAAAAGTATCTAGAATTGTGTAATACTGCTTTTTCATAACTGTACTATTAATCTAAACACAACTGACAACAAATTACTAATAGTAAGACAAAGAAAACTGTTACCATACAAAATAAAGGTTCATTTTCATAATGGTCTGTAACTATGAAATAAACACATGAGGCTATTCTTTAATCATGGCCTTTAAATAAAATAGGGAAAGTCTGATCAAAACATACGAAGTCAGTGTCCTCTTTACCTCCATCTACACTCTATAAAACAGAACTTCTTTAGTTTTTAACAAGTATAGTCAAATGAGTAACAGGGAGTTAGTCGTCCCTGCCTCACAATGCAGGGACCACAGACGTAAAAGCATCTTGACTTCCATCTCGACAGAAACCTAGACGTGACATAAACCGAAGTGTGCCAGGCAAATGATAATTAACAGCAACCACCACAGGGATGGAACACAATCCTAGTTAACATTGTGTCGTACACTGGAACTCTGACCACACCTTAACAGGGTAGCTTGTCGCTCAGAAAAACAGGTGCAGAGTTACCACATTGATTAGATTTATAAAACAAAGTCAGATCTAATTTTCATTTGAAATTTTTTTTAATTTAAAAAAATCTCATTAAGCTATTACTATTTTATATTGTTATGGATTAAATTCCATAATTTTTAAGTTGGCAATACACTGACCTGTTACAAAGAAAAACATCGTGTGCCCTTTCCCCACCCCCCCACCCGCCTACAAACCCCCTCACATATTGTGTCCTGAATTCAATCTGCAGGCACGATCTAGTCTTTGAGATGGGGGTGAAAGTGGCGGGGCGGGGGGGATTCCATACTAAGAGTCCATTTGTCAAAGGTAACATTTGAAGTGCTGATCTTCTTGACCACTAAACTCCCCAGCAGGCTATAATGCCTTCAGGCTCAAATTAGTGGCCAGGATGGCTTAACTACCAGCATACGTGTGTACACACATGTGAGTGCAGCCATATGCACCTGGGAAAGGTGGGTTTGTCAACTGAGATTATGTTTTCTGATCACGCTTTCTCCTTCCCTTCCTAATCATGTCTCTCCCCTGTCTCTCTGTGGGAGAGAGGAGGAAAAAAGAGCCTAGAGAAGTCCACAACAGGAAGCTTCATAACAAATGTTCCCCCACTTAATAGAAATGAAACACGGTTGAACCCCTCCAACAAAGATCAGAAACACATTCTGCTCCCCTTTCCCACTCTTACGTCATTCCAGAACTACAAGAGCTAATCATGCTTTCAAACCAGCTTATCTTAAAAGGTCTTTTAAAAAAGTCAATTATATGCAGTCATTTAGCTTCAGACAAATATGAAAAACTACTAGGACCATTAAAAGCTATTTGAAATGTTAACTCTGGCTGCAAGTAAGCAGAGTCAGTAAAATCTCAGTCATCTGTGAAGAGTTTTGAGCCTGAACTGCAGAGATTTGGAAAAGAGAATAAAAGAGGACAGCAGTCCAAAAATATCACAGCTCATTTCTAATGACTAACTTCTATTCATTTTGGTTCTCACAAGTCAGGACTAAGTCCATATGACTCCTCTTTTCTTCCACAAATGTGTCATATATTTCTTGTGACCATTTCTGACAAACGTGGCAATTATCTCTCTAGTCCATCTGTACAGAGAGCATTGTACAGAAGATGCTTTCGTATAAGTTGATCACACACTCTTCTGTGTACCACTCTCATTCTTCAACAGTGCTCTCATTCAACAGTGCCCTCAGAACAGAGCAACTATAAGCTAGTGGCTTCAGACACTTTGGCAGCTATGGAATAGCAGCTTGGAAGTCAGAGAACACTAAAGTCAGAATCAATTACATTGATGACTAGCAGGAGAGTTTGAGTCAATTAGTCAAGTTTGACCACAAAACTCCTCAGCAAGCTCTAATGCCTTCAGTGTTTAGAGGACCTTGGAAATTAGTGGTGAGGATCACTTAACTACCAGCACACGTGTGTACACATGCATGTGGGTGCAGCCATATGTGTCAGGGAACTCCGCGGGGTCCCCGACAGTGCCAGGAAGCGAAGTTCCCTTCTACCTCCGAAGCTGGCGGGGAATGGATGAAGAATCAGGAATCCGATGCAGTTTTAAAAAGGCTTTACTTATCACAGGTTTAGGCGCACAAATCCACAATAGGAAAAACCCTGTGCTTAGGATTCCTGGCTAGAACCCCAGCCACGTGTAGGCCAAAATGGCAGCCACCACGTGTAAAGGCCCAGTAAAGAGGAGACAAAGACAAGACTCCCAAGAAGGGTGCGAGCTCACAAAGAGAGAGCCCAAAAAGAGAGTGCGAGAGAGGAAGCAGACTAGTTTTATATCCCTGCAACTCAGATCTCCCTCCCACTGTTATGGAAAGCAGGGAGGGTCAAATGCCCTCAGGTAATTTCTCCCAGCACCTCACCTAGGCCCTTTTATATACTAATGTCTTGAGCCAAGATCTGCCTGGAAAAGCCTTTCTAAGGTAGAGAAGGGGGTTTCCGAGATGGCTTGTCTCTGTACCAAAGTCTAATACTAGTACCAGTCAAATATTTCTCCAAGGCTTCACAATTCTCGTCTACTTCACGGTAGTTTTGTATTTTAGTTGCCTTTGAGTATATCAGGGAGCCATGCTTGCTTTCTAGGAGGCAAACAGTATTTCTCTCTGGTCTAATTACTTAGGGCTCCTACGTGACCAGGCAAATATGCTGATAAGATCTAGCTAGTCCCACGATGATTGTGGTAGCATGGGAGAATATTTATACCAGCTAGTACAGAATACATGGTCAGATAAACTGCCACATTTAGACTACCCCCTTATCTATGAAGTGATTTGCAGGGAGGCAATCAAGGGCAGATGCAGAGGCTCTTAGAGGAGTCCTGCAACACATATGCACCTGGAAAGGTGACCTTGTCAACTGAGATTCTTAGGCCACATTTTCTCCTTCCCTTCCTAATCATGCCTCTTCACTGTTTCTCTGTGGCAGGGAGGAGGAAAAAAAAAAAAAGACTAGAGAAATCTCCAAGAGGAGGCTTCAGATATCAAAGATTTGGTATCATTTTTTCATCATAGAAAGAATAACTTTGTGTATGCACGCTAGACCAGGAGAGAGTTCTAAAAGATAGGAAAATACTAAGCACAGAGTAAGTGTTCAATAAAAAATGAGAGTATATAAATATATATATATATATATATATATATCCCGAGAAGTTTATGTTGCTAAAGCAAAAACTATCAAGATTATATTCAGAAAAGTCAATCATCACGAAAAGAGAGAAAAATAAAACAGCTGTTTTAATTCATCCTCAATGCTTAGATCACTTCACTTGCCTTCCCGTTGTTCATCGATTTGCTCAAGCGGGTGCCAGTAACGTCTCCATTCGGTGGGAATGAGGTCCATTGTTACTGTTTTTGGCATATCAAATACACCACGGGTAGCTTGCTAGGCTCTTATAATGCTTAGATACAGAGAATAATTTCTTTAATAGCTGTTATATTTTATAACAAATACGAGCTTTAAATTTCAAGTTTTAAAGCTTGCAATTGGCCCAATGGCTATGACTTACCACATTTTAATAAAGATAACATCACTTAACAGTAATCCTTATAAAACATATTTACACAAAACATCCACAATAACATAAATTCCAAAGTCCTTTTATATAATCTGTAGTTATGCTGACCTTCTGTTCCAAGCACGTGAACTGTTAACCTCAAGTTAAGACATGACACTGTGTAACCCTTCATAGGGAACAAAACTATTGTCTTCTGCACTCAGTGTGGCTATGTTTGAGCTGTGTTTGACTTCCACATTCAGATGCTGAAATCTTTTTTAATGTTTTATTATACTACCGTGAGATATAAAATTACAAGGATGTTAACGTTTGGGTTTCGGGTCATACAGTGTTCCAGCACCCATCCCTTCACCAGTGCCCATTTCCCCGATTCCCTCCCCCGTCTCTTAGCCTGCCTCTATGGCAGGTTCTTCTTTTCTCTTTCTCTCTCTCTTCCTCTCTTCCATCTCTTACACATTGTGGGTTGTAATACATACATTTAGAGGTTATCATATGTATCTTTTGCCTGTACTTAACGCTAAGTTCTAGGTTGATATTAGCACTTTAGACAATTATTAGCATACTGTTCCTTCTCTGTCAAATGGGAGTTCAATTTCTAGTCATTGGAGGAATGTCCATATTGATTTCCGACTGTACCGGTCAACATTCCCACCAACAATGGATGAGAGTCCCCTTTTCCCGGCATTCATATCAGCACTTATTGTTCATGCTCTTTTGGATATGCGCCAGCCTCTGTGGTGTAAGATTATATCTCATTGCTGTTTTGATTTGCATCTCTCTGATGATTAGTGATGATGAACATTTTTTCATGTCTTTTGGTCATTCAAATTTCTTCCTTGTAGAAGTTTCTGTTCATTTCTTCTCCCCATTTTTTGATGGGATTGCCTGATTTCTTCTTGTAAAGGTCTACCAGTGCCTGATATATTCTGGATATTAATCCCTTATCAGATGGGTATTGGGAGAATATTCTTTCCCATTCTGTGAACTGTCTTTGTATCTCATTCACTGTTCCTTTTGAGGTGCAGAAGCTTTTTAGTTTCATGTAGTCCCATATGTTTATCTTTGCTTCTAGTTGCTTTGTTAGTGGTGTTTCATCTTTGAAGATGCCTTTAGCTTCAATGTCGTGGAGGGCTTTTCTATGTTTTCTTCAATGAACTTTATGGATTCAAGTCTGATATTGAGATCTTTAATCCATTTTGATCTGATATTTGTGCATGGTGTTAGACAGAAGTCCAAATTCATTATTTTACATGTAGCTTCCAAGTTTTCTCCAGATGCTAAAATCTTAACCCCTAATCCAGATGATTTTAGATAGCAAGAGAGCCACTGCAGAAGCAATGAATTAAATTAGGATGGAATCATGCTGTAGCAGAGGGCCTTGAGTCCATCCAATATGACTGCCGGACTTCTGAAAAGGAACTCTACACCACACATGTACATAGGGAATGCGATTCATGGAATATAGGTACTAAGCAAGGTAGAGGCACATGTCACAGCCTGAGAATGACATGACACATGTCACACAGCATGTGATTTTTTTTTTGCTTTATTTTTTGGGTTATACCTAGTGATGCTCAAGGGTTATTTCTGGCTCTGCACTCAGGCATCACTCCTGGTGGTGCTCAGGGGACCATATGGGATGCCTGGGATAGAACCCCGGCTGGCATAGGCCGGCCGCGCAAGGCAAATGCCCTACCCGCTGGGCTATTGCTCTGGCCCCAGCATGTGATTCTTTAGCATAGATTTCTAGTCTGTGGAAGAGACTGAATAGTTAATGAAGCCACCTACTTCATGGCACTCTGTCATGCTAGCATACAGAATAATACCAATAGTTTCAGTGACACAGAGTGACCTCACACTGACTTAAAGTATTAGTGGGAAGGGGCAAAACAGCAGAGGATCATTGTATCTGTTGATTGTTTTTAAGCCACATTAACCATGTGAACAGCTTCATTTGCCTAAAATTTAATTAAACTTAGAGTTTTAGGAGCCAACTCTAAAGTTTAGGGAGAACATTATACTAAGAAGTATTAGTCTGACCTGAAAGAAAGGCTATCTACAGGGCCTGTAAAGCTTAATTCTCATTTGTCATTTATGCCAACATGACCAATTCTTATCATATGAAAATTGTTTCTGTGGACCCTGGATTATGAAGACCTTCATTATCAACCTGTAGGGCAGAAGAAACACCCAGGAAGGAAAAAAAGTCAGATGGGAGTCATAGTGAGAAAAGGTTGAAAGAAAACTGATCTGGACACTTTCCTTATTATTTTTTTTGCTTTGTAATTATTGCTCAGCTGTTGTGTATAATATATGCAGAATTGAATATCAAAAAATTATTTATGGGAATGCCTTGATGTTTTTTCTTTTTTTTCTTTTTGCTTTTGAGTCACACCCAGCAATGCTCAGGGGGTTTTCCTGGCTCTGCACTTGGGAATTACTCCTGGCAGTGTCAGGGGACCATATGGGAAGCCAGGGAATCAAACCCAGGATGGCCGTGTGCAAGGCAAATGCGTTGCCCGCTGGGCTATGGCTCTGGCCCCAGATTTTCTAAGAACCAAGGAGGTAATAAATGCACTGGGCCATCCTAGAACCTCGAGTCTCCTAATCTTGAGTGTAAGTCACACTCAGTGTAATACTGCTTTATCTTCTTTAAAAAATGAAGGATCATACTTCATGAGTGGTGCAATAGCCTTTTCTAGCTCTTTTGTTTCATGCCTTACATTGGAGCACACACAGGATAAACTGAGAAAGCAAATAGCTTCTTGGTTTCTTGATTTAAAAAGGAGTACATGCAGGATAAACTGAGATGGAAAATGTTTATAGCAGATTGCATATGCTGGAGGTTCTTAAGATGAAACGTATCTTTCTCACCAGAGGGAAGAATGTCTATAGTTAAGGCTAGCAGGGGACAGCAAACATGTAACTAATTTGGAAGCTTCTTAGATGCCCTTATTAATTAGTTTGGTAGGGACAGCAACAGAAATTGCTGCTTTTGCCATATTTTGTGAAATGAAGCTGGGATTGCCCGAAATGACTTTATGCTAAAAGGTAAAGATTAATGTTCCATTTCTGGCATGTTCTAGTTCATGAAGACCTTAAACTATCAATGTTCTCACTGTTTCTGAAACTGGAATCATCAGATTATTGCTTCAGTGTTATAAACTAAGTTAAATTATTGCTTATTTGTTATGACATTCACTCTCAATGGAACAAACATCTCTGAATGCAGCAGTTATGTGTACCTAGGTCGAGAAGTCAACATGATGAACGACCTAAAACCTGAGCTGGGGGGAGGAAGAGAGCGAGTACTTTTTGCCTTCAAAAGTATTGAAAAAAATAGCTAAAAAAGACAAAGAACCTCCGGCTCCGGGCACATCTCTTCGACTCCACTGTTCTCTCTGCATTAACATACGCCTCAGAGATCTGGGCCCTACGAAAGCAGGATGAGAATGCTATTCGGGTCTCCCAAAGAGGAATCGAAAGAGCTATGCTTGGAAGATCATGCCTCACTCAAGTGAAAGAAGAAATCTGGAGCTCCGACCTCTGTTGCTATTCTAGAGTCAGGGGTGCTGTCTCTTTTTTCCAAGGCATCGAAAATTACATGGGCTGAGCATGTAATGCGATTTGAAGATGATCGCTGGACTAGAGCCATTACTGACTGGATCCCAACGGGATGTCAAAAGATCATGTGGCTGCCCACCTATGAGATGGTCAGACTTCTTCGTCAAGACCCTGAATGAACGGTTTGAGGCTCTTTGTACTCCTGAAGCAACCAGATGCCATTGGGCTACACTGGCACGTGATAGGGTCAAATGGAAATATTACTGGCGCCTGCTTGAGCAAATCGACGAATAACGGGATGTCAAATGATCAAGTGATCAAGTGTTATGACAACTTGCAGAGACATATTTAATAGTAACTACCATGTCCTGGTACTGGTACCAGTAACTAGTAATAGTAATTAAATTACTATTACTGTATTTTAAAGCTGAGCTCACCAAAGCAAACATTTTCTTTCTAATTTAAAACACTTTAAAAGTTTGAAGCACTATGATTTCCAATACTGTGAACAAGAAGATTTCATGCATGTGATATTCTAACACCACAACTCCCAGGTTACTCCAGGCTACTATTGTCCAGGAGCGGAGCTCCTCACTCACCCTCCCCATATCAAATCTGCCTTGGTAAGCTCAGTTCCCTAAACCAGTTCTCATCTTCTATTGTCCTAAGCAATATTTTTATTCTTTATTATTTTTATTTAGGTACTGGGATTTACAATATTTTTATCATACCTTACATGGATATATCTTCCATCACCAGAAGGCCCTTTACCTCTCCCAGTGTCCCAGAGGCCCTTCCTGGCCACCACCTCCTCGGTAAGCTGTTCGGTAGATAAAATTTCCAGTTCCAGGGTGATAGTATAGAGAATAGGATGTTTGCTTTGCATGCCTCGTATCCAGGTTCAATCCCCACCATCCTACCCCCAAACTCACAGAAGTGATTTCTGGAGTGCAGAGCCACGAGTAAGACCTGAGCATTGCCAGATGTGGTTCAAAAACAAAACAAACAAAATTCAGATTCCAATGATATAGCAATTTTTTTAGATTAAAATACATTTACCATGGAGTACTCTAGTATTAAATTATTATATAATTTGGAATAATCAAGAATTACTTCTGGAAATAAATTAAAATCAGAAGATACGGGTGTGTATAAGATTACAGAATTAAAGATGTTCAAGAGAAGCCCAGAATGAAGTACCAGGTTTTGACAGTTTATAATTTAGGAATGTGTGTGTGTGTGTGTGTGTGAGAGAGAGAGAGAGAGAGAGAGAGAGAGAGAGTGACAGAGAGAGACAGAGAGACAGAGTTTCTCACTGATAATGAAATCATAAGAAATCTAGGCACAAGCATCTTGTAAATAAAGGAAATGAATATGTAAATTGTATAAATGCATAATTTAAACTTCAGTGCCAGGGGGCTTTAATAGTCTCATCTTCCTCTCCTATTTGGAAGACTCACTTTGTTACCTAAATGTCTTCCTGAAGCCATTAAGCTCAAACCAATCAAATAACGTTCAGACACAAGGCTGGAAATATTTATTTTCATCTCTCAAATTCAAATCATTACACTGACTTACTGGAACACAATTTTCATTTTCCTGTATATCAGCTTTTCAAAACACCAAATCTGAAGATCAAAAAAAGAAACGCCTTCAAAGCTAGGAGACAAACCTGAAGCTGTTGCAATTTCTGCAGTCCACAACAGAACAGTGGTTTTCAAATGTTAAAATGATTGAGATTTTCTCTTTTTAAAAAAATTAGAAAAAACATTTTGTTTTTTGTTTGTTTGGGGCTGGGCACTGCTCAGGGATTATTCCTGGCTCTGTGGTCAGGGATCACTCCTGTTGGCCTCAGGAGATCATATGGGATGCCAGTGATTAAACTCAGTTTAGCTGCATGCAAGACAAATGCAATCTATCACTGTAGCCCCAAACAACATATTTTATCAAGTAAAAATGGTATGAAATTCAAATTTCAGTGTCTATAAATAGTGTCATTAGAATGACTACACTCTTGTCCTTTTTCATACCACAAAGGCAGGTTGAGTAGCTTCCACATATAGCTTATACAATCTAAAACTTTCTGATACTTTCAGCAAAAGTTTGCCAATCTTTTACTTTTCAGCGAAAGTTTGCCAAGTTAAGCCAGGACTTCAGTTGCATAGACAAGGTACTAATGGTTTTGTGATAGACACTGATAGAAGACATTGTCCTAAGCTCAACGGAGCAGTTCATGAAATCTTCTAAGCCTGACAGAGCACCGAACACTGGGTTTGGTGTTTCATCAATGTGCAATTGGTGAGGGAACAATCTTCATAAATGCCCCGCTGTCTTTTCATCAAGCACTAAAGGGCTATCCCTACAATACCAGAGGTTGGATATGCCAACTAGCTACTCTTTTGTTGAATAATGCCTCTTAAAATGACAGTATCCTTGGATAACATCTCTTAAAGTGACTGTACCCCTGCCTATAAGGTTATAACAGTTGGAAAAATTCTTTACTAATTGAGGCCAGGATTCTGAGCCTGACTGGCAAGATATAAAAAGAGAGCCTGGGCTTGCCTGGGGGAAGAGAGTTAGAGAGAGGGGGAGAATGGGAGAGAGTACTGAGAGAGAGTTGGTTGGAGATAGAGAGTTTGCTGGCAGAAAGGGAGAGAAGAGAGAGAGAGGCCCTGCTGGACAGCTTGCTGGAAGAATCCCAGTGGGCCTGCCTGCTCGAGAGTCTGTTGTGAAAATCCCAGTGGGCCTGCCTGCTAAAGAAACTACTGGGAGAAATAGAGAGGTTCCTGCACCAAAGTGGAGTGAGGAGAGAGAATAAAAAGAATAAAAGGAAGATGTTAAAGGGCCTGTGGACTTGGTCCTGTATGCGTTGGTCAGGGAACTGTCGTTGACCTGAGAAGCAGCTAAGGCCTTCACCGAACCCCAGTACTGTCAGGGACCTGCAATTGAAAACTGACACTTCCAACCGAGGACTTGGCCCGGGCATACACACTGTCTGGATCCAAAGAAGCAGCTCCTCGGATTCTCTGCCATCATGAACTTGCTGAATTAAAGCCAGCTTTAGTAACACCAGGTCATATGTTGACCCTAAAGCCATTCAATTAATAATGACTTGCTCCTTTTAAGCCAACTTGATATTTTGGTTTGTTTTGGGTGCTATAGCTGGCTATACTTAGGGCTTACTCTCGGCTCTGTGATCACTTTTGGTAGGGTTCAGGGATCATATGGTGTGCCAGAGGCTGAAAGAATAGAGGTCATGGGTCGGCCAATTGCGAGACGAGCATCCTTCCGGCCATTACCTCCTCAGCTCCTTAGCCAACATTTTATTCACTTGATTGAAAGTTCTTTTTTTAATGTTGAAAATGATTTACTTATTTATTTAGGGGATATCTATTTACCAATTGCTGGGCATGTTGTAGAAATTCTCACTGGGAGCTAGCAAAAATCCACATGACACACTCTTAAAGTTGGGAGAGCTCAACTTATTTACAACAGTTTCTACATCAGGTGTAGAAATCACCACTACATCACCACTACATCAGGTGGTGGCCTCAGAACAAAAGCTCAACTTATTTCCTGATTTATTACATCAGTTTCATAGCACTTGTGGTGGGGTTGGGGCATTTGTAGGCAGCAGACAGGAGAGACGGAAGCAGAAATTCTTCAGCATGTCACCTGCAAAGCCAGAGCAAGACCATCTCAAGGTCAAGGTCATATTTGGAGGACAGTCCCAGGTTACCATGGTTATAAAACGAGGCAACGGCCATCTCCAGGACACCCCAAATGCATTCCTTGGTTATGTCAGGTCGCAGAGACCCAGGCACTTTGGCAACTCCTGCCCCTCTGGTGTTGGTGAGTCTGTTGGAAATATGAGCTTGGGACTCTTCCTCGCAGACAAAGCATAGAAAGAAAGAAAAAAGTTCAGTGAAGCCCAGAAAGTAAAACTTTCTCTCCTCCTCTACAAGGTAGAAAATTGAAAATTGCTCTCATCTCATAAACTTTGATCCCAAGGCCCAGTCCGCCACAGGGCACTTGTTTTCTCTTCCTTTTTTGCACTGTCTCTGTCTCTCTATTTCTCTGTCTTGATTTCTATGCACACACCTTTTATTTTTGGAGTCACACCTGGAGGTGCTGGTCAGAAGTGTTTCCTGTAGCTAGGTGGCTGCTGGGGTTGTTCCACACCCTGGGGCACTCTAAGGATCATGCAACACCAGGAATTGAGCACAGGGCCTCTTTGAACCTGCTAGGTAACTGCTCTGTTACCTGAGTGCTCTCTGAATCCTCTGTCTCTCTCTGACTGCTGCTTGTATCTGTGTCTGACCTTAGAAAAATTACTCAGAGCCATCTGCAAATAAGAATGATAGAGACATTCAGGAACAAAGACAGGGACTAAAGATATAATCCAGGGGCGAAGGCACTTGCCTTACACACAGATGATCCTAGTTCAATCCCCAGCAAACCACCAACCCCACATCATCACCAGGAGTTCTCCTGAGCACAGAACTGTCAATAAGCGCTGCCCACTGCAGGTGGGTCTCAAAACAAAAATAAAAATAAAAGAAGACGAGAAACTATAAGGGATTTGAACTTCTAATCTCCAAGACAGGCTGAATTCATGGAGCTCTGAAACAAGAAATTAAAAGAAAAAATTTTCTTAAAATATATGGAAATTCAAGCAAAGAAACCATGTACAGAAACATATCAGAAGTTATTTTCTGAAAATATAAGTAGGTTATAAACCAAAAATGAGTTAATACCCAAGATGGTGTCATATATATGTGTGTATATACACATATGTATGTATTGTATGTATGTAACATATATGCATGCATGTACATATACGCATACATATATAATGCACATCTATTTTTAAAACAGAAAATAATAAACATTGACAAGAATGTAAGAAAGTCAGAGTGCCTTTTGCTGGTAAAAACAGAGACTTGAAAATATATCTGTACACCCAGCTTCTCAGCAACTCTTCACAGTTGTCAGGTGTAGAAGCAACCCAAATATTAGCTGACATTAAAATGAATAAACAAACATGGTACATAGAGACCATGTAATAATATTTCATATTAAACAGAAAGGCCAGGGATTTCGGGAGATAGGACAGCAGGTAGGGAGCTTGCCTTGCATGCAGCTGACCCAAGTCTGGTCCTCTGAATCCCATATGGTCCCCTATGCACTACAGGAGTAATTCCAAAGTGCAGAATCAGGAATGACCCCTGAAACCACTGTGTGTGGTCCCAAAGCAAAACATTAACACACTAACACACACACACACACACACGAAGGCCATTCTGGCATATGGCCTTAAAACTTTATGCTCGTGAAGTAAGCCAGTTACAACCACAGCAATCTTATATGATCGCCTTAGATCTGAATCTGATACCATGGCCAGTCGAGTTCCTCAAGCTGGAGAGTGATTCGGGACTGAGGAGGAAGTGGAGTTACTGTTCAATGGAGACTGAGCTTCAGGAGAAGATGACATCCTGGATGGTGATGTAATTGGAGCACAACAATGGAATAATGGAACACCCACCCAACTGCAGACATCAAGATTTCAGTAAATTTTATGGGCCAGAGAGATAATACAGTAGGTAAGGCTCTAACCTTGCATGCAGTTGAGCCAAGATTGATCACCTTAGCACCACCAGGAGTTATCCTTGAGCAAAGAGAAGAGAAGAGCCAAGAGAAAACCCTGAGCAAAAAAAAAAAATCTTGCAGAAAAATTTTATATTGACATATTTCAGCACACTAACAAAAAGATAGAAAGGCTTCTGGAAAAGTGTTGCCAAGAAAAAAGAATGGTTAGGTTCAATAGCATTATACATAAGGAAAATATTTCAAACACATATTAATGCATTGAGAAAAGCCTAAAAAATATGAAGGAAAACTGTGTTAGTATGTGCAGAGTGAAGAGCTTGTCCCAGGTTGCCTAGGGGAGTGAGATGTCGGACTAGAGCATGGAAGTTCCACATCCCAAGAGCCTTTAATCCCAGGCAAACCTGCTGGTTGCCACGAGTTAGTGACCTTTTAAAATAAATATGAGTCAGAAAATGTGTATAATGATGGGTGGGCTTTCCTTTCTGAGGACCAGTCAAGAAAGCAGCAATGGAACTATGCCATTTCTGTGGCATTTCTCACAAGTTCCTGGCCCAACGACCCAACAGGCATCAGCATTTCCTTCTTAGAAAATGAGGCAACTGAGGCTTTTGCCAGGCCAGGAAGTCACACCACTGACCAACCGCAGAGATGAGGGAAAAGTGGAGGGTGGGAGGTCGAAAGGAAGACAGAGTGGGAAGAAAGGAGGGAGAGTGGAGGCAGGGAAAGGGGGTGGGAGGGATTGAGGGGGGCAATGGGAAGGGGAAGCAACTGTGTGTTTGTTTGTATGTGTGTGTGTACAGTGCATGTGCACATGTGTGTGTGTGCATACACATGTGCTAGGAAGAAGGATAAAATATATGCAAGGGAGAGAGGGAGGTCGTGTAGCTGAGGAAAACACAGCGTGTGAATTTTGCAACTAGTTTTCAATGCCAGGCCCATGGTGCCAGCCTACACACAGTTGAGATGGGATGGATTCCTAGCCTTAGTGATCTTACTTGACTTAGCCTGTGTGGGTTCTTGCTCTAGGCACATGCAATACTGCAGAGTGACACACTGGAATAAATGTCAAACCACATGAAATTAGGACAATACTATGAGAAGTTGGAAGACAAGGGCAATATATTCCAAAGACTGTAAGAACCTGATCCCAAAGCATTCTGGTGCCTGTGCATTGGACTGCTGGCCTGGTGGGCTGAGAATGGGGTCCCTGGGGCCTCCTGAGCACTTCTTGGGAGTAGCCTCCAAATACCATATATCAAGAGCCAAGACAACCACGTGACAGTGTGGTCCTGAGACCTCCATGTGTGGTGCCTTCACTAAACGTTTCTGCCAGGAAACTTCCCTTACCTTTTTTCCTTAAAATTCACACCAGGTTCTTCCTGTATTGCTCCAAGGGTTCACTCACATGTGCGGGGTGGGGGTGGTCGGGGGGGGAAGGCACACTGGCCAGACTTGGAGCAGGGATTGGGCTCCTCCACCCTTTCCTTCCACCTCGATGCCAGCTACCCCGAAGAGAGACATGCCAGACCCACAGCTCTATCGGTGGAGAGTGGCCACGCAAAAGTCTTAGATAGTACTAGATGTTAGGATCAGGTTCTTCCCAGGATCTTCACATTTATACACTGTAAATAGTACTAGGCAGGTTCTAGTTGTGACCTGTCATCCCAGTGAGCCTAGCAGGAAGCCAGAGCAACCTCACACCATGAGGTCAGTCATTTTCAACATCCAGACTCCACAGCTCCTCAGAGCTCCACCCAAGAGAAAACCTGATCTTTCCCCTTTGAGTTTCATCAGTAAATGCTTGAGATGAGAGCCTTCTACTGAGAGTATACCACCTACACAGCAGAGCCTGCAAGCTACCTGTGTTTTATTTGATATGCCAAAAAACCAGAAACAATTATGAACCTTATTCCCATGACCTGAAGGAATGGTTTGAGGCTTTTCCTGTTTCTGGAGCAAGCAGATGCCCCTGGGGGTACACTTGCTTGCAACAGGATGTATGGAGATGTTACTGGTGCCCACCGAGCAAATCGATGAACAATGGGAAGACAAGTGATACAAGAGATTACCTACACTATTTAGTCAAAAAGCAAATTAACATGAGCAGCTTTCTGCATTGAAAACAAAATAAACCATTATATTATGGCCCATGTAGCTGTTGATCTATTGGAATTTTTATGAAACTTGATTATAAGGAGACAGTTAAATTCATTTGTTTCTCCCAAAGTCAATTTGGGTTGCTATCATACCAAATTTCTATTCACAAATTGTCTTTTGGGAGTTGATTATATAGATTTTCAGCTTCATCTTAGAAGAGGAATCAAGTCAAGGAAGAAACAAAACCACCTTGCCAGGTCAGTACAAAAGACATCTTTACAAATAATTGTCTTTTCATGAGCAGAGTAGAAATGGAGTTTTCCTCAAGACTGTACCCGTCCCTCAGTATTTCTGCTGTTCTCCCGCCTACCAACCCAACCAATCAATGAGTCAACAAAAAAACAAAATTTCTCATGTGATTCAAATAAAACAAAACCTCTACTTTGATTTTCCATGGAACAGAAGAAAAAATGCAATAAGTCAGAAGAAAGTAAAAAATCAGATTTTTCCAAATTACCAGCTAAGGAAATTGGGCGGTCACTACCTCAGGGAATTTACTCTTTCCTTTGCCTGCAATGCACAGTTTAAAACCAAAACATATGGTTTGACTGTCTCATGTAGTGGGTTGAACAGTGGCTCTCAAAATGATAAACCCAGCCCCTAAATTATGATACTATAAGAGGGATGCTACATGGGAAACATGTAGGCTCCCAGAGTGAGCTCATCTTGGAACAGACAGATAGGCACTAAATCAAATAACATAGAGATAACAGACAGATAAAAAAGCAGGCCAAGAGAAGGTCATGTAGCAGAGACTGAACTCAGTGTGGCTATAAGCCAAGGGATGTTGAGAATTGCCAGAGCTGGAAGAAGAAAGAAAAAATTTCTGCCTAGAACCTTGAGACAAAGCACCATTGGGTATAGCTACAGGACACCAAATTAAAATATTAAAAACAAAAAACTCAATTCATCTCCTATTGGTAACTTGCTATTTAAGTTTTGGTCTATGAAGATGCAAGAGAATAAATTTGTGCTATTTAAGCTCAGTCTATGCAGACAGGTTACATCCAGTCCAGGAAATGAAATCAACATGTCCACTCGAGGCTATAGGCTCCTCACTGGGGTACCTATTACTTAAGAAAATGGTTGTACTCCACACACCACACAGTTGAAAAATCGGGAAAACTAATATCAACTTAGCTGTTGGATAATTCTCTTTCTCACCTGTGAGTGACCTGCTTTTTCCTCTTCTTCACGGGACTAAGGAACTCATTTTATAAAAAGATAAATAAAACTGTTCAACATGTCTATAACTTTCCTAGTAAAGTTTTTCTTCTTCATCCATAGTCCCAACTAGAAATGAGTTGTTCAGAGCAAAATCAGTTGAACATGATTCATTATCATTCACTTGGCTTTAATGGATCAGGTCTTACAGGGCCTTTGCACTCTGGGTTCTGAGAAAGCACAATGAACTGAGTGATTTTCAAGCAGAAGGCCCAAATTTGCTCCAAAGCACTGTATGGTCCTTTAAGCAGTAAGGAGCCAGGAGTAGAACCTGAGAACCACTGTTATAGCCCCCAAATCCAAAACTAAAATAATAAAAACAAAGAACTCAATTCATCTCCAATTTGGCTAGGGGTGAATTGATGGGGGGTCAGGAAGTATAAAATACCCTCTCAACTAGTAACAGGCTTCTGTCTCTACCTGGGGCAATGAAACCACAGGAGATTGACAGCTCTTGGGCCACAGTACTCCAAGCATAGTGCAGTGTTACTACCAGAAAGGGCTCCTTGGTGGAAAAGTGAAGCAAGTTACATCATTATTCAGGTGACATACTTGATAAGGAACAAACGCCCCAAGAATACATTCAGTTCAGTTCAAAAGAAAAGTGGGTCACACCAAGCTGTTCAGTCTTGCGTAGTTCAAACGGACAAGTGAAGCTGTAGGATGTCTACTCCTTCGAGAGTTGTGTCAGGGCAGTGCAGTCATTATCCCTCCGACACTTTCTGACAATAAGGCAGATAGAGAATAATAACTGACTGCCATGGAGCCGGAAGGCTGCGAGAGAGGAAGAGAATACAAAGGGGCTTCCGAGAACCCCTATAGAAGCTTTCGCCACGAGGAATAACACACGCACACTTGCAATGAGTTTAGACTCGACAATGGGATGCTGAAGTAGAGGCTAAGAGCTCACAAACCCAAGGATTGGGCAAAAGATAGAAGACACATGCTTCGGTGGGGTCTGTAGGGGACAGAAGCTCAAAGGCACATGCTTTGGTAGGGTGTGTAGGGGACAGAAGCTAGAACATGCACAAATGCTTCGGTGGGCTCTGTAGGGGCAGAAGCTAGAAGATGCATGCTTTGATAGGGTCTGTAGGGGAGTTCTCTCCCAGGCACTCAATGCGGGTTTTGGGGCTGCCAAAATAGCCCTGGATAAAAATCCCATGTTTGCACTTTGTTCTTAATTTGGGTCTGAAAGAGATCAAACTACAAGTGACTCTTTTCCTCTAGTAACGAATGATAAAATCCTTGGACTGCGGAGTTCTGACCTCCGTCGCTATTCCAGAATCAGGGACGCTGTCTCGCTTGCCAAGGCATCGAAAATCAGATGGGCTGGACATGTAATGCGACTTGGAGACAACCGCTGGACTAGAGCCGTTACCGACTGGATCCCACAGGATGTCAAAAGATCACATGGCCGCCCACCTACAAGATGATCAGACTTCCTTGTTAAGACCCTGAAGGAACGGTTTGAGGCTCTTCATATTCCTGAATCAACCAGATGCCATTGGGCTACATTGGCACGTGATAGGTCCAATGGAAATGTTACTGGCGCCCGCTCGAGCAAATCGATGAATAACGGGATTCAAGTGATCAAGTGAACTCTTCCCAGGTCTTCAATGACTGCCCTCTCCAGATCATCTCCAGTTCAGCCACAGAATCGCCACACATTCGGGCTCCTCTCCCTTCCTTCTGCTCTTAGTCTTCTAGATCCTTGGTCCTTCTTTTGGTTCAGGATCACACCTCTTAGCAGATCCTGCCCACAGCCTGGGCTACACTCCTTTTCTCTTTTCTCCTCTTGGCACATTTTTGTTCCAATATGTCCCATGTAGATTCTCAATCATCCAAATCAAGCAGTTGACTTGTGGTATTGACTGCCTGCTAAACGTCCAGGTCACATGTGTGTGCAGCATAGTAGCAAAATGGGGGCGATGGGAGGGAGACGAGTGAAAATGAAAGACAGGGGAAAGAGAAACTACTGTCCTCAGAACTATACCATGGTGATTAGTAAATAATTATTTGTGTTGACTCTGTACTCAGAGTCACATGGCTCACATGTGACTCTGTGCACAGGGATCATTACAGGTGTGGCTCAGGAGATACATGTCATGATGGGGATCAAACTGGGGTTGGCCATGTGTAAGGTAAGCACCTGAACAACCCCTGTACTATCTCTTTGGTCACAAGTAAATATTTATTAAGTAATTATGATGATTATTAAGAAATTTAAAAAAAATTCTTGAAAGACCAGTAAAGGTAGTTCAGCTTTTTATGGCTTCAACTATGGTCACTGTCATTTATAAATAGAAGTAACTGGAAGCAGGTGACATTTTAGAAAGGTGTGAGGGAGACTGTGGCATCCTTAAAACAGATTGGGAAGGACAAGAACTAAACCTTGCAGTGAAGATGAAAGTCAGAAGATAGATTCAAAAGATGGGGGAGTGTCAAAACAACAGAAATTGAGGGAGGCTAATTAGCATGAGTGAAACAGAAACCTACACTTGAATGGCAGCTCGAGGACTCCACATGCCCAGCTGACCACCACCTTCTGGTGCAGTCCTCACCACCCTCCTCTCTCTCCACTGAGCATCACCAGTCACAGAGCTGACAGTCTCTAAACTGAAACATGCATTTTTTTTAAATTTTTTAAATATTTTTTGAATTTTTTATTTTTACAATTACAAAGATATACAAATTAAAAAGTTCATGTTTGGGTTTTGGTCATACAGTGTTCCAGCACCCATCCCACCACCAGTGCCCATCTCCCACCACCAACGTCCCGGTTCCCTCCCCCTCCCCCAGCCCTCCTCCATGGCAGGTTCTTTATTTCTTTCCATTTCTCTCTCTTTCTCTTTTCCTTCCCTCTCCAGACTATGGATTACAGAACATACATTAAAGGGTTGTCATGTGTATCTTTTTGCCTCTATTTAATGCTCAGTTCTAGGTTGGCATTAGTACCCTCGACAATTGTTAGCACACTGTTCCATTTTCTGTCTTACCTAGCCTCTGACTCCCACACGTGAAACATGCATTTTAATTCCTGTCCTCTGATGCTCACTCTCTCTTGTCATTTAGCTTCCAGAACGTTCTGGGGTCTGAAGAAGAAATTCAAAGAAAGACGAGCAAGGAATGAAGTGATCCAAAGGGTGGGGCCAGCAGAGGAAAGGTGCTGGGAAGAAGGAGATGGTCCAGTAGAGTGCAACAAATCCTGTGGATTATGCAACTGTTAGGAAACCAGGTGACCTTACCCCTCCAAAAAAATTCAACAAATAGCACAAGCCAAGACCATCAAACCTATGAGTCCATTGTAGAAAGAAAACTCTACCGTCTCAAGAAAGTCCAGATCCTCTTGTTTGCAGGAAGCCCGCCGTGTGTTGAATGCCCACCTAACTCCTCAGGACTCAGCTTGGGGACCTTGTTCTGCAAAGCTCTCCTGAGTTCTCATTAAAGGCAGAATGAGCCCACATGGTCCAGTAGGACTCACTGGGCTCTCTGCACCAGAACACATGCTCACACTGTGTTGTTCTATCACCTCTTTCCCTCTCTGAGGGTCTTTGAAAGGAATTTCTGTTCTGCTTGGAGGTGGGTTTTGAATACTAAGGGCTTCTTCTGGCTCTATGCTTAGTGCTTGGGGGATCAATCCAGTGTTGATCCCCCAAGCACTAAGCATAGAGCACTCACCTCTGGCAGTGCTTGGGGGGCTCAAACTAGTGTTGGCCACATGCAAGGCAAGTGCCTTACCTCCCGTCCTGACTCTCAGATCAAGTCAGCATTGGCCACAAGGCAAGTGCCTTATGTGCTATCCAATCTTTCCAACCTCCAAACAGGTATCTTTGAATCCCAACACTGAGCACAGTATTTAGTAACAAGAAGGTGCTTCAGGAAGACACAAATGAATAAAGAAAAGAGAAAATGAATGTTGATTCTACCGCTAAAAGCTTAATGGAAAAGGAAGAGCAAGCATAGCAGACAGAAAGTTGGTGGGGGAGCCTAATTAAATCCAAAGGCTAACATGATGGAGGTGTTGAAGATGCACGGAAGTATTGAAATTTCAAAGCAAACGTGAAGGAGATTTTGAAGTACCAAGGATGCAGGTAAGAAAAATTATCAGCACAAGCTGTAGGAGCAAAGGCCGAGGACATGGAAGAGCAGGACCAGGCCTGACCTCATTTTTCTAAGTACAACAGGAGGAAAGATCGTATGTCAGACAGAAAAATTGAAACCTACATAATATTTTAAAGTAGAAAACATACATTTAGAATAATTTCCTGGGAGAAGCGAACATCGATGGAGTGGCTGGAGCAATATTTCAGTGGGTAGGGTGCTTGCATGTGGCTGGCCTGGGTTTGATCCCTAAGCACATTTAGGAGTGATCCCTGAGTGCAGAGCCAGAAGGATGCCTTGAATACCACAGGGTCTGCCTCCACCCCTCTGCCAAGAACACTGACGAATATGTTACGGATTGACACAATTCTAGCACCACCATCTCCCCTCCCCAAATTTGTATGAAATCCCTAATCCTCTTACACTGAAGAACGTATCATAGGTCAATCACACCATCAAAAAAGACATCTTGTGAATTAAAACTCCAGCTTCACTTACAGGCCAGAGTGACTACTATGTCAAAGAATGACACTGACTTCAAATGAAATCTTAATGGACTGTTGTTAATGATTCATTATAAAGCCATTTCAATTTCAAATGCATATTTATTATATATATGATATAAAAATACATAAAGGAAACACTTGCTATATTGGATCAATTTCTGCTTTGTGCAATTCGAAATTCCTTTTCTCTACATTACTAATTTCATAATCAGATTTCCATTGTTTACTATATAAAACAAGATTATAATTAAGAAATGAAAGCAATGATACAAAGCTGAATACTTGGCCAAGTTAACAACAAAACAAAAATTGAAAATTCTCCAAATAGCATGCCTGTAATAATATAGTTATCCACATGGTGTCACTAAAATGCTAGAAATGTCCAAAATACTCTGAGATTACGTCAGACTTCACTTTTTTCCGTTTAAACATGCACATTTCTTGCAAAAAAAAAAAAAAAAAAAAGAAAGAAACCATTATCAGATAATAATGGCCAGAACTGGCCGAATAATGGAATACCTTCTAAAAGTGTTGCAACCTCAGGTTAACTCCCCAACCATATGCACTTAAGACACACCATATTGGAGTACTACGACCTTTATTGAGCTCTCAGATGCTTAACCTCTATTGCCTCACTCTAAACTTCATCTTCCTTGAATGGTAACTATGCCATTTTTATTCTAATATGAGAAATCTCACCATCAGAGCTGAGTAAGACACCACACTGACCCCAATGCCGAATTTCTAATAGGCTGCTTCTTTGCTTAGCAGAGGGGGGCAGAAAGAGGGGAAGCCACATCTCTGGCCTGGAGGGCACAGGTCAGCTGGAAGCTGATGTACCCATGAAAAGGCAACAGCTCAAGAGCTGAAAACCCTAATAACCAAGGAGTGTCCGATGTCTGTTAAAGGCTGGATAATGACAAGAAGAGGTCCAGGAGGCTGGAGGAAGGGCTGAGCACTGAGGCTTCATGGAAGATTCTGGACCCCAGGGGATTCTTGCAAGGGGTTCAGAATTAAGACAACCAGAAGGAGAAATGCAAAGAATTGAGAGGCAGACAGTTACAAAGAGCCCTTGCTGGGCAGGTCTTACTAAGCCAATCCCTACATGATATTCTTCCCGATTTCTCCTTTCTTGCTAGATCTCTGAAAGCCAACCCATTCTTCTCTTTCCACTTCCCGTGCCAAAGCACTGACTCACAGCATTTCAGGCTAAAGGGAATGGGTTGAAGTCTCCCCTTCCCACCCCTTTGAAAAAGATGCTGAGTTGGCTTCTCAGTCAAATGATGATGATTCACTGGGAACCAATCCGAGTGGTAAAAGGCCAATCATGGTCATTTACCTCATTCAAATCTTAACAGCTGGAGAGCAGTGGGTTTTTGCAAAGCTACCCTCCAGCCAAGGCTGAAAATGACCTTTGTCTTCACACAGCCAACCACAGGCAGACAGCTGGTCTCTTTCCTCTAAGAACAGAAGGATTCGCTGGACCACTCTGGCACCGCGTCAGCTGGACTGGAGTACACTGGCTCTTTTGACACACTGGGAAAATCACACAACCTGAACGCTTCTAGTGCAAATCTAATGAAACCTTATGTACTTGGGATTAATAAGAGAAAAGTCTTCATGTTTTTTTTTAATTCTGGAGGACATGCACATAACATAAAATTTACCACTTACGCTTTTCCTGCGTATACAAGTTCAGTAAGCTGAAGTTGTTGGTCATAACCATCTCCATCTCCAAAACCCCTTTGGTTTGGCAAAACTGAGACTCTATGCTCATTAAACATGAACTCCCTTTGCTCCATTCTTGTGCCAACCACCTCTCTATGTCCTACCTTAGGAATCGGAATATTCTAGGTTCTTATGGAAGTATGTATGCTGGGGGGAGAAGGGGTTGATATTTCTTTTGACTGACTTGCTTCCTTTAGCATAAACACCTCCAAGCTCATGAAGACCTACTGCCACAGCCTACATTAGACTCTCATTACATTTTTAGGTGGAATCATTTTGCACTGTACGTGTACACCACTTTGTAAACGCACCCTTCCATAGCTCCTATACCTTCTTTGCAAGTGTGAAGAATGGTTCTGTGAACATGTGTGTACAAATATCTCTTTGAGGCTTGGCTTTTGATTATTTGAAGTATATCCAGACATGGAATTACAGGATCACATGGTCAATCTATTTTTAGTTGTTTCAGTAATTTCTATACTGTTTTCCATAACAGCTGCACCATTTTACATCCTCACCAAGAGGACAGGAGGGTTCTAATTTGGATACACTGCCATCATCACTAGTTGCTTGCTGGGTTTTGCTTTATTATATATCCGGTAGCCATTCTCATGAGGTTAAGGTAAACACTTTGTATATTTTTAGAACACTTTTCAAGTTTAAAATTTAAAGACACATCCTAATAATGAACATTGCCATAGTACTTAATGGTTACAGAAGTTCATCAAACACCGACGATTTAAACGTTATTGTCTTTGAATTCCACCATCCCCTGAAAGGACACTTAGAAAGGAGGAAAAAGGGACAGGGGCCCAGGCCCATGTGGTAAGTAATTTTCACAAAGAAAAGAAGGAAACTGAGACAGGATCATCTATGTGAAGGCAACCAACTTAAGTGAATAGCACTTTACTGATGTTAAGGCTGACAGAATAGACATAATGACTGGATTTGGTCTTTCAACCCATGAGGGGATCCAACCTGCACATTCCTCAAAGAGTTTGCTTCAAGGTAAAATTCCTCTCAGCCTAGGGCTCCTTCAAGCAAAGCTAACCAGGATTTTATTTATTTATTTATTTATTTATTTATTTATTTATTTATTTATTTATTTATTTAGCTTTTTTGGGGTCACAACCAGCAATGCTCAGGGGTTTCTCCTGGCTCTACACTCAGGAATTACTCCTGGCGGTGCTCGGGGGGACCATATGGGATGCTGGGGATTGAACCCGGGCCAGCAAGGGCTAGCTGCGTGCAAGGCAAACGTCCTACCCACTGGACTATTGCTCCGGCCCAGGATTTTATTTTTATTATAAACTTCCTCCCAGGCAAGGCAGGAAAGAACACCTAACCCCGGATTTCACCCAGTATTAGAAAATCTGTATGCATAAGTCTCCTTTGCCTAGAAAATCTTTTAGAGTCAGAACCTCTTTTCAATTCTTTGGAGAAAATGTTTTGTTCTTCTATTTCTTTTTCATATCAGACTGGGTGGGGGAAGGAATCCCAGGAGGATAGTTTGATAGCAGTTTCTCAAGTTCTTTTATGTGGCTGAATGGTTTTATCATATGGTTTACCTACAGGATCCAAAACTCTAACACGAGATCAAAATTTACACAGATGGTTCCTCCCCAAGAGCTGCTTTGAAGCTTCGTTGAGAATTGATCAATCCATTTTCAGAATTATTCTAAAAACCATTTCTGCCACAGCCATGCCTGAACACACCCAGGCTGGACATGGTCATGCCAACATGACCAAGCGTGCGAGCAAAGCTGAGTTTGTGGGAGATGTCTCAGCTCTTTGCCTGAATCTTTCCATGAGGAGGTTAAGGTTTGTATATAAGAGAGATGAGGGAATACAGACAATCGCAGGGCACTGAAATCTGGAATTCTGGGCTTTATTTGATCTGCTTCACTGAAAGCAAAATCTCATCCACACCATGAGACTGTACAGATCACAATGAACAAAAGCAACCAGTGTTGGCATGATATGGGGAAAAAGGGGACCCTCACTCACTGCTGGTGGGAATTGCCAACTGGTCTAGCCCTTTTGGAAAACAAAAACTAGGAATAAAAAAAACTAGGAAAACAAAAACTAGATTTTCCTTTGCAAAAATTTATGTTTCCATATTATCCAGTGACTTCACTACTTGTCAAAGGCCCCCAGAATCTACTCAGAAAATACATTAGCATCCCTCCATTCATTGTAGCACTATTCATAATAGCTAAGATTTGGAAACAACCCAAGTGTCCAAGAACAGGTGACAAGTAAGAAACTTTGGTACAAATATACAATCAAATACTACATAACTTTACAAAAGATGAAATCTCATAATTTGCTACTATGTGGATGGATCTGGAGAGTATCACGTTCAGTGAAATTAGAAGAGGGACAAGACACAGAGTGATCTCTCGCAAAGTGCGGTACAGAGCAACAGGGGAATAACAAGCACCCAAAGGCAATAGAAACCGTGAACTGGTGTTTGGTACAGAGGTTACCAAATTGGGGGAGGGGGAGCGGGTAATAAGACAGGGCTGGGGTAACACTAGAACAATGGAGAGTGGAGGGAAGTGAACCACTGCGGGGGTGAGGTAGGGGGATGCGTCATGTATATGCCCTGCCATGAACAGTGCTGTAAACCAAGGTACCCAAAATGAAGTTTTTTAAAACATTCATCTCCTTTGAGCCTTCCTGAAGCCACTTATTCCTTGCAATGTAGTTTAGCACTATATAAAACTGTGGCCATTTAGTTTTTCAATAATTATTGATTTTTACAAGCAAAGACTAGCAAAAAAAAATCCTTTTCAGTGACTGCACAAACAACTGGTCTTTACTTCCTCTGAACATGTGGATTCAGGCAATGCTCATGGCATTCTCTGGTCCCCACCTTGAGGCCTCTGAAATGCATCTGTGCCTCTGAACTAGATGAGGACATCACCTGTCTCACTGGTGATGCAGACCAGGGGATCGTATTGGTGCTTCTAATTCAAGGCGGTTATCCCTCTACATTCTGGGGGTGTCCAGTAAAGGTGTCCGGCTCCCTCCAATCCTCAGGCGTGGGGACGGGTTGCCTCTCTCAGACTCTTGGGCTTCAGGAAGCAAACCCTCAACACTGGAGTTCTAGAAATATATGCAAAACCCCTGACCTGCCTGCCCTGCATTGCTAAATCCTATTCTCTGCCTTTTCACCTTCATGCAGCATTTCTGCAGATACATCTGATAAAGGGAAGTGTTCTGAAGAGAGAGAATTTTCCATTTTCCTGGTTCCTTTTTCTGTTTGGGCTTTCCTGCTTATTGGCTTCTCTTGATGGGGGTATCAGCTTTCTTCACCTCCACAGACAATGCCACCTACCTCTCTTCCCTCCCTGTCCCTTATGTTGTTGGCTTTACACTCCACAGTTCCCAGCCCAACAATACACACACACACACACACACACACACACACACACATGCTCCTGCTCTCTCTCTCTCTCTCTCTCTCTCTCTCTCTCTCTCTCTCTCTCTCTCTCTGTGTCACGCCCCGGCCCCCCAGCAGCACCATAATCAAGTCTCCACAGGGCCTTCCATCACCATGGAAACGAGCTTCTGCAAGCACCACAGACAGACACAGCCATTACGGTGGCTAGTGTCTGTCAATCCACATGTGAGTGTGTGCACCGAAAATAGAAGTTGTGTGAATAAAAACAGCAATTAGGGAATCTGGAAATCTTCCTGAGCATGGATGGAGTCATTTAGCCCTACTGCCAGCTGACTTCCCGTTCATATCTTGCTGCACTGTCCTGCCTGTGCAGAGAGCAGGCAAGTCTATTCTCCCTGGAAGCCCTTTTGCCTCCTGGGCAGGGGATTAGGCCTCCTCAGGGGATGTTTTAAGTCGGGGGAATAAACAATAGCCAGGTGTAGCTCAGCCATCTCTTCAGAAAATCTAACACATCCCTGGACTCTGCTTGGAAATGAATTAACACAATAAAGTAGGCATTGAAAAACACAAACGTGGAGAAGGTAGAGTAGTTAGGAAATAAACAAAATGGGACTGGAAAGAAGAGAAGCCATCAATAAGGGCAGGGAGGGCGGGAGAGGCGGAGGAAATCAGGCTGCACATTGTGTGGCAATCAGCCAAGGGCAAGCGACTGAACAGGAATCAGCAGCTCTGGAGGCCCCTCACCAAGCGGCTACCTGCTGGCTTCTCCTCTTGCTCCACTGGGGGCAACGTGGGCCTGTGGGGGCCCAGTGTGGGCATGTGCCCACCCTCCATTTCCAGAATCTTCTTCCCTTCTCCTAGGGTGGAAATGCCAAACAGCAGACAACTGCTAGTTCATTCACACATTTTTATTTGTTCTAAATAGAGATGGAGTCTAATCGAAGAATCAGACTTTTACAAAAAATTATGTATTTAAGGGATCATGATTTACAATACAACTAATGGTAGATTTCATCACCACACCCTCCAGCACACGGTCTGCTTCATCCACTGCCCAGAGTGTCCCCTTCCTACCCCTTTCTCCAGCGCAACTCCCCTTTGGGAAGCTTCCTGTTCAAATCAGTTCTCAGGAAAGCAGCCATTTTATCAGGGGCAATATGTGCTTTTCAGCACAGCAGTAGTACTTGCTTGTTTGTCCTGTTTGTCCTCAGATTTAAGAAGTCAGATATCCAAAACTCTGAATCACTGATCAAGGAGCCAGTTGCTAAAGACCAGCTGTACTGAGAAATGGATAAAGCATGTTATCCCTGTGTTACAAGAAGAGGCACAGTGGGCTGGAAGCTGTGGATTTAGTCTGTACTTACACTGACCAGTGAGCCTTCACATTAGTCTAGTAGTTATTCCATTGTTCCTCCCCAATGGCTCTATCTGGCGTTAACTACCGTGGCTTTGCTTGTGACAAAGATCTGAAGAGCAGGCCCAGAGACATGCACCATGGATATGAGTTGACAACCTCTTCCATGAACACCATTTCCCTCAGTGGGCAGGGACAGGCTTCCTGAGACGGCACCTAGCATGGGTCACTGGCGGCCTCTGCATCTACAATCCGTGTCTAAGTAGATGTTTACAGTCTAAGGCCTGGGGCAGCAGCCATCAGAGTCTCAGCAGGCAGAGGTGAGTAGAGATGGTGGTCGACTTTCTTCTCAAGGCTCCTTTTCCATTTCCTACTTCATACAAGGCACTCACAATACTACTGATACTCTGAGTAGAGAAAACCCTTAAAGTTCTGCCCTGCCCTTCCAGGCACTCCCATTAGAACTGAGGAAGAGGTGGGGAACGTGCTAGGTGAGAGCCAGAGACAGGCTCAGAATAAAATCGTAAGAGTGACTTCTCCATAAAGGTAGTGGTATTCATGCAGCTGGCACCTCAACACTGTGTCATAGAACTCCAGAAGACACAAGTCTTCAGGTGTCTTCCCCCCAGCATGCTAGACCTCATAACAGCACCCGTGAGGCTCCTGAGAGACTCCAGCCAAGCAGGTGAACTATTGAAGACCGCATTCTGGCCTCCTTCCCCTGCAAAGAACATTTCTGGAGAAACCCTGATGCACTTGCTTCCGACAGCACACCAGGGCTCACCCCTTGGCTCCCATTATCTCAGGAGGAAGACAGAGCTCACGGACACAAGTGCTTTTGTTTTTTGAATCACAGAAATGAGGAGCTAGTCACTGAACTTAGTCTTTCCACACATATTGCATTATTTCATATTTAAAGTGATCCTGGGAATAACTGCTGTGATTCACCACCATTTTACAGATGACATGAAAAGAGGCAGAGAAAAAAAATCTAAATGGAACTGAAAAAAATAGCAACCCATAACGAAAGGGAGTCAAGATGGAATCTGGGTCTATAAAATCTCAAAGCTGCTTCTTTTCCTTCAGAGCTCTGATAACCCAAGACCATATATCTGCCTCAGAGTTTGTATTTTATGGTCTCCTCACTGCTTCCCATTTAGTTGCCACTGGGGTCAAAGGATCACCCTTCTCCACCCCATCCTTGGAAGTCCTTAGTTGCTGGCCCAGTCTTCCTCGGGTTATGCTAGTGTGATTTCCTGCTGGCCCTACTTCCGCACTCTCCTCCCCACTTTATTTTAGACTACCTCTATCCTTATCACAATCCTGCTCTTTTGACTGTTTAGGGGGCTGCATCTGGCTTTGTTCAGTCAGGACTTACTTATGACAGTGTTTGGGGCATCTAACTCAGGTGAACTGTATACAGAGCAAGTGCCTAACCCACTGTACTATCTCGGTCCCATCTTTTTCTCCTGTATCTCCTGGCTCAGTCAGTCTCTGTATTCCTCTGTCCATTTCAGCAATGCACACTGCTGTCACTGGGTTCTGGTAGACTAGCTGCCCACACACTGGCTGAGCTACTGTACTGGCCCAGTCCCCAAGTGTGGGAGCTGCATGTTGACATCAACACCTGCAGTGGGGACAGCACACCCAGGATGTTGGCAGTGCCATGTCTGTCCCTCATGCACGAGGCTGGGTGCCCATTTGTACCAGCGCTGTGCAGCCAGATGCTCTTTGCCCTCCTGCCACCAGTGACAGACCTCACCCCTGCTATGCTGGAAAGTCACTGGCAGATGTCTGACTACTCACTCTATATAAAACCCCAACAAATACCAAGTCATAGAGTTTTACTGGTGGTGAATATCTGATTTCCTCTTGTAGTCAAATTTCTTTTAAGTCAAATATTTATTTTTATATTCATAAAAGTACAGACAATGTCCTAAAAGTGCTTCCGCACTGACTGCCTGCAGATGACTTTTCCTTTACTCATTCTGTCTCAATCTGTGCCCCTGAAATCTATGTTTTCAAAGGCTAATCTGAAACTACAGTAACTGGACACTGCTCTCTCCTCTGAAACACTCATCTATCTCGATGCATCATGGTTTCCATGGAAATGGCAAAGGAACATTACCCATGTTGTCATGAGCTTCTGATTCCATCTTGAACCATTAGCTTTTATCCACAGCTCATCCATTATTCATTTGTAGGGGAGGAAATGGCTGCACTCCAGAACATTTCAGGAGGCTGCATCAGTGGAGGTGCCCAGAACAACACACAGGGCACTGACAGCACGCAGTCGGGAGGGAAGCCAAGACCAGCATTTAAAGCACCATCCTTGGGAATGACGTGCTACGCTTTCTTGCCTGCAAACTCATTCTCCACAAGCATAAACTTTCAAAAAATGCTATGTTAGGAGCTTTAGAGTTATCTCATAGTTTGGAACCTAACGGGGGTAGGCCAAGAGCCAGGCTCTGTTTGCTCTTTAAAGAGTCTTCTCTTGGTTGTTTTTCCCCCTGAAATGATTCTTTCCCCACCTACCACCTCCTTCATATACATACCAGGAAAGTTTACGTAAATTTAATTTTTTGCAAAACAAAAATAGTTTGGGATTTCAAACCCTGGCCTTTACAGGGACATTTCCACCATTTAAGTCCTTAGGGGTACAGGGAGAGAGGAAGGGGTAGTGGGAAAAGGGTCACACCTGGCTGGGCTGTGCTTGGGGCTTACTCTTGGCTCTGTGCTCAGGGATCACTCCCGGTGGGGCTGGGGAAATCATAAGTGGTGTAGGGGATCAGACCTGAGATAGCCATGTTAAGGCAATGGCTTACTCGGTATGTATCTCTGGCCAAGAAACTAATATTTAATCTTTTTTAAAAAATCCTGATCTATGATGAAGATGCCAGATTGCCAGAGAGGATCATAGTGGAAAACTTAACTCTTAAGTTACTTTTTCAGTAATGGACAACTCCGGGAAAGCCAGTGTGAGTGACATTCTCCTACAGAATGACAGAGATCGGCAGTTGTTTTTGAAGGCAGCGCCCCCTACACATAAAATCGGCACTGCTTCACTCTGAATTTCAACAATATCTTCCTTTTTAAACCCACATCTTAACTGTTCCCAAGGTATAAATATAAGTTTTCTAGCAGAAAATAATTCATATTAACTAAATTCCAAAATAAAATGTAGAAAACCCTAATACTCTTGGAGTAAATAATGCATTTTTCCTAATACAGATACTTTAAAATTTGGGCATCTCCTCATTACTTCTGTGCAGAAACATCAGAACCCCACAGTCACTTGTGAGACCATCTGAAAAACAATCCTTTCCACTTCCTGCCCCAGAGTGTGCTAAAGTCCACACTACTTTTGAAGGCAGCTCAAGATTTTCTAGAGCTCACGGGCTTTATCAATAAATCAAGGCAAGGGATCATGTCTGGGCAGTAAAAGCATTTAAACTTCAACCATATGTTTTTAAGCATAGAAAGAGAAGAGAAAGAATTTGGCAGCAGGCAGGGAGAGCCCCTTGTTCCACGAAAAGGAGAGAGCACTTCGCACAGCTGGCTGAGGTGCAAATTTGGCAGCATCCTGCTAAAAGTTTGCTTAGGGGACTGAAGAAATAGTACAGCAGGAAAGATGCTGGCCTATCACGGGTCAACCTAGGTTCAATCCTTGGAACCCATATGGCCCCCCCAAACACTGAGAGCAGCAATTCCTAAGTACAGAGTTAGCAATAATCACTGAGCATTGTTGGGTGTGCCCCCAAACAAACAAAATGTTTGTTTAGAATTTGGGAGAGGTTACTCTGCTGTATTCTTGAACACCAATGGCATTTGGCTCCTTGGACCTTGTTCTTCGCTCTGCTGAAAACTCTTCTCATGATCCAGCTGCTGCAAAGATCTGCAGACTTTCTCTACCATATTCCTTCTGGCCATTCTAACCACATGTTCTTTCTGGACTTCACAATGACAAACTGGCTTTCAGTGCAATGGACACTCTTTCTAGATTGGCTCAAGTGAATGAGTATTCCCTGGGGCTGGTTCTTAGAAAACTCTGCATGGTTCAGGAAACCTGAGTAGAGCCTGTCCATTCACTGACCACTCCTGACTAAGTGACAGCAGGTGCTCTCTGAGCTTATTTTGAACTCCAAGTAAGACATCATGTATTATTGATTTTTGTTGTTGTTTTTGAACAGATAATAGTGGCAGAGAAAAAAATTCAGGAGGTACTACTCAATATTTCATCTAACTTATTTAAAATCTGATGGATTCTCTTGTATATAATGTCTACAGGGCAGACATTATAAAAAATATAAAACTGACTTTGGGAAATTATATTTTCAAATCTCTGCAGTGTGCCATGATAATTGTTTTTCTCATGGGACAGATTACCAAAGGGGAGAAAGGTTATATGGCATACCCTCTTCTGACCATGCTTGGTCTATTTCAAGAATATTTTGTGGAAAAATAATATTTTGTGGCTGAAAAACACCTGTCCTGCTCTGACTTCAAATAGGAAGACAGTTATCTCTTTGGAAGAATGGCAGGAATCTTCAACATAACATTAATAAAGTTTACCTAGGTGTCCAGAGAGGACCACAAAGTCACCTAAAATGCTGGAAGTATCTTTAATAATGAAAATTATGTTTCATTATATAGTAGTACAATGGACAGAGTACATTTTTATTTTATTGCCACCTGGAAGACAACTGGCAATGCAAGCCAAAGTCTTCTCATCTCTAGAACTAAATCACAGATAATCATTTAACTCCCAGACTCATTACCTTTCTAGGTTACAATTCTTCCTCCTAAAAAATCTCAAGAGTTAACAGGTCAATAGGCAACATTCATTTCTGCTGTTTTGACACTCAAACCTTTTTGAATCCTCTTTAAGAGACAAATAATCCCCTTTGATGTGGAAAAATGTGCTAAGCACTGCTTGAGCAAGCCAAAGATAAAGATGAAGCGCCTTTGACAATACATCTAGGATCAAGCTTCTAAAATGAATTACAAGCAAAATGTTGCCAATTCCAGGAAAAAGTCATAGTTTCCTATTTACCAGGATTTATATATGAGAAAATGTTCTCTAAGCTCATCCTTTAAGGCTAAGGAATGAATGAGAGGTGAAATCTGTAGGATATACAACTTCTGGACATGGTTTTTACTTTCCACTGGAAGTCTACACCTGATATCCCATTATTGTCTCAAAGCTTAAATACCCAGGATCGGCAACCTTTCTCAAGCTGAGTTTCCTGGCTAGCTTTTCTTTCTTTTGTAGGGACACCACATTGTATTAATCACAAAACCATCCATTTGTCCATTTTATGCTTAATCTCAGTATCCTGACCAGCTTAACTTCTTTTCTGAAAAAGTCCCAGGCTGGACAACAAAACATGTGATCATTGTTTGTTTCATCTTTTCTCCCCAAATCCTACTCGGTTTTCCTTTGTGACTCTTACTCATCCATCTTCTCAAGTCCCCATTTTCAGTAATTGAACAGATGATATATTCCTATTTTTTTTACTGCCAACCTCTAATCACTCATCCATCCACATGACTCTCTGCTACAAAGCCTTCAATGTACTTGCATTAATAAATAGACCGAAAATTAAAATTTCCAGCTATTCAATATGTTGGCCCTTCCGGTGGTTTAGCTTTGTTTCCAATTATCTCCTTATCTAACAGCTATGTCTAACAAACTGGCTTGCTCACCTGTTACATGCATTTGCTTCTGTGAACTCTTTGGTCAAGCTGCTCCAGCTCCTTTTCTTCATTTGGTTTGGGGGCATCCCCGATGGTGTTTAGGGCTTAATCCTGGCTCTGTAATCAGGAATCACTCCTGGCAGGATTTGGGTAACCACACAGGTTACTGGGATGAAAGCTGGGTAGAGCTATATACAAGAAAGTGCCCTGCCTGCCGTACCATCTCTCCAGTGCATCCAGATATTTCTTATCTAAGACCTATTTATTCTCCCTTTAATAGTCTACTCAAGTCTCACTTCCTCACTACTTGTTGCCATGTTCCTTGCCTTGAGTAACCTCTCCTACCTGACATTCCACAGGGGGTGGACCCACTCCTTCAGCACTTAGCAGACTCACCCCCATTCTTCTTTGCCTCTTTGTTTGCCTTCTGTCTCTCCAGGTTCATCTTAAGTTCTTCAAAAGCAGGAGCCTTGCCTAGTTTTTTCCTTCCTTTACCTGTCTCCATTTCTTTCTGCAAGTTGTTCACCTTATCTATTCCAGTCTTTTTTTTTTTTTTTGCTTTTTTGGGTCATAGCCGGCATTGCTCAGGGGTTACTCCTGGCTCTGCACTCAGGAATTACTCCTGGCAGTGCTCAGGGGACCATATAGGATGCCAGGGATTGAACCTGGGTCCGGCCGCATGCAAGGCAAACACCCTACCCACTGGACTATCGCTCCGGCCCCTTATCTATTCCAGTCTGGACTGTGTCTTTTGACTTGACACTCACCCAAACAAACCATCTCCTGTGTATAGAACTTTATGAGTTATCACACACTCCCTTTACCAGCTCCTCACAACAACATAGGAAGTCAAAGTAGGTATTATTATTAGCATCACTATGGCATTATAGATGTGAAAACTGTGGTTAGCATAGTACCACTATGGCATTATAGATGTGAAAACTTAAATTAGAGCCCGTACTGCAGGTTTCACAGTTAGAACATACCACGTTGACAACAAACCATGCTAGAGTCTATGTTTTTTGTATATGTGCTGGCGAGCACACGTCTATGCTTTACTCTATTGCACATTGCCTCCTGCCTCCTCTGAGTAGACCAGAGAACATGAAAGCAGGGAGAATGGAGGGTAAGGATGAGCTAACTTGACTAGTTCTTGTGGCATTTAAACTACTTTTAAGTTCTTCTCTCCCATCTGCAAAACATCCTTCATAAGTTGTTAGAATGAGTATGATGAGTCCTTTGAAAAGAAGAAAGAGGAGGTAAGTAGCAAGCACATTCAAAAACGTTATTTTTAGCCATTTAGTGGGGAATCAATGGAGGCCACGGTGGTTCTGAAACCACACTTAACAATTTCAACTGGGTGATTGTGCCATTTCAGTTCTGGAACTTTCCATCTAACAGAAATTTGTGTATTGATGGATATGTGCAGCAGCAATCAAGTGAATTAGTCCGATAAAATGCAGGCATGAAAGAGGAGAAGCGCTCCTAAAGCCATGCTTCTTTCTGGAAAGCTCGCCAGACCGCACTCATCAATCACACTGTCACCCACAAAAATATCTTAAAAGAAAAATTCTCACCTGACCTCAAGCCACAGAATCTTTTTTTTTTTTTTTTTTTTTGCTTTTTGGGTCACACCCGCGATGCTCAGGGGTTACTCCTGGCTCTGCACTCAGGAATTACTCCTGGCAGTGCTCGGGGGACCATATGGGACACCGGAATCGAACCCAGGCCGGCACAGGCCGGCTGCGTGCAAGGCAACGCCCTACCGGCTGGGCTATCGCTCTGGCCCCAGAATCTTAACTAATAAAACATTTAGCTTCAGCTTGCAAGGATCCAGGCTCTAGGCTAACCTAAATTATGAATTTTGCTAGTTTGCCCCTGATGATTACACTAAAAATAAAATAACGGAGTCAACCAGCAAAGCTGTGTGTTCCTTTAGAAAACAAATTTCATGTTCCATAGAGCTTTATTATCAATGATTGGTTTAGATGAATGAGAGGTTTCTAGCAGCTTCTGCCCAGGACCTGGCTTGATAAATGTGGCATGATTTTGGCAGAGTGTAGTCTCTGATTCAATCTTCAAACGTCTGGCTCTGCAAATGAACTTCTGAACCAACCTGAATCTCTTATTGGTTTTAAAAGGTTCAAACAGCATCATCATTATGCAACCAGCATGAGCTGACATTACTATCCTATCCACTGCCCAAATGCCATGCTACATTTAAAGACAACCGGCATAAACTAGCAAAAGAAGATGCAAAGGATGACAAACAAAAATGTTCCACCATTAACTTCCATTCAAAATCACCTGGGTTTGGGGCTGAAGCGATAGTCCAGTGGGTGGGGCGTTTGACTTGCATGTGGCCAGCCCATGCCGGTCCAGGTTCCATCCCCGGCAACCCATATATTACCCTGAGCACCGCCAGGAGTGATTCTAGAGTGCAGAGCCAGGAGAAACCCCTGAGCATTGCCGGGTGTGACCCAAAAAAGCAAAATAAATTATTTTGGTTTTAACTAGAGCATATTCAATTGGAAAATGCAGAGATGCTACAAATTCAGTAAGTTATGCAAAGCAATGTGTGTGTTTACACCAAATAGCATATGACCAGCCCAAAGCAATAGTAAAGTAGGGAAGGCACTTGCTTTGCATGCAGCTGACCGGTTTCAATACCCATCATCACATAGGGCCCCTGAGCCTACCAGGAATGATTCCTGAGTAAAGAGCCAGGAGTAACTGTTTAGCATCAGTAGGTAAGGAGGAGGAGGAGGAAGAAGAGGAGGAAGAGGAAAGAATGAGGAAGAAGAGGAGGAGGAGGAAGAGGAAGAAGACGAGGAGGAGGAAGAAGGAGGAAGAGGAAAAGAAGAGGAGGAGAAAGAGAAGGAGAAGGAAGAGGAGGAGGAAGAGGAAGAGGAGAAGAGGAGGAGGAATAGAAGGATAAAGAAGAGGAGAAGGAGAAGAGGGAGAAGGAGAAGGAGAGGAGGAGGAGGAGAAGGAGGAGGAGGAGGAGAAGGAGGAGAAGGAGAAGAAGGAGGAGAAGGAGAAGATGAAGATGAAGAAGATGAGGAAGGAGGAAGAAGAGGAGGAGGAAGAAGAGGAAGTAGGAGAAAAAGTAGAAGGAGAAGGAGGAGGAGGAAGAGAAGGAGAAGAAGGAGGAGGAGGAGAAGGAGAAGGAGAAGAGAAGAAGGGAAGAAGAAGGAGAAGTAGAAGGAGGAGGAGGAGGAGGAGAAGAAGAAGAAGAAGAAGGAGAAGAAGAAGGAGAAGGAGGAGGAGGAGGAGAAGAAAGAAGAAGAAGAAGAAGAAGAAGAAGAAGAAGAAGAAGAAGAAGAAGAAGAAGAAGAAGAAGGAAGAAGAGGAAGAGGAGGAGGAGGAGGAGGAGGAGGAGGAGGAGGAGGAGGAAGAAGAAGAAGAAGAAGAAGAAGAAGAAGAAGAAGAAGAAGAAGAAGACATAAAAGAAATTAAAAGATTTTGAGGAATAAAGAGGAAAGTATTCTTTTGGATAACTTTAATAGCAAAACCAGGATAAATAAGAACAGTTTTAATTTTATTTAAATGTTTTCTATCAGCTTTGGTACATCTACACAATGGAATACTATGCAGCTGTTAGGAAAAATAAAGTTATGAAATTTGCCTATAAATGGATGGACACGGAGAAGATCATGTTGAGTGAAATTAGCCAGAAGGAGAGAGACAGATATAGAATGACTGCATTTATTTGCATGACATAAATATATATGTATGTATTATGATACCAATATCCAAGTCAAGTGAAACATGTATTAGGAGGTTTTGTCAAAGGTGGAAATTATCACAAACGTGTGGGAGTCAGAAGCTAGGTAAGACAGAAAATGGAACAGTGTGCTAACAATTGTTGAAAATACTAATACCAATCTAGAACTGAGCATTAAATACAGGCAAAAAGATACACATGACAACCCTTTAATGCATGTTCTGTAATCTGCAATCTGGAAGGGAAGGAAAAGAGAAAGAGATAGAGAGAAAGGGAAAGAAATAAAGAACCTGCCATGGAGGAGGGCTGGGGGAGGGGGGAGGGAACCAGGGACGTTGGTGGTGGGAGATGGGCACTGGTGGAGGGATGGGTGCTGGAACACTGTATGACCAAAACCCAAATATTAACACCTTTGTAATTGTATATTTCACGGTGGTATAATAAAATACCTATTAAAAAATAAATGTTTTCTATCATCCTTTATTTTGCTTGGGATTGCTCCGTGCTACTCCTGGTTCTGTACTCAGGGTCTGACTCGCGGTTCTCGGGAGATTGGATATGATAGCAGGGATCAAAAATGGCATCAGCTCCATGCAAGGCAAGAGGCTCACCACCTGCACTATCTTTCTGAGCCTCTTCCTGTATTTTTGATTCAAACACTGAGCCAATTCAAACATCGAGTAAAAATTAATAAGACGTTTAAAGCTCATCAATGTTACTTAGGCAATTATTTGAAAATAAAATTTCTATTGCTTCTCAATCTTTAGGTAGAATTTATGGGCTTTTCTGATAAAATCCCAGGTAAGAAAATAATAGAAGAAGGTCACTTCTTTTTTAATGGCAGTCTGTGACAGCCAACCCTAAAGAAATAAATCAGTCTGAATTTCCGAATCGAAAATTTCTTGTTATCTTTGTTCTCTTGCTGTAATTACAAATACATATCTCTGTATATTTCATACACACACAGACACATATAGACACAAATGTGTCAAACATGATTAATCAGATTAAGAGAGAACTTGCTAAGAATATCCTCTAAAATGTACTTTTTACAAGGTTACTACTGCTCTTAAAATAATACTTTAAATCTGAATAATAATCAATGCTGAAATGAGGATAAATAGATAAAGGGGACTCTTCTAATTCACATTCTGGGGTTCAGTTCAATAGCACCAGGTGTTATGAGAACCATGAGGTTAATTTTTTTGTGTTGACGTGGTGGGGCCTAGATAGGTGGTTGCTTAGTGTACGTTTTTGCAGGTGTTTTGGGATAAGATAAACATTGAAAAGACAACCATTGCATAAAACAAATCGCTCTCCTAGTGCAGGCAGGCCTCGTCCAGGCCCTTCAAGACCTACATAAAAGATTGACTTGCCTCAGCAAAAGAAAATTTTGCCAGCAGATGGCCTGTAGACTTCACTGCCACCTCAGCACTTAAAGGCTGGGTCTCCAGCCTGCAGCCTATCCCAAAGATTTTAGACTAACAATCTACGTGATCACATGAACCAATTCTTTGAAATATATCCCTTTCTTTATGTAGGTTTTTCTACGGGTTCTGTTCCTCTGGGGAGGCCTAATACACTGATGTTCTGAAGGGTTGTTATATATGCTGCATTATTTTTTTTCATATCTTGCTTTCATGGACAGCATAAGCAAAATAACTTTCTTTTCACATTTAGTACTGAGCATAAACATGCCAAAGTTGTTTTCTTCTTCAAACTGCTCAGGTTTTTGTGCAAGGTATTTTGCAAACAATCAAGTTCTTTAACCGCTTCCCTGAATCTTCACGAAGAACAATCTCTTCCAAGCTGTGAATGTAGCTAGCGAAACTTTTAAAGAAATATTGGATAAGGAAACAGAACTAGGAGCCAGAAGTATAGCAGAATGGTGAGAATATACTGGACATGTGTGATACCCTTGGTTTGATCCCTGCACTGGAGGAGAGAAAGAAGGAAAGAGAGGAAAGAAGGAAGGAAGGAAGGAAGGAAGGAAGGAAGGAAGGAAGGAAGGAAGAGGAAGGAAGGAAGGAAGGAAGGAAGGAAGGAAGGAAGGAAGGAAGGAAGGAAGGAAGGAAGGAGGGAAGGAAGGAAGGAGGAAGGGAGGGAGGGAGGGGGGAGGAGGGAGGGAGGAAGGAAGGAAGGGAGGAAGGAAGGAGGAGGAAGGAAGGGAAGGAAGGGAGGGAGGGAGGAAGGAAGGGAGGGGAGGGAGGGAGGAAGGAAGGGAGGAAGGAAGGAAGGAAGGAAGGAAGGGAGGAAGGAAGGAAGGGAGGAAGGAGGGAGGGAGGGAGGGAGGGAGGAAGGAAGGAAGGAGGGAGGGAGGGAGGAAAGGAAGGGAGGGAGGGAGGAAGGAGGGAGGAAGGAAGAAAGGAGCAAGGAAAGGAGGGAGGGAAAGAAGGAGAGACAGAGAGAAGGAAGGTAGGAGAAAGAGAGAGAGAGAGAGAGAGAGAGAGAGAGAGAGAGAGAAAGTCGAGAGATAGATGAGACTCTTGTGTTGCCATGTGGTGGATCCTGGTTTATTCCCCAGCAGTACAAGGTTTCTTGAGCACCACCAGGAATGAACCACCCTAGCTCCCAGACAGGAAAGAGACTAAAATCCCATCTGTTTCCAGAGTGTCTTATCTCTTCTCTGGCGACATCTGTAACTTGAAATGAACTCAAACATCAGCTCATGCACAGACAGATGCTAACCCAGTGATAGCCCTTTCAGATGATCTGATCTCCTTCACTGGGTGTGAACACAGTGTCTGCATCAAATTAATTCCCACAGAGAGTAAATATCAAAGATAATATTGATAAAGTCAGGCCCCAATGCAACGGAATCTTAGATCTGACTACCTCTAATGTATTCTCTCTCATCTCCCATCTTAGAGCAAAAGAAAAACAGTGCTACAGCAAAAGGTTGAGTACTTGATTTGTGGGCAAAGGATAATTTTTCTTTCCTGGCTTTTTTCCTAGAGTAACTGGAGCAAACCTGGTTCCACTTTCCTGGGCTTATTTTATTCCAACAACAGAAATAGTTCAGCAGTCAATCATACATAAATCTATCCAGAGCTTTTAATACCAATGACCATGAGGTGATGTTGGCCTGGTTAGGGTCTCTAATTGATTGAAAAATTATTGACTTGGAGTACAAAAAAGTCTTTCTCATCCAGAAAATTCAAAATAAGCATTAAAGTCAAAAGAGTTTCAATCAAATGGCATTTCAATAACATTTTAAGTACATAAAAAATTGTAGCTCCAATCTTAACTGCTACCTCTATACCATTGTTCCGATATATAAAAATACCTGTGTTGTTGTTTCAAGTGTTCTGATTAGTTTTGTCTGAAATTGATCATTTTTTTCTTTATTGAAAATTTTCCTAAAATACAGCTGGTCTGTTTTCCTATTAAGTCTCCTCAACAGTTTCCCTGTCTCCATGGCTGGTTTAGGTCCCCTCCCTGGTGGAATCACTCAGCCAATTCTCTCTGGCTAACAGTCTCCAAACCCTCATCTTCCTCAGTGACCTTACAAATTCTCCATCTCATGTTTGTTTAACCCATTCCAGTGACTTCATGCTACCAAAAGGAAAAGAAAATTCCCATCCAAAATTGAATTATGCAAAGTTGAAGAAATATTGCTTAAAATTCTATTAAAACAGAAAAGAAAGTCTGATACAATATACTCCTACAAAATTTCTGATGGCGAACTAGAACAGAGCTGCTTTGAAACAGCCTGATCCTTAACATTTGAAAAATGTCCTTTTGGGTAAGTGGCTGGAGCTTCTCTTCCTACACCTGCATAAGTGCAAGTCACCGCACCCGCTTCCCAGTGGCTCCCCCCCTCGTGTTCTTGAACTCAACTCTTCCTTCAATTCTGCTGCACCTATCTCAATTCACCATGTTTCTTAGATACCAAACTCCAAGACTCTCCTTCCGTAGCCTCCCATATTGCTGTCTCTGCCTCCTCTCTAGACCTCTTTTCCTTATCATGGCCTCACCATAACTTCTGCATATGCCCTTTGATTGGTCATTTAAATCAAATTTTCCCTAGCAACGAGAAAATACTTCATCTATTTACTGATATACTTAACCATTATCCATAACCTCTAGCTCTTGGTAAATACCATCATTTTGAATTGGGGCTGGAATTTTGTTTTTCTTCACAAAATGGAATTGTCCATAACTGGATCAGTATTTGACAGTAAATTCTCTCTGCTGTAAATCTGTGAACCAAACCTGGGTCCTTATAGTCTTCACTTGTGAGTGGAAACAAATGCATATCATTCATGGACACATAGAGAAACAGAGTGAATAGGATAAAGAAATAAAAGAGAGGGAGGAGGAGACAGAAAGGGAGAAAGGATTTATTAGAGGTGTTGGCTTCTGTGTTATGGACGTAGAGAAGTCCTACAGCCTGCCCTCTGCAAGTCAGAGAAATAGAAAGGCTTTCATAGAAAGCCTAAACTAGAAAGGTATAACTCAGTCTGAGTTCAGAGGCCTATGAGGCACAGTTAGTAGTTCCTGAATTAAGATGGTCCATGGGCCGGGGAGATAATACAGGCCACCAACGAGTCAACCCTTCTGTCCTTCTTCCCTGTCCTTTAGACTAGCAAGCCAACAGTCTCCCCACAGCCCAGCCCCACACACAACCAAATTTAGTGTCATGCACACTGTAGACATTCAGAAATATCAGATGAACCAAAAGGAAATATACGAATAGTTTAACCATGCTAAGAATTATGAACATTAAAAGTGGAATATCATGGTGGCCACAAGAAATTGGGAATTCCATCATGATTCCATCATGATTCTACAGAGGACTTCACATCACTCAGTGCTCCAGAACAGGCATGCCCTTAATAACTTTTTATTTTTATATTTTATTATACCATCATGAGATATACAATTACAAAGATGTTCATGTTTGGGTTTCAGCCATAAAGTGTTCCAGCACCCATCCCCTCCACCAGTGCCCATTTCCCACCACCAATGCCCCCAATTCTCTCCCCCTTCCCTAGCCTGCCTCTATGGCAGTTTTTTTTTTTGCTTTTTGGGTCACACCCGGCAATGCTCAGGGGTTTCTCCTGGCTCTGCACTCAGGAATTACTCCTGGCGGTGTTCAGGGGACCATATGGGATGCCGGGGATTGAACCTGGCCAGCATGGGCCAGCCACATGCTAGGCAAATGCCCTACCCGCTGGGCTATCGCTCCGGCCCCTATGGCAGGGTTTTTTGTTTAATCTCTTTTTTCTTTCTCTTTCTCTCTCTCTCTCTTCTCTTTTCCTTCTCTTACACATTGTGGATTGCAATACATACATTTAGAGATTATCATGTGTATCTTTTGCCTGTATTCAATGCTCAGTTCTAGGCTGGTATTATCACTTTTGACAATTATTAGCACACTGTTCTCTTCTCTGCTATACATAACCTCTGGCTCCCACATGTTTGTGGTAGATTCCACCTTTGACAAGACCTTCTGATCCATGTTTTGCCTGACCTTGGATATTGGTATCAATATATGTAAATATATATATATATATATATATATATAATGCAGTCATTCTATATCTATTTTTTTCCTTCTGGCTAATTTCACTCAACATGATCCTCTCCATGTCCATCCTTTTATAGGCAAATTTCATAGCTTCATTTTTCCTAACAGCTGCATAGTATTGAGTAAGCAAATAATGCCTGGTCAAGTCTGCTTTGTAAGAAAATAAGGACTTAAAATCATTAATATATATTTACTAAAGTTTAACACCCAAATTGAGAGACTGTCATTTTTCTCACATTATACCAATAATCATGGTTTTAAAGTAAAATATCTCCTTAACTACACTCGAATATTTCCTGATGAAAAGAATATGCGGTGCACTAACTAAAACTGCAATTAAGAAAAGATTTAGTAAGGCATTTTATGCATTTTCTACCTTCTGGGAAGTGAAGCCAAAATATCTGGAAACAAAGAAGCTCTAATTTTAATGCTTTATCAGTAAGGATTTTTATTTCATGCTTTGATTTTTTAATTTCTCAAATAATTCTCTGCTACCAAAAGTAGACTTATTCACAGAGGCGATGGCCACAGCCTAAGGGAGAGCTTCACCAAGCTCACAGCTGGGCTGGGCTGAACCTTAACCTCAACTTATTTTCCCCAGAGTTGCCAACATCACTTCTTGAGGCAAAAGCTGGTGACTTCGTCAGTGGCCTCAACTTTCTCTCCCTTCTCTTCTTTTCTTTGTGTCTCTTCAAGGACACTGAAATAGAAAAACATTGCCCTTTACTGTCAGCCCCAGCGGGAAGCTCCTTCCTTCCACCTGACCGAGCTCAGCCTTCCTCCGCCTCTCACAGAGATGGAACCACTATCCCCAAGCCTTTTTGACTTTCTGTTTTTCTCCAGCTTGTTCTTTCTGGCCATAAACACAGGGCATCATGAGACTGGCATTTAAAACTGATAGCTGGGGTCTTATTATGCCTTCACACCAAACCCTTCTGAGAAGAAATCAGCAAAAGAAAATCTGAGAAGTCATCTGGAATGACAATGCATGGGTCACCTCTAGCCAGATGCATTGACAGAACTACTTGATTCTATACAAAAATAAAATAATAACTATAATTACTACCTTCTCCCAACCTACCTCCAATGGTCGTAAGTCCCAGGTAGTGACATTTTGAATCTGGAGGAAGGAAGCTGGGATAAATAGCTAATTACATGCTGAACAAGGAAGGAACAAGTAACTATAACTCTCAAGTCATGAAAGGGCCTTTCCTATGTTGGCGCCTCGCCTCAGCACTATTTAGCTTTTTCCCAGACCTTCCACTTAATTTCTCCGAGTGAAGCTAAAACCTCACATACTTTCTGGGGTCTGAGGAAAAACACCTCCCCGGTACGGATGACTTCCTCCTCAAAGAATTTTCACAGCTTGTGAACTCTCCACTGTCATTTTCTTTCTCACCTGGGAGTCTCCTAATTTGAAGGTAGAAACAATCGAGATTTCTTTGGCTCCCACACTCCTGACAGAGTCTCCAGAAGTATCCTGGTGATGGCGTTTGTGTGGAGATGCTGAGAAAAACCAGGTCTCAAATCTGGCTGGATCTGACAGAATAACGTATCTGCAGGCATCAAGATTACAGCAAACAAGCCCCACAACCTGATGTAGTCTGATCTGTCAGAATTCTCACTTCAAAACTGCAACAAGAGTCACTCTCTTTTTTCCCCTTTTATTACGTGAGACTGACTGGACCCCAGGCGTCACACAGATACCTCTCTTCCACAGAGACGCATCAACAGCCCTGCATTAAGAACCTACAAATACTCTGTGCTATCATCTAAAAACAATTTTGAACTATCTTTAGTTAAATGAGCACTAGACTCCATTAAAGAAGCATTATATACTATTACTGAAGTTACTCAAATTAACCTAACTTCTACAAAAGGTAATTTAATAGAGTTAACTGAGAAATTTAGACAACAGAAATAAAACGTTATCTAGAACAATCACAACATGTTAAACATAGGATGTATTTCACAGAAAACAAAAGCCTGAATATGATTTTTCCATGTGAAAATGCAGACATCATCGATGATCTGATCATTAGATACTATCAGCTAGTCCCTGCATACACAGTATTTAACACTTGCCGGTTAACTGGATAAGTTAATAGGAATTTTATTCCCATAATCACTGTTTTCAACATGCTATGATCTAATATATTGCTATAAGCATAGAGGAATACAGACCTGATGCCTTTATAGAAAGAGAAAGCCAAAAGTTGACTATGGCAGCTGACAGTGCAGAAACATTGCAAACTTTGTGAACAAACCATGGTCTATCAGCATCATCTAAGCAGTAAGGGCAAAGAAAAGCTAAGGAAATTCTAGAACTTTGTGGGAGGAGGGTTCTGTGGTCTTGGGTAGTTTATATTACTTTCTGTGAACTCCGTGTCTATTAAATAAGGCTCTGGTCCCAAGAGCCTCAGTACTTTCAGCTCTGCTGCCTTAAAGCATGAAACACTGACCCCAGGTTCTAGGTTCTTCATCTGCCAGAAATTATCTCATTATCTTTGAATCCTAAGTGGAAGATATTAAGTGGAAAAAAGATGTGGTCAGGAATAGGATGTGTCCTGTGTAAATGCCAAAGTTCTCTAACACAGAAGGGTCATTTAAAAACTCAAGATTAAGATTTAAGATATCACACTAGAGAATCTCTAAACAAAGCTTTTCTTTTAGCTTGTTTCATTTTTCTTGGCATATTAAAGGTCAGAATCCATGGTCTGGATCTTATTGAATTCATCTTAATTAAATGCGAGAGAAAGCACATCATTGCACAGATCAAGCTCATCGGAAACTTTGCTTGATTTCTCTATAGCATTGGCTAGACGAAGGTTTGTGCATAGTCTTGACTGTTGTTTTCAAAGAACTGTTTTGACTTTAATTATCTATTATATACTCTCTGGCGGAAAGGATGTGGTTGGAGAAAAATACCTCTTTAAGGACAAAAGTTCTACTCACAAGGCCAGGTATAACATAAGAAAAGGAACATTCAACAGTATTTTTTGCAATGGTCAACGCAAAGTTTAATTCAGGTGAGAACAAAAATATAAAAGCATATTTTTTCTCTTTTTAAAAAAAACATTTTATTATACCACCGTGAGATATACAATTACAACGTTGTTCACATTTGGAGGTTTCTTCGGTCACACAGTGTTCCAGCACCCCGCCCTCCACCAGTGCCCATCACCCACCACCCATGTCCCCAATTCCCTCCCCACTCCCATGTCCTGCCTAAATGGCAGGTTTTTTATCTCTTCTCTCTCTCTCCCTCTCTCTCTTCTTTCTCCTACACATTGTGGGTTGCACTACATACACCTAGAAGAATATTCACCCAATACCCATCTGATAAGGGGTTAATATCCAGGATATATCAGGCACTGGTACAGCTATATAAGAAAAAAACAGCCAACCCCATTAGAAAATGGGGAGAAGAGATGAACAGAAACTTTGACAAGGAAGAAATTCGGAATGGCCAAAAGGCATATGAAAAAATGCTCATCATCACTAATCATCAGAGAGATGCAAATCAAAACAACAATGAGATATCACCTCACACCACAGAGAATGGCCCATATCCAAAAGGGCAAAAGCAACAAGTGCTGGCGTGGATGCAGGGAAAAGGGGACCCTCATACATTGTTGGTGGGAATGTCGACTTGTACAACCTTTCTGGAAAACAATATGGACATTCCTCCAAAGACTAGAAATTTGGTGCAGACTAGAAATTTAGTGCAGAATTAACTAAACTATAGATTCATTAATACATGCATGAGATGAGAAACTACTACAAGAGTTTCCCACCTGCACGGCAGAGCCTGGCAAGCAACCTGTTGTATTTGATATGCCAAAAAGAGTAACAATTATAAACCTCATTCCCATGATCTGAAGAAATGGTTTGAGGCTTTTCATGTTCCTGGAGCGAGCAGTTTCCCTTGGGCTACATTAGCATGAGGCAGGGCATATGGAGATGTTACTGGTGCCCACTTGAGCAAATCGATAAACAACGGGAAGACAAGTGATACAAGTGATAGGTACTAAAGATTACAGTTCTTGAATCAACAGAAGAACAATGCCAACTCTAAAGAAAGCATTAGCTGTACTGTGGAGGCGACAGGCAGCAGAAGCTGGGCCTGGCCCACCTGCCCTGGTCTTGCTCCATCACCCTCTCCTGGCCACATGATCAAAGCCAACAGGTATGGTGTCAGGAGTTCAGGCAAGTCCTATTCTCAGTTCTCAGCAAACTGCCTTGGAGTTTCTCAACACATTGATATCATCTGGTAATTGAGAAACTAGTGCAATAACCACTCAAATGCCAAACTAATTCCAATCAATTGCATGTGACTTTGATGGCTATGAAATAAATGTTTCATTCTCTGAGAGTTCCCAGAACTCTATCTTAAAGAGCACAAAGGATAAAATGCCTTTGAAGGGGCACTTAAATTTTTTTTTTTTTTGCTCTTTGAGTCATACCCAGCAATGCTCAGGGGTTCTGCCTGGCTCTACGCTCAGGAATGACTCCTGGCAGTGCTCAGGAGTATGGGAGGTCAGAGATCAAACCCAGATCAGCCACATGCAAGGCAAATGCCCTCCCTGCTGTGGTATCACTCCAGCCCCCAATAAAAAAATTTTTTAAATGCCCTTGAAGATTTTCAGTGTGCTTTTCCACAGTTACAAAGAAAGAACCACAGGATTAAAAAAGGGAATGATGACAAATGCATTTCAAACCTGTTTTGTGTATTTTTCATCCTTACCAAGTTAATAAGGGTTAAGAGAAACATATTTTATCATACATCTTAGGGTAACAAATGCAGAATGGAATGCTAGGAAAGTAATGCTATCATGCATAAACAAGTATCCCAAGACCTATTCTACTAAGTTATACAAAGGAAATACCTTTGTATAAAATATTTTCTGAGACTAGAATTCATAGCAAGATTGTGCATAACAATTTTAACAACTAGAAATAAATGGATAATAGGGAATTGGAAAACAAAGTGAGATACATGCCATATACAACTTAAAATTTGGTGGCAGAATAATGGAGATGATAAAGCTAGACTAGAACTGAGTATTGGATGGCCCATCATCTCTGTAGGACCTTGGAAACAGCCAGATGAGACTTGCTCACCATAATAGCTGCCATTTTCACAGTCCAAACCCCACAGCTCATCAGAACCCATGCAAGAGAGATGCTGATCTCAAGACCAGCTCAGAGCAGCTGAGTTCGAGCCCAGGTAGGTGGCTCTCAGAGGCGGAAATAACTGAGCATTCCTGGAGATGGAGCTGGGGTCCCCATTCCCTCTCTGACCTGTCCCAGAGGTCTGGTGGCCACGCCCACAAACTGCCTCAGGGCTCTCGGCCATGATGCAGAGACTCAGACGCACGGGAAGAGATGCCATCCAGCTATCCCATATCTCAGCTGACCATGAGGCTCCCAGGAGGCAAGATGGGTTTTGGGAGTGGGTCCATCACCTCTGTAGGGCCTCAGAAGCAGCCAGATGAGATTCGCTCACCACAATAGCCACCATTTTCATGGTCTGGACCCGGGACATCAAACTAGTGGAACCAATCATGTTCTAGAATATATTACAATATACAATTTCTAAGAAAGGGAAGCGAGAAGGAGAGAGAGAAAAAGAGAGAAAGGACATAAAGAACCTGCTATGGAGGCAGGCTGGGGGAGGGAGGTGGGGACATTGGTGATGGGAGATGGGCAGGGATGGAGGGTTGGGCATTGGAACACTGTAGAACCAAAATTCAAACATGAACATCTTGTAATTATATATCTAATGGTGGTAGAATAACATATTTTAAAAAAGAACTGAGTATTGGAATAGGTAAAGGTATATACATATATATATATATATATATATATGTTATGTGTGTGTGCGTAGATGATAACTCTTAAGTATCTTTATTGCAAAACACAATGTGCAAAAGGAGAGAGAGAAAAGTTCCTGCTATAGAGGCAATCTGGGGGACGGAATCTGGGGACACCGTTGGTGGGAAATGTGTACTAGTGGAGGGATGGGTGCTGGAACATTGTATGATTGAAACCCAATCATGAACAGCTTTGTGATTCAATAAAAAAATCTGGAGGCAAACTGATAGTACAATGGGTATGGTGCTAGCCTGGCATGCAACAGACCTGGGTTCAATTTCTGGCACCTCATATGATCTCCTGAGCACCCCCAGAAGTTACACCTGAGTGCAGAATCAGGAGTAAACCTTGAACATACTGAGTATGACCCCACAAATTCCTGCATTAATGTGGATTGAGGAATGTGGCTCAATACTACAGCATAAGCATGATGCATGAGGTCCTGGGTTTGCCCCCACCATCCTCAAAATTATGGTAAAGAATACTGATTTGGGAATTCATACATCTTTTGCAATATAGTGATGAACAAGTTACAAAGTAAAAGACAACCTATAATGTATCACTTCACTTCAAAAGATGTATGGACTTTTAAAAAAGATGTATGGACGCATTGAAAAGTTAAGAGGGATATAACAAGATTTTATGTGAGTAGCTACCCTTTCAGAATTTAATGAACTGCACGTTCTAATATTATAATTTTATGTATTGAGCACATATTGCTCTTTTACTTAAAAATTAGAATATCACTAGGGTGGGCCCAGAATGTGCCAGATAACTGGAAGAACTGAATGCCAAGACACTAGACAAGAATTATCTCTACATCCAAAGCCAGGTTCACCAGCTCACCTGCTTGAAATTCAGTGAAAAATGCTCCTCCCTAAATTAAAAGGAAAAGTTTTTGCCTTTTTTTCTGGAATCCTGCTTAAGGAGATCCTTCCCATAATCCAAGTGCTTCCTGACTTGTTTTTCCTTCTGTTCCCACTCCTGAATAACAGTTTTTAAATTCAGCTCCCTAAAAAAGTAATTTCCTTATTAAAGAGCAATGACTAATCAAATTTGTATGTATTGTGCTAATTCTTTTTATGTTAATTCTAACAGTGATATTAGTTTCTCCAAAAGTTAATAAAATTATATTAGTGCTTCTGACGAGAACCTAAAAATTAATATTTAAATATGAACCCCCTTGGGCTCTACTAGCATGAGACAGGAAGGACATATGGAGATATTACTGGTGCCCGCTCTAGCAAATAGATGATCAACGGGAGGATAGTGATAGTGAAATATGAAAAAAGGTATTTATAATGTATTAACAAATTAATACATTTCGTTGACTGCTGTTTAATGAGTCCTCCTTTGGTTACTAAAACAACATCATCAGGAAACCTTGATCTTGAAAAAGAGCAAACTCATTTTCTGAACAGTTCCTAATAACTCAAATTTTGTTTAAAAACATCAAAATTTCTCTTTGGACTTTCACACATTACTTGCTAATATATTTCTGGAACACCCAGTAATCCTGAACAGCCTACAGCACACACAGGGCCGTGATTGTGACCCCCACGATAGTCTGCCTGAACCCAGCACAGGCCCTGCAGTTCTCTGAGTGGGAGATTCTCCAGGTCCCGACAGGTGTGAGCCTGAGTCCAGGGGTTCAACTCTGCCTTCCTGTGAGCTCATGCGCAAGCTCCCCAACCAAGTATCCTGAACCCCAGTCATTGAAGTAACACAAAGACAAGGGAAGGGAAAAATATAAAATAGGTTTAGGCGTATTATGTAAGTCACCAAAATAAGGGCTTTTGAGGGGCCTCTGACAGTGCCCAGGGAGACCCAGGACCAAACCCCACACTCTCAGATCTGCTGGCCTGAAGGTTGCATGTTGGGTGGTTGGCAATCCAGTATTGCTGGGCCCACTAGTCCAATACTGGGTGTTCAGTACCACCCAGTAGTGCTAGAGGACGCACACACAGTTCTGGAGATAGAACTGGGACGTCACAAGGAATGTGCTCCAACTTCATGAGCTATCTTTCTGGACCCAGAGAACATCTATATTAATTTCAAGAAACACAGTGAGGCACCCTGATCCTGAATTCCTAGCTCTGTGAAAGTCAGCACTTTATCAGTACTTCCAAATCCCCACAGCCTCACATAGAACCTGACACAGCAGAGGCGCTCAGTAAGTATTTCCTGAATTAACAAAGGAAAAGGGCTGGAGAGAGGGTGGAGTCAAAGAGAAAATACTCCAGGAAAATGAAAAAAAATGTCAGGTCATCTCAAATCATCATAGGTTTCAATTTGCTCCCCAATTTTGTCTGCTGTTTTGGATGCTATATTTACACTAATTTAATGTACATAATAACTCGTATCATTTTAATTTGTAGATTTAAAAACAGAAATAACAAGTACAAACTACTACAAAGATACTAGAAGTCCACTAAATGAAATACCATCATAGAAGTCTCTGAATAGAAAAACAATATAAATATCAAAAGCTACATTTATTCATAAATTCTAAATCTGTTCATTTTCATGGGTCACAAAAATAAACAAGATGGTAGCTAGCTCATGTTAATAGAAGATAGTTTAATTTGTTTCATTTTATGATTTTATAAGGGCCACCCAGTAGTCCTGGGAAAGGGAGCTGGGACAACTTCTAGGGACCCAGTGTTGGTAATCAATTCAGGGCCTCCCACAAGCTAGGCCCGTGCTCTCCTGATTGAGCCACCATTAAAAACTCTTCAGATTTTAGCTTTAAAATGCTCTTAAGAGCTGGGGGTGGAGCGATAGCACAGTGGGTAGGGCGTTTGTTTGCCTTGCAAGCAGCTGACCCAGATTCGATTCCTCCCTGAAGCATCCCATATAGTCCCCAAGCACCTCCAGGAGTACAGAGTGCATAGCCAGGAGTAACCCCTGAGCATGGCTGCCTATGATCCAAAAAAGCAAAATAGATAGAATATAGATAGTTGATAAATGATAGATGATAGACAGACAGACAGACAGACAAGGCAAAATGCTCTTAAGAGTAAGTTCATGGGTGGGTTATAACTGATATGCAAAAGGATATCCGTGCCGAGTAAAGTAAAAACATTAAGTGAACAAAGAAAAGAAGTCATAAAAAATAGCTCTCACAATTATTTGTCCACTATCCAAAGCCAGCTGAAACGGTAATGCCCACCTCTAAAATCACTTCAATACATAATCTTGTGTATTAATATATCTCCTGGGGAAGCAGATGTCAAACCACTACCAACATCTTTTCAAAAGTAAAAACAGGAAAAAAAACTCAAAAAAAGACTGAAAAGTGCTTTCATAAGGATATCTACTAATACTTCATAGGTGTCTTTTGAAAATGGTATAAAAAGAAAGCAACAAAAAGATGTTATTCATCGAGAAAGTCTACAACTGCAGTTCTAGCAGAGGAAAAAAAAATAGAACCTGGAGCTTAGCAGAGCTTTTGTGTTGTTGCAAGAAAGACATTTGTATTACACAGAAACTTTCAGAGGAAAAATGTAGGTTAAAAAGAATAAAAACGAAAGAAACTGAGCAGCAAATACACCTTTCACGGGGCCGAATCATGAGCGGGAATCCAGTAAACGTGGAGTGTGGGGCAGCCTCGGAGCGGATGAACGTTCAGTTTATGGAATCTTTATAGGATTTGAACTAAAAACAGGGCAAGAGAAGACCACAAAACTTCTCGCTCTGTAAAACTTAATATATCAAGAAACACAATACATTTCACTTTAAGTTACAAAACTTGCATTATCTGTATAATTAAATCTCAGTGATTCATGGCCCTCTGGTCAAAGCGCTTTGCCTGCTGTGCGGGAACTGCTTTGCAGGTTCCCTAGTTGAAAAGGGCACCTGAGGGCGGGACTTGCCAGGGGAGGGCGAGGAAAGGTCAGGCCCTGCACGTAGTTGCTTTAAGGAACAAAAAAAAAAAAATTCACTTTGTTGTCTGAGAAGCCTCTTGGGCAAGGACCTTCTCTTTGAAGCGACCTGGATCCAGGAGCAATTGTGAGAGATGAAAGAGGAGGAATTTGGGAGCAGGAGGCCGGGTGTGCACCATGTGAGCTGACCACAGGCAAGTAATTTATAGTCTCTTAGCTTAGGTTTCTCCATTTCTAAAAAGGAATAATGATACTATCGGAAAAGATACTGTATATCTGAAGGCATATGTCTAAGTATCTTTTAAATTATTTTTTTCCTTTTTTTGGGTCACACCTGGTGACGCTCAGGGGCTCCTCCTGGCTCTTTGCTCAGAATTTCTCCTGGCTGTGCTCGGGGGACGTATGGGATGCACGGGATCTAATCCGGGTCTGCAGGGTGCAAGGCAAATGCTCTACCCGCTGTGCTCTAGCTCCGGCCTTTAAATTAAAATTTTTTTTAATGCAGAAACATCTGAATTGCTGTTTCCTCAATTAGATTTATAACAGAATTCTTTTTAGCTTACGTGGAGATTTATGTCTCACTTGGAGAAAAGTTTAAATGAAAAAGTAAAACGTCTTGCCATAGGTATATAGTAAGTATGTCTGCTGGGCAGCAAAGTTTATTTGTCAACTCTGTGGCGCATGTCAGCAAAATCACGGGTTGGCTATTCAACAGTTCAGATGAGCCTCAGAATAAATTCAAATTCCTATGTATCAGAACTTTGGAGAATAACTGGAATTATGAATATCACCCAATGATTTTGAATGCATGAGAAAATGGAATAAAATATCTTTTAACTGTGACATATCCATAAATGCTATTTTATGTCCAAGAACTTAATAATAATAATTTTGTGTACTTTTTATAGACCCCAAATCATCCAGACTGCAAAAAGCAAGCCTGATGAGTAGTTAATGGTATCATTTTTATTTAAAAAAATCCACATATATATTAGGATTCCTGTCCCTCGAGGTGTTGCAGGTGTGGCTGCAGTGCCTGGCTGCGTTGGCAGGTGGCAGACAGGAGACAGGCTTGTCTACACCCAGGGCTCTGCCCTGTGGCCCATGGACAGTTGATAGTCTGACATAGAAAAGACTGGGCCCCCTGGGATGAATCCAGAGGGATTCCTGGCAAGCTACCTGTGGTGTATTTGATATGCCAAAAAACAGTAACAATAATAGACCTCATTCCCAATGAATGGAGGTGTTACAGTCACCTGCTTGAGCAAATTGATGAACAATGGGAAGACAAGTAACAAGTGACAAGTGATATTAGGATTCCTTCTAATGAATTAAAAACATTTCCAGTTTTAACTATTAGCAATGATATTATTTCTAATCACATAATTACTCACAAGATATTCTTTTTATACCATCCATCCCCTGTTACTTTATAGAGAGCTAAAGATCATACAAACAAAATTCATGTTTAAAAGAATTAACAAGTTTTCTACTTTTTAGGAGAGGAACAGAATCAGTGGCAAAGAGACACACAAATAGTCAAAAGGCATGTGATAAAATGCTCTACATACTAATCATCAGGGAAGTGCAAACCAAAACAACAATGAGAGCAGTGAGACAGGGACATCTCCAAAGGAGTAAGACCAACCAGTGCTGGTGTGGATGAGGAGGGGGCAGGAGGAGAAAGCAGCCCTCCTTTACTGCTCTGGGAATATGGACTGATCCAGCCTTTCTGGAAAACCATAAGAACATTCCCCAAAACACTAGGAACTGAACTCCCATTTGACCCAGTATCCCACTTCTTAGAATACACCCAAGCACACAATGAAGATGACATTTGCACCCTGAAAATCCTTGCAGCACTATCCAGAATAGCCCAAATCTGAAACACCCCAAGTGTCCAAGAACAGATGGAACATATATGTGATAGATTATTACTTGTAGGCAAGAAAAGGAAAAGTCATTCAACTTGCCGCTATGTGGATTAATGTGGGGAGCCTCTGGCTAAGTGACGTTACAGAGAGATAACTAGAATAACCCCTCTCATATGCGGTTTATAAACACAATAGGGGCCAGAGTGATGGAACAGCAGGGAGGGCAGCTGCCTTGCATGTGGCCAACCTGGGTTCGATCCCCAGTACCCCATATGGTCCCCAAGCACTGCCTGGAGTAATTTCTGAGTGCAGAGGCCAGGACTGATCTTGAGTATCACTGTGTGACCCTCCTCCTCCCCAAAAAAGAAACACAATAGTGGAATAATAAATGCCCAGAGGCAGCAGAACCAAGAACGTGAGAACTGGTTCTTGGTAGGAAGCTCACCACTGAGTGATGGAGTGGAGAGGTCAGGGAAGGAACTACAACTGTGACTGGAAGTGTTCAACGGGAAGAGGGGGTGCTGAAAAGTAGCAAAGGGTTCTGCATGAAAGCCTATCAGCAAGAGGCCTAGAATCCACATTGTCAAAAATTATTATTATTTTTAAAAGAGTGCCTCTCACAGAGACAGACGGGTGGGTGGGAGGGACACAGTGTGAGGGGCACTGGTGGGAGGGACATGGACGCTGGTGAAGGGGTCAGTACTGGGACATTGTGTTTCTGAAACACAATCATGAATCACTTTGCAATTCATGGTGATTTAATTAAAATATTTTAAAATAAAAATAGAGACTTCTTAAAGGCCTGAGATACAGTTCAACAGGTTAGAGTGTACTGTGTATAGGTTGAGACATGGGTTAGGTCACTAATACCACACGGGCCCCAAAGTAGGCCCTGTGCACTGCCAAGTCAGCCACAAAACCAACTAAAGAAAACATAAAAACACAACATACCACAATTCAAACATTTTTTATTCTATTTCAAAGTTGTGGAATTTTAGTAAAAATTTTGCTGCAATTCCATTTTAATGAGTAGCTGATCCACTACTTCTATTTATTTATTTATTCATTTATTTATTTATTTATTTATTTATTTATTTATTGCTTTTTTTGGGTTACACCCAGCGATGCTCAAGGGTTTCTCCTGGCTCTGCATTCGGGAATTACTCCTGGCAGTGCTTGGGGGACTATATGGGATGCCGGGGATCTAACCGACCTGGGCCCTATCGGGGGATCTAACCGAACCTGGGCCCTATGAAAGCAGGATGAGAATGCTATTCGGGTCTCCTAGAGAGGACTCGAAAGAGCTATACTTGGAATAACACACCTCACTCAAGTGAGAGAAGGAATCAGGAGTTCCGACCTCCATCGCTGCTCCAGAATCAGGGACGCTGTCTCGTTTGCCAAGGCATCGAAAATCAGATGGGTTGGACATGTAATGCGATTTGGAGAACAACTGCTGGATTAGAGCCATTACCAACTGGATCCCACAGGATGTCAAAAGATCACGTGGCTGCCCCCTACAAGATGGTCAGACTCCTTCATCAAGACCCTGAACGAACGGTTTGAGGCTCTTCATATTCCTGAAGCAACCAGATGCCATTGGGCTACATTGACACGTGATAGTGTCCAATGGAAATGTTACTGGAGCCCGCTAGAGCAAATCAATAAATAACAGGATTCAAGTGATCAAGTGATCAAGAAAAATTAATATTGATAAAATAATAAATCAATGTATCTAGATTACATATTTTAAAGAAAATGTATGTCTAAATTTTCTATAGATCCATCAGAATGGTTCTTTCAAATAAAACTCACCTTGTGTTGAATTTAGCTTCCTTTCTAGAAGCCCACAGAATGTCCTGGACATGGTTCTGTGGGTAACTTCATTCTCAGCCTTCAGATCTGGGTTTCGTGCTTCTCCTTAGCATAATCTCAGAGACAATTATTCATTTTTATTCTCTCCCACTTTCTCCTCTTCCTTTTTCCCCTTCTCCATCTCTATCTCTCCTTCCTCCATCCTCTCAGACTCTAATTCTCCTTTCTTTTCTTCCTTCTGTAACATACATACATTTTTTATGATTGTCTTTGATTCATCAGGCAACATGCCTGGTTTATCCACCAATATATTCCCAACCCTTGACATACAGCAGATACTCAATACATTAATTAAGATTAATTATACAAACATCGTCCAAATTCTTTAAGGACTATCAAGTATCACCTGTTATCTGCAGTGAGTTCGAAGGTTGTATTTTTTATAAGTTTTCCATTTAGCTGACTTTTCATGTAGACTAATTCCTTACGAATAAGTCTCAGTACTGAAGTACTGCTCCGTGAGGTGTTGCAGGTGTGGCTGTGGTGCCCGGGTGTGTTGGCAGGTGGCAGACAGGAGACAGGCTTGTCTACACCCAGGGCTCTGCCCCATGGGCCCTCGATGGTTGATGGTCTGACATAGAAAAGACTGGGTCCCCTGGGATGAACCCAGAGCAGGGAACAGCCTGGCAAGCTACCGTGGTGTATTCGATATGCCAAGGACAGTAACAATAATGGACCTCATTCCCAATGAATGGAGATATTACTGGCACCTGCTCGAGCAAATCGATGAACAATGGGAAGACAAGTGATGCAAGACAAGTGATACTGAAGGAAGGAGGGTTCTTGAAAAATTGTTCTGCAATGAAGTCTGAGCAAACTATGACTTTACTAAATGAAGCCCTCAAATGAGTTCACTTTAATTAAATTCTTCCCAAAGGTGAACTCTAGAATCCAGCTGAGACATTTGGAAACAGAAGCCTTTTAATATGTTACCAATATAACTCAGTAACCCTGAGTTACTGGACTGAAGGGTTACAGTCCAGTACATCTCTGACTTTATGCTGTCAACACACCCATTACTGAGACTCACAGGTCTTTCTCTAATCCTGTTCTCGTAAAAGCATTTCCTACCTCTATGAAAGTCCCAGCATTGATCCTTTTGCCCATTCTACCCATCCGGCTCAGCTGGAATTCAGTCCTTTCTTTCCCCCTCCATGCGTAATAAGACCCATACACGGTTGATTTTATTTTCTAAGTGCCCCTAAACCAACTGTACTGCTGCTCCATCTCTGACTAGACAGGGCCTTCAATGCATCTATTCAGACTTGAAATAAAAATTATAAACTGGTAAGAAGACTGTACCTCCTGTTCATATAAATTGGTCACATTCCTTAAGTGTAAATGGGTTTAGAAACAGAATGTTCAGGGACTGGGGTGATAGTGCAGTGGGTAGGGCGCCTGTCTTGCATGTGGTTGGCCAGGGTACAATTCCCAGCATCTCTTATGGTCCCCCAAGCCTGCCAGAAGTGATCCCTAAGTGCAGAGCCTGGAGTAAGCACAGAGTACCCCTGGGTATGGTCCAGAAAACAAAACAAAACAAATCAGAATGTTCAGTTATCCAGAAAACCACTCAGTAGCCAGATCACTGGATGAAAGTTTTTTTTCATTTACCTATTTGGGGAAGAACCACACAGCAACTGACAAACTAAAGCACAGACAATTTACTTCCTTTAGGTGCCTTTACCAACAGACACTAATCATATCAGCTAATACAAACAATTACTACTCGTGAGTAAAATTCTTATTTCACATTCAAAGATCTGAAACTATTGAAATGCCCAAATTTTTGTTTCATACATATAATCCCTAGCTCAGAGACTGAGTATATACAAACAGTTGCATAGCTATTCCATAGAAAAAGTTTACAAATTGAACACAAACTGCATTAAAGTACAGAATATTTTATTTTGATTTAGCTGTATTTCAATACTAATCTTCTGCATTCCTCTTTACTCTTCCTTGCACCGCAGTTATAAAAGTCAATTGCTAATAATCAAGAGGTCAGAGTAACCATTAAAAGTAGCCTAAGAACCCATGAGTGACCTTCCCAAGCTAATAGTTAAACAAAGCAAAACGGATGAACTAACTGAATACTTGCATAATGGTAGAAAAGAGAGGCATGGGCTCCTAAGTAAACTACTTTTATCAAAACTTCTCTACTATTTATCTGACGAAGACGCCTGTCAGTAGATGTATACTGCACTGTGAGAGTGAATCCATGAGTTTTACCAGGATTTCCAAGAAACCTGAACACATTTTCTTTATGCTCTAAAACAGAACTAATAAATAGCCAAATAATGCAAGAAACAAATACATAAATATATGATCTAAAATTTTTAGCAGTCACATTTAAAAAGCACTAATAATATGATGAAATCAGTCATGATCTTATATTTTAATTCATTGAATGTTTCCATTATAACATAACCCATATAAAATTTTGAGCAAATTTATAGTCTTTAATATGACATAAAACATTTGGGGTTTTGGGGAGAGGGGGGAAGGGGGCATGCCCAGTAGTGCTCAGGGCTTTACTTCTGGCTCTATGCTCAGTGATAACTCCTGGCAGTACTAAACAGGACCATATGGGATGGTGGGGATCAAATCCTAGTTACCCACATACAAGAGAAATGCCTTACCACTGTACGGTCCCTCTGACCCACACACAAAACTTCTGGCAAATGGTGTATATTATACACTCAAAGCACAGTGGAATTCAAACTGGCCAAATTTCTATGTGTTCAGTGGTCCCTTAGGTCTACTGTAGCCACAACAAACGAGCAACTCTAGGCAAAAAAGTTTCTGCAAAGAGAGAAGTTATTCATTTTTTCCTTAAAGAAAATACCTGCATAATACCTTACAAAGGTGAATACAAGGAAACTTGACAAAATATACACAAGAAAGCATAAGTACATATGTCTTGAGTGGCAATATAACTTATAGGAAAGGAAGAAAAATAATTGCTTGTTACAATTATATGCTCATTTTATGAAATTGGTCATAGCAATTTAAATACAAAATTGGAGCTCCTGGTAAAGAAACCTCAAAAACGTAGGGTCTATACATACATTAATTATTTCCTAACTTTTCTGAAGGAACTAACAATTCCTTAGGTAGCTGAAAGAAAAAGTACAGGAAAATGGAGCATCATGAACAATGTTATCTCAGACTGATAAAGACAGCATGTAACACCACCAATGAAGTCCACTGCTTTGGGAATTAAACAAAATCTGGTACAGTCTGATGGGAAGATGAATTCTGTGGTTTGAAAGAATTTCTTGTATTTAAGCAAGTATTCTAATGATTTATGATGGTTCTTCCATCCCAGTAATTTCTTCACACAACTATAATCATCAAATTACAATTAATTGTTGAACAGACCCTTTGGTTTAGTTTGCACATACTCTTACCTATAAATCACATTCTGTGTATAACATTTTAGTAGATTATCTATTATTTTTCTTCAATAAATATAAATAGATAAATGTCTTTTCTCTTAAGGAAACATCTGATTTATGGTTTAGAATTTATAATTCATTATTTTGTAGAGTTTATAGCTTAATAAATTAAGTATTCATTAGAAATCAATTTAAAGTAATTTCTCATGACCATCTAAAAATTACCATACTTTAGTCACCTCAAATTGAAGCCATCAAAGATTTATATAATTATGTTACATGGTTGCTCAATTAAACAAAGCTTATTCATCAAAATTTAGAATTTTACACTAAAACAGATCTTTTCAATTTTGTTTTCAAAAGTGTTAGTTTACTATACACATTTTCCTTATGTTTATAACAGAGTCCAATAGAGAATTTTATGTAAATATAATGTATAAAAGTTTCATAATATTTCATCTGAGTTCATCATGTCCACCAAGACCATTCATGGGAACTCACAGTTCCAGAAGGCTGAATTGAAACGTTGGACATGGGAATCCCCTGGTGGACAGTTCCACAATGAAATTGACCACATCATCTTCAATCGAAGGATTTGCCCTGACCGATGTTGCTGTCGCTTCCAGAATTTCAAACAGGATCGGACCACCATCTCCTCCGTGCAAAAATTCTACTTCACGCAATGGGGAGCAAAGGCTGCAAAGTTTAAGAAGAGAACTCCCAGAACGGCCACCAACTGGGAACTCTTTGGCACCATTGCAGCAACATGGGAAGATACCATCATTGATGACATTGATGAGGAATACAACAGACTGGTTCAGCACCTCCATGATTGTGCAAAAAATGCCGAGAGAAAAAAAAAAACACAAAAGGACGCCTGTCTTCAGAAACTCTCGAGTTCATTCGCCAACATGGCAAGGCGCGAGCCTCAGGCAACCAAACGCTAACATCCAAGCTTGCAAAGCAGTGCAGAGAAGCAATAAAGGAAGACCTCAAAGAGAGAAGAGCAGAAATACTGAAAGATGCAGCAGAAACCAGGAAAAGCATTTGCACCGCCCGCCTGTCCTTTGCCAACTATATGACCAAGATGACTGCCCTCCAACATCCTGATGGATCTATCACATCTTCCAGAAAGGCAATGGAGAAGATTATCCATGACTTCTATTCAGATCTCTTTGATAGCCATGTCCACCTGCCCACATAACCAAATTCCACAGGATGGATATGTTGTTCCCAACATTCTCCCTTCTGAAATCCAACATGCCATTTCATCAGTAAAGAAGGGAACAGCACCAGGCCCAGACAAAGTCAGACCCGAACACCTGAAGAATCTGTCTTTAGTACTCATCAATACACTGGCTCTGCTCTTCACAAGAGCCAGTGCAAGGTGCCCTCCCATTGGAAAACCAGCAATACAGCTCTACTGTTCAAGAAGGGAGACATCCACAACATTGGAAACTGTTGCCCCATCTGCCTGTTGTCTGTCATCTACAAGCTATTCAACTCGAGTCATCCTGAACAGGATTGGCAGAACATTAGATGAAGGGCAACCATGCGAGCAAGCTGGCTTCTGAAAAGGATTCAGCACAATCGACCATATCCACACGGTAACCAAGCTCATTAAAGTTTGTAGGGAATTCAGGATGCCACTCTGTGTCATGTTCATTGATTTAAACAAAGCCTTTGATTCTGTGGAGATTGAAGCGGTCATCGAAGCCCTAGCCAAACAGGGCATTTAAATCCAATACATCAAGATCCTTCATAAACTGGATTACAGATTCACCAACAGGATCTCACCATTCTACAAAGAATTGATCATCAATGTCAAAAGAGGGGTTTGGCAGGGTGATACCATTTTCTAAAACTCTTCAGCGCCACCCTTGAGAACATCATGCAACAATTAGAATGGGACGGAATGGGAGTGAAGATAGATGGTCAGCAACTAAACCACCTCTGCTTCGCTGATGACATCGTTCTAATAACACCAAACATTAGCCAGGTGGCACAAATGCTGTCTGATTTTGACCGAGAAGGTGGAAAGATAGGTCTACAACTGAATATCAGCAAAACTATTTTCATGTAAAATAAACTAGTTCCAGAGGCCCCATTCACTCTCAATAGAACAACATTTCTGAATGCAGCAGTTATGTGTACCTAGGTCGAGAAGTCAACATGATGAATGACCTAAAACCTGAGCTGCGCAGGAGGAAGAGAGTGGCATGAAATGCCTTCAAAAGCATCGAAGAAATAGCTAAAAAGACAAAGAACCTCTGGCTCCGGACATATCTCTTCAAGTTCACAGTTCTCCCTGCATTAACATACACCTCAGAGACCTGGGCCCTACGAAAGCAGGATGAGAATGTATTTGGGTCTCCCAAAGAGGAATCAAAAGATCTATGCTTGGAATATCACGCCTCACTCAAGTGAAAGAAGGAATCTGGAGTTCCAATCTCCGTTGCTGTTCCAGAGTCAGGGACGCTGTCTCATTTGCCAAGGCATTGAAAATCAGATGGGCTGGACATGTAATGCGATTTGGAGACAACTGCTGGGCTAGAGCCGTTACCGACTGGATCCCGCGGGATGTCAAAAGATCACGTGGCTTACCTAGCCTCTGAAACCTCCGTTGGATAATTTCCACCTGGTCCTGTTTATTCTTTGTAATTGTAAAAATAAAAAAAAAAAAAAAAAAAATATTAAAAAAAGATCACGTGGCCGCCAACCTACAAGATGGTCAGACTCCTTCCTCAAGACCCTGAATGAACGGTTTGAGGCTCTTTATATTCCTGAAGCAACCAGATTCCATTGGGCTACACTGGCACATGATAGGGTCAAATGGAATTATTACTGGCACCCACTCGAGCAAATCGATGAATAACGGGATGTCAAGTGATCAAGTGACATATTTATATATATTCATATAATTTTGATGAAATTTTGGTTAATGCAGCTGACAATAAACAGAGGGATAAGAACATGACTTGTATTAAAGTTTATATTGATCTGTAAGTACATTTTAAGTTTCATTTTATATGTAAGAGTTTTTTATCAGGTTTTTTTCATTAGTGTCCGACTCACCAAACTTCTGAGGTGAATAATGCATATAGTTTGTACTTAGTTTTCTAATTGCTTGCACTTAATTTTTTCTTGTTAGCCAGTATATTATATTCTTACTATTTCCCTTGTTATTCATGCATTTTCACCAAAGTGCTTAATCATTGGAACCCTTAGAAGATTTTTCTTCCTTTTTGATGTTATGGATGCCACTTTAGCTCTGCTAATTGTTTTTTGATAACTTTGCTCTGAGATTCCAGACTAAAAACTACTGCTAATATTATTTCATTACTTTATGGGTTAAATTACTTTTCATGACTAGCATTTGGAGTTTTCTATTATTTATAATTTATAAATTATATTATTGAGTATTTTCCATATGTTCAGTGTTCATATCTTGTAGTATTGATATTTTTTTATGTTCAATACTGCAAGATGTTCAGATCTTTTTTAGGACTAAAGGAGAATGAAAATAATAGTTTTAAGTAAATAAATATTAGAAATACCATTATTCCATTCATCCTCTTTTTACCAAACCTTTTAAAAATATTCCCATTATCATCTATAATTTTATTAGTAATTTATCATAATTAAAAAATTTTTATAGCATGAACATTTAACAGTTGATTTATAGCTTTCCTGTCAGTCTAATTTCAGATGGCATGGTTAAGCTTAATACTATAATAAAAATAGGAGTAATAATTTCTTATGCCATGAAGGTATACTATATCTTTTTGAAAATATTACCACATAATTATGTTGTTAAAGTTCTTGATTCTTGCTATTTTTTCTTATTCTTTCATAATGAATATTTCTACACCCAGGGCTCTGCCCGTGGGCCCTGGATGGGTGATGGTCTGACATAGAAAAAGAGTGGACCCCCTGGAATGAACTCAGGGCCACAGCAGAGCCTGACAAGCTACCCATAGTGTATTCAATATGCCTAAAATAGTAGCAAAAATGAACCTCATTCCCAACAACGGAGACATTACTGGTGCCTGCTTGAGCAAATCGATGAACAACGGGAAGATAAGCGACAAGCGATTCATATAATTTAGAAAACATTACATTGGTTCAACACTGAAATTCTCTAGTTCATAAGAATGGATCTTGAAATCCCAATTGAAGTGTCACCCAGGATTTTCTTAGTAAGAGGTTAGATCCACATTTACTCTTGCCATCACTGTTCCTTAGAAGAATATGATTGTATGCTTTGTTTTTGAAGGTCACACCTTGCAGTGCTTCTGGACTACTCCCAGTTCAGTGCTCAGGGGATCAAACCTAAGCCTTCCCCATGCTCAGTATGGACTCATCCTTTGACTATCTCTCTGGCCCCAAATATAATCAGGGTGGGAGGCTGAGTGACAACTGGAAATATTCAAGGCTTACATCTGTTCTGTGCACAGCAATTGCTCTTCACGGTGCTCAAGGGACCCTATGCAGTTCCAGGGAGGAAAAGGACCGGCTGCTTAGAAAGTGAGTGCCTTAAACCTCCTCCTATCTTTCTGGGTCCCTCAAATATGATTTTTGAAAGATAAACTAATTGTTATAATTACCAATTACAAAGTATTGAACAAAATGTTTAAGTTTTATCTTTTTCAATTCATATGTGTCTTCTTTTTCACATTCAATTTAATCTCACATAAATCATATAAATTATCTTTTATAATCTAAAAGTAAGCTTGTATAATCTTTTCCCAAGCTCAAGTTAATATATGGAATTTTGCTGGGAGTGCACTTCTCATATAAACCACTGCTGACTTCATTTCCTTCCACTATAAAATGCAGAAAGCTAGATTCAAGTGGATATTGAGGAACACTTAGGCCCCATATCTTGCTTCTGCATTTTAATCTATCTGGAGGTATATATAGTACCCTCCTATCTAATTGGTATGAAAATTTATTCTCACTTTGCTTTTTCCACATACTTCACCAAAATGAACTGCTTCCCTCTATGATTAATATCAAAGACATTCTAAATTTATTTCTTTATGTTACCTCATTTTCTTCATATTTTTAATTAACCTGCTTTGCCACCTTATTGAAGTGTGTTCTTTTACTAATCATAGAAACTGATAAGATAATTTCCCTGAGCACAGACAGATATAAATCCTCACCTCCACATACCCAAGAAATAAGCACAAATTTGAAAGTGTTCTATACTCCAAGGTTCAGACTCATTAAGTCAACAGAGTTTTCAAATATTTTGGCCATATCATCTCAAATTTTGAAACTGTCTACAGAAATTTATCTTTTTATTTTTTGCTTTTTTGTTGGGAACTACATTTAGCAGTTTATCAGGGATCACTCCTGGCTCAGTGCTTAAGGGACCAAATTGGAGGCCAGAGGTGGCACCTGAGTTGCCTAAGTGCAAGGTACTTTGTGCAAAGTACCCTCTATTCTGTCTCCAGACTCCATGAAATATGTCTCTTTAATGTCAGACCTAAAAAAGTGTAATTGATATTATAAAATATTATTACTTGCCTCACAACAAGCCAGACGGCCCCCTCCCCCACACACACTCAATGAGGGCCGCCATCTTCCACATCAGACCTCTCATCAAAACTCCACCCAGCAGCAGACGAGCCTATCACAGCCTGGATCATCAATACCCACCCTGCAGCAGTTTTTTTTTCAGTCCTGCCCAGGTATGCTGATCCAGAGATTTACAGACATGGGGAAGAGCTGCTACTTGCTCTCTCTGTGCCCAGCCGCTCACGAGGCGCCCGGGAGGGGATGATGGGTTCGAGCCCTGGCCCACCACCCCAGCAGGGCCTCACAACAAGCCAGATGACCCCTCCTACTCCATGAGGGCCGCCATCTTCCACATCTGACTTCCCTCTCGTCAGAACTCCACCCAGCAGCAGACGAGCCTATCACAGCCCGGCTTGCGCCTCTTCTTGTGGTGCGGTTCATCAATAAATGCTTTATTTAGAGGTGACTACAAGAGTATGCCACCCACACGGCAAGTCTGGCAAGCTGCCCGTGTCGTATTTGATATGCCAAAACCAGTAACAATTATATTAGGTCATTCCCATGACTTAATATAATTGTCTGAGGCTCTTTATGTTCCTGGAGCAAGCAGATGCCCTGGACTCTACTAGCATGAGACAGGACTTATGGAGATATTACTGGTGCCTGCTCGAGCAAATAGATGATGAACAGGAAGATAGTGATAGTGATTACTTATTTTGAGTTTTATCAAAAGTATTATATTAGAGCACTTTTATTTGATGACAAAGTAATTACCCATTAGTAAAGAAGCATACTTCTAAGTTTATATAATGCATATTTATTCACATTAATCTCCAATGAATCCATGAGCCTAATAGTACTTTTTCACAATTCAATACATGGCTGATAAAATCTCCTGCACAAACGTGGTATTGTATCACTTGTTCTCCCATTGTTCATCGATTTCCTCAAGCGGGCACCAGTAATGTCTCCGTTTGTTGGGAATGAGGTCCATTAGTGTTACTGTTTTTGGCATATCAAATACACCACGGGTAGCTTGCCAGGTTCTGCCGTGGCTCAGGGGTTCATCCCGGGGGCCCAGTCATTTTTATGTCACACCATCAGTCATCCAGACTTAAAAAAATCTTTATAGGACTTTTTTTTAAGTGTCCCCTGACTCTGTTAATTATATTTAAAATGAAAAACTACTGTGAGAAGTCTTCAGAGCCTAGTCCAGGACACATTAATACTAGTGAACAGCTTCTTCATGTTTTATAACTTTCATAAATGATTATCATAATCTTTAGGTTAAGAAACTCATGAGAAGAGGCAACGGACTTAAAAAGTATATTATTGGGGTCACAGAGATAGAACAGAGGATAGGGTGCTTGCCCTGCACATGGCTGGCCCAGGTTAGAGCCGATAGACCCCAAGTCTCACCCCTAGTGATCCTGAAGTGCAGAGACAGAAATAAGTCCTGTGCACCGCTGGGTGCTGGGTGTGGTCCAAAGCAATATATATGTATGTGTGTGCATATATATGTATAAGTGTATTTATGTATGTATATGCATATATGTATATATGTATATATATATATAGAGAGAGAGAGAGAGAGAAACTTCTAGGCTGATTCTTTCATAACAAAGAAAAATTGCAGTGAAAATTCTCTAAATCAACTTTTTAGAAGCCTGGAATTGAATGAAGGCATGGAGAATTGAGGAGCATTTGATACAAAGTGACTGACTGTCAGAGTGAGAATTCTGACATATTCCCTAGTCCTATACCCTGATCTCCATACTTACAGAGATTATTGTCCAAGGCACAGAGAGGAAAAAAATACCAAATGAGCAGCACCTCTGAGAGCTGTGGAACTCAGAAGCACACACATGTGCGGCATCCGGAAGAGGAGAGAACTATTCCTGGGAAAATACTTGAAGCAACAATGGCTGAAAATTTACCACAATGGATGAAAACTTCGATTTGTATCCAGAAACTCAGTGAATCCTGCCCGGGGTCAAATGAAGAATTTAACATCCAGACAGGTCATATCCCAAAAAACAAACATCAAGAAACAATCTTGAAAGAGGCAGGAAACTGTGATTCATCATCCACTGGGGATCCTAAGTAAAGTGAGCATCTGACTTCTCACAGCAATAATGGCAGCCAGAAGGCAGAGTGGGATGGCGCATTCAGAGTGTGGGGGGTGGGGCTGTGTGTGTGTGTGGGGGGTGGAAGACTTTTAACTGAAAATTCTAAATGCTTTCAACTATTCTACAAAACAAAAAGAGTTAGTTTAAAAAAATAGAATCTGTCACTGGCAATAAAGGGTCTAAAGGAAATACTAAGACAATCCTTCAGACTAGGATGGAAGAAGATAAGACATCTCAAATACACATAAAGAAACCAGAAGTGCCAGTAAAGGTAACTAGACATAGGCGACTACAAAAGTAAATAAATACAAAAGGCCCCCCCCCCCCGATCTACAAACCCAACAACCGTAATTATACCCACCCGACCGTGATGTTTGAGCCTTTGCCACACCCCCCACAGACAGGAACTCCGGCGAACTATAAAGGCAATTTGGGGGAATTAATCTTCTATTCAATATGCAACTATGAAAGAAATAATCAGAAAGCTATAGCTCCGTGGATTTAAACTGTATGAATTTGTCATGTATGTGATAATAACAGCACCAAGGAGGGGAAAGTGCAACATTGAACCAAAATTTCTGAACAAAATTAAAATTGGGTTTTGTATCACACCAAATTAGATTACTTTAAGATTAAAGTAAAAACTACTTATGCAGGCAGTCACCATAAAACTAACTAAACATAAAATAAAAAGAAAGAACAAAGAAATGAAAATGAGCTATGAAAAATATCAATTTACAAAAGAGATGGCAATAATGAATTGATAGAACCAAGAAAAAGATTTAAAATGTATGGTTTTTAGCTATCAGGCATGAATACATTAGCACTAATCTCATTATATGTAAAGGACTAGCAACTTAAATAAAAAAAGCAAAGCAGGAGGATTTTAAGAATCATATTTTTGGGGGCCACATCCACTGGTGCTCGGGGTTTTCTTGTGGTTCTGCACAAAGGTATTAATCAAGACTGTATCTGGGGACCATCTATGGTGTCAAAGATTGAATCTGGCTGGCTATGTGCAAGGCAGTCACGCTACCTGCTGTACTATTTCTCCAGTTCTTTCTAAACATTCAAAAAAATTAACAAAAAAAACCTTTGCAAACTATTTTTTTTTTTTTGCTTTTTGGGTCACACCAGGCAATGCTCAGGGGTTTCTCCCTGGCTCTGCACTCAGGAATTACTCCGGCGGTGCTTGGGGGACCATACAGGATGCCGGGGATAGAACCCAGGCCGGCATGGGCTGGCTGCGTGAAAGGGAAACGCCCTACCCGCTGGTCTATCGCTCTGGCCCCTTTGCAAACTATTTTAAAAGCAGGGACATTTTCCCCTTATAAGGCAAGCATTGCAAAGATCAGAAGACGAAGTTGTTAATACAAAAACAACTAGAGTAATATTCCTTGTGAATACAACTACAATAATACTCAATAAAATGCTAGAAAATGGAACCCACAATATACAAAAACTATCTAAACCATACCAGATGAGATTTAATGTTAAGCCCAGCAATTTAAGAATGTTTTAATATCCAAGTATCAATGTAACAGCATAGAATAGAATAAGAAACAGTTTATTATAATAAAATATAAAGAACAAAAGCATTTGACAAAATCTAACATCCTTTATGATGAAATATTAATATTAGTGAAAGACTGAAAGTCTTCTTGCTAGGACCAGGATCAAAATAGGACGTTTGCTCTGCCAATTCTATTCACTACTCAACAATCCTGAAATCCTGATGTTCTATACAGGATTGTGAGAACACAAAAATGATACTCAGGGCATCTCTGTTGGAGAAAATGAAATTAAAAAATCTATATTCATAAATGCCATGATTTTTGTATACAAAAATCCTAAATTAAAAGTCCACTATAGGGGGTCAGATGTAATATAGGAGTTAGGCACTTGCCTTCATACTGCATCCCTGGTTTGATCCCCATCTTAGTACCACACATGATGTCCTAGGCACACTAGGGGTAATCCCTGAGCAGAGCTAGGAGTGAGCCCGAGTGCTACCAGGAGCAGCCTCACATTTCTCCTTGAAGTATTTCTCTAAATTAGCAATAAAAAACCCAAAAATTCAATTTAGGGAAACAATTTCACTTACAATAATATAGAAAAAATAAAATACCTAAGAAAAAATATTACCAGAGAAGTAAAAGACTTCCACAGTGAAAACTACAAATCATCACTGAGACAAGAGACACGTGCAGAGTGTAAATTATATCCTGTGTTGGAACATTTGAGGCCTCACATTATTAGCCTACCTATATTCCCTCCAGTTAATAACAGATTCAAGGCACAGTTCATCAACATCTTGGTTGCATATTTGTTGCTGCAAAAATTTCAAATTGATCCAAAATTCTTTTGTCAAGGAAAAGAACCCTGAGTTGCCAAATAATATTGAAAACAGAAATTGGAGACTCAATTCATTTCCAGACTTACTATGGAGGCTCAGCAATGCAGGCAGTCTGGTAAAGGCATCAGAGAGGCAGTCATAAGATCAATAGGAGAGAGATGGAGAACCCATAAATAAGCCCGTACATGTGCAGTCAACTGATTTTTAACTTGGTGCAGAAACAATTCAATCAGGAAAACTAGTCCCTCCAACAAATGGTATGGAACAACATGACAAGCATTCATAAATGACATGATTTTTTGTTTACAAAAACCATAAATTAGAAGAAGAATGTAGGCATATTCCAATGAAGTTGAAAACTTACAGCCTCACTAAAACTTATACAAGAATGTTCACGAAAGCATATTTCCAAATAGCCATAAAAGCATATCAACCTAAATGCTCATAAATAATGATTCATAAATAAACAAAATGATGTAAAAATCATTCACTCAAAGATTATTCAATAGGAGATCAGTACATCATTAAAAGAATGATGTATAGGGGCCAGAGCAATAGCACAGTGGGGAGGGCATTTGCCTTGCACATTTCTGACCTGGGTTTGATCCCTGGCATCCCATATGGTCCCCTGAGCACCACCAGGAATAACCCCAGAGTGCAGATCCAGGAGTGACACCCGAGAATATCCAGGTATGACCCAAAAAAGCAAAAAACAGAATGAAGTATCACTATCACTATCTTCCCGTTCATCATCAATTTGCTTGAGCGGGCTCCAGTAACATCTCCATATGTCCTGTCTCATGCTAGTAGAGCCAAAGGGCATCTGCTCGCTCCAGGAACATAAAGAGCCTCAAACTCTTATATTAGGTCACGGGAATGACCTAACATAATTGTTACTGGTATTTGGCTTATCAAATCCGACACGGGCAGCTTGCCAGACTTGCCGTGCGGCTTGCCATTCAGAATGAAGTATAGATTAGGATAAAATATGAATGAGCTATGAAAATATTATGTAAGGAAATGAACCCCAAAGGCCACATATTTAATAGTTCTTTTATCACAAATGTGTTCAAGAGGCCATGGTGTCATGTTTTGATTAAGTTAATCCTTCAGCAAAACTCATACCTATGATGCTAAAGAGATGAGGTAAGGGGGCATCATGGTATAAAATGCACAATTAAAGACTTTGATTATTATTTCTCAGGAATTAACGTGTTTTCAAAATAGAAACTGATATCACCTAATCTTGCCCCCAAAAGATTATTTATTCCAGCAGGAGAATGGAAACAACGGTTCCTATTTAAAAATGTACAGCCAAGACAGTGCCAGAGCCAGCTAGTAAGGAGGGCACGGCAGAGTGAGCTGTGAAACGCATTTCCCTTTGGTATACGCCCACCAATTCAGGTGGCAAATCTAGCTGAATTTAAGCACAACAAAATAAAACCACTACATTCCTGACACAGGGGTTCATTTTACTTATATGATTACAGATAAAACACAAAGCCTGGACTGGAGTCGGGGCCAAGGAGTAGAGCATGTGTTTGCATAATGGAGACCTCTGGTTTTGCCCCACTGAGCACCAATGCGTGTGTCTGCCCAAAAACAATGAAAAAAATGAAGCTTGTCTGATAGTGCCTGTCAGGCAGGTCTTTTGGGAGGTTTTATTTGATGACTTTAACACTGAATAGGAAATGATGAGCTGGTTGAGCATTATCCATGTAGAAAATAATCTGACACTGTCAGCTGTTGTTTTCTGTTCAAACATGCCTAGAGCAGGAAATACCATGTGAAATATCTTTATATATCTCAAGAAATTCATATGAACAAAGACTTTAGGGATAATGCAAAAAGCACTTCACAAAAGCAACTCAACTCATATCAATTCCATAAATTTGTGACAAATATGATCTTACTATGGATGGTGTGAATAAAATATTATTAGAGTAAAGGAAAGATTTGATCAATTCCTCATTAGGTGCTCTATGCTACATTTAAAATATTGGCTTTCAAGTGGCGAATACATTCTAAAGGCCAATCATTTGCTTTGTACCATGGAAATGTTTGTTTCCAATTTTTTATCTTACTAAACTCAAGACAACTCTACAAGATGTTTTAATTGTCACTCTATGTATATAAGAATATTTGGATAATAAAATTTCTATTATTTTTTGAAACTTTTTTTTTATTGAGTGGACTCTTGTAAAAAGTAAAAAGATTTTTTTTTATTTTTTAATATTTTATTATACCACCCAAACATTAGGTGGCATAATAAAATATTTAAAAAAAATAAAATCTTGGACTACAAAAGTCCACACGATAAAAAAAATAGTTTCCAAAAATAATAGAAATTTATTTCTATTATTTGAAATAAATAATAGAAATACTAAACATTAGCCAAGCGGCACAAATGCTGGCTGACTTTGACTGAGAATGTGGAAAGATAGGTCTACAGCTGAATCTCAACAAAACTATGTTCATCAGAAATGAACTAGTTCCAGAGGCCCCATTCACTCTCAACAGAAAAAAACATCTCTGAATGCAGCAGTTATGTGTACCTAGGTCCAGAAGTCAACATGATGAACGACCTAAAACCTGAGCTGCGCAGGAGGAAGAGGGCGGCATAGAATGCCTTCAAAAGCATCGAAGAAATAGCTAAAAAGACAAAGAACCTCCGGCTCCAGGCACATCTCTTCAACTACACCATTCTCCCTGCATTATCATACGCCTCACAGACCTGGGCCATACGAAAGCAGGATGAGAATGCTATTTGGGGTCTCCCAAAGAGGAATCAAAAGACCTATGCTTGGAATATCACGCCTCACTCAAGTGAAAGAAGGAATCTGGAGCACCGACCTCCACCACTATTCCAGAGTCAGAGATGCCGTCTTGTTTGCCAAGGCATCGAAAATCAGATGGGCTGGACATGTAATGTGATTTGGAGACAACCGCTGGACTAGAGCCGTTACTGACTGGATTCCACGGGATGTCAAAAGATCACGTGGTTGGGGCCGGAGCGATAGCCCAGCGGGTAGGGCGTTTGCCTTGCACGCCGGCCTGTGCCAGCCTGTGCCGGCCTGGGTTCGATCCCGGCATCCCATATGGTCCCCGGCGCCGCCAGGGGTGATTCCTGAGTGCAGAGCCAGGAGTAACCCCTGAGCATCGCCGGTGTGACCCAAAAAGCAAAAAAAAAAAAAAAAAGATCACGTGGCCGCCCACCTACAAGATGGTCAGACTTCTTCATCAAGACCCTGAACAAACAGTTTGAGGCTCTTCGTATTCCTGAAGCAACCAGATGCCATTGGGCTACACTGGCACATGATAGGGTCAAATGGAAATGTTATTGGCGCCTGCTGGAGCAAATCGATGAATAATGGGATGTCAAGTGATCAAGTGATTATACCACCATGAGATATACAATCACAAGATGTTCATGTTTGAGTTTCGGTCATATAGTGATCCAGCACCCATCCCTCCACCCATGTCCATTTCCCACCACCAAGGTCCCCACTTCCCTCCCCCTTCCCCAGCCTGCCTCCATGGCAGGATCTTTATCTCCCTTTCTGTCTTTGTCTCTCTTTCTTGCTCGCTCTCCTCTCTCTCACCCTCTCACTCTCTTCCTTCTTCTCTCCCCCTCTCTCTCTCACTCTCTCCTTGCTTCCCTTTCTTACACACTGTGATTGTAATACATACATTTAGAGGTTATCATGTGTATCTCTTTGCCTATATCAATGATCGGTTCTCGGATGGTATCATTTTCAATGATTATCAGCACACTGTTCCCTTCTCTGTCTTACCTAGCTTCTTACCTAGACTCCCACACGTTTGTGGTATACCAGGTTTTGATATATGGCACAGGCGCCCACACACCATGAGAATGTTGCTGTGTCCAGCTGTGGAGTCGGAACCAGAAGATGACTGTGGTTGCATTGCAGGGAGGATTTCTGACTTCTGGGAGCCTGGTAGAAGACAGGCCAAGGAGCAAAAGCCTGCCCCCACAGCAAGACGCCACATCAGTCTAGCACAGGGTGGGCAGGCAGAGACTCTGCCCTGCACCTGAATACCTGGTGTCAGACTAAGAGAGCCCCAGCAGCAGTTCTGGGCAAGGCTGCCAGGCCTTTGTGGATGGAGCCGAGGTGGGGGGAGATAGCCCCGGTCCAGGTTCCCCAAAAACCTGGTTGGCTAGTCACTGAGTCCATATGCCTGGGCCTGAATTGGCTTCTCTCTTGGGTGGGGCTGTGTCCAGCTGTGGAGTCGGACCAGACGATGACATTGTTGGCAACTATTTTTGTGCTGCTTGGAATGAATCTGACAGTAAACTAATTTCTTAGGAAGCAAACTATAGAAGCCAGAATATCCTTAGTCAACAACTTTCCAAATGCCATTATAATGGCTTCAGATAATTAACTTGATTATTAGAAATAATACACTAGACTATAACCTATTCATGTAATATTAGGGAACTACATTAACCATTTCATTAATCCAAAATAAGAAATGCTTATATAGAGACCAAACTTCTTGGGATTTCAAAATCAAATACTAACTATTTTTCTGATTTTTAGGCCACACCCGGCATGCTCAGGGGTTACTCCTGGTTCTGCACTCAGGAACTATTCTTGGCAGTGCGTGGGGAACCATATGGGATGCTGGGAAGGAAACTAGGTCGGCCGCATGCAGGACAAATATCTTACACACTGTACTATTTCTCCAGTCCCTTTACTTATTTTTTAAAGTTTTAAAGAATAAGGTCCAGATAAATAGTAAAAGGGTTAAGGTATGTGCTCTGTTACAGCTGATACTGTTCAATTCATGGTACCCCATAAGGTCCCTTGAGCACCATGAGTATGAGGCCTAAGCATAGAGACAGAAGTAAGCTGTAAGTACCACTAAATGTAACTCAAAACAAACAAATACACTTTCTTTTGTTACCTTTCTAATCGAACTCCTTAAATTTCAGGTTAAGAAAAAGGGCTAAGGGACTGGGAAGATGGCTCAAGAGATTGAGGATATTTTGAATGCAGACTGCCTGGGTTTGCTTCTAGCACTGCCTGGTACCCTGAGCACCATTGACCATGACCTCTGAGCTGGGAGTAGCCCCTAAGTACCACTGGGAGCCTTAGATTTTAAGGCTAGTATCTGAGGCTTCAAAGTATTTTCACATAATAAAATTTTATATTGCAGCATTATTATCTTTAATAGCTTTTTTCTTTTTTCTTGCTTTTTTTTTGGACCACACCTAGTGGTGCTCAAGGGTTACTCCTGGCCCTGCACTCAGGAATTACTCCTGATGATGCACATAGGGCCCATACAGGATTCCAGGGAACAAACCTGGGTCAGCTGTGTACATGGTAAGTGCCCTACCCACTGCACAATGTTTCTGCCCCTATGGTACCACTCAATGTAAAAAGCAGGGACATATATTATTAAGATATAACCTCAAAATATTATAGCTTTAGATGGGAGAGTACACTGGATAGTTTTACCATGCATCTACTGGCACGAATAATTCAGCTGCTGATCTTCCAAGATAACTACAGCAGTTCTGCCATCCCCACGGAACAGGTATGCTAATATTATAATGCCAAACTCTCTATATGTCAAGAAATAATTATCTCACATGTGGGCTAGGACAATCAATTACAATTTTTCTATTGGTGACTATAGCGAAATGGATTGATAATCTGATTTTTAAGTAAGCTAAATTGATGTTTTAAAAGACTTGCATTTTAGCTTTAAATTACTAGGAGTTGTAATTTGCCTTTATTGCAGATGTATCTACTGACCATAGAAAGAGCAGTTCAGTAGCTATTATTCATAATGGAAAAACACACGGCAGCTCACATCTGAATCCTCTTAAAAAGGATGAGAGCTGAGGAGCGGCCTGGATAGCCAAGCCCAAGCTGGCAGGCAGGAGAAGAGAACGCAGAAAGGGGCCAGTTCTCTGAGAAGAGGCCTCTTGCAACCCCAAATTCACCTCTCTTCCACTGTTGTGAGTGGCTCAGATCTCCAAAGCAGGCTTCAACAGGAAATTATGAACTGATCTCTAAAACATAAGTTTTGCTTTTAAACCCCATCAAGTAGTACTACATTTACGGTCAGAAAGAAGATGTGTACTATGATATTTAATGGTAATGCTTATAACCACTCTTTAGGGCAGTGGGATCGCACCTAGAAGTGCTTGGAGGACGACATGGATATGGGGATGAAAGCTGGGTCAGCTGTGTGCAAGGCAAGCACCTTACATCCTGTACTCTCTCTCCAGTCGGCTTAGAATTACTTTTCTAACAAAGCCACTCCATCAGATGGGCAATTTGGAAGGACCAAATGGATTCCAGCTTGGCCTCCTTGTGTTCCCAGGAAGGAAGAGTTCCCTTCCCCAACAATCTCTGCAACCACAGCATGAAAAACTGTCACCCCCTCTGCACAAGACCCCCTCTCAGCTCCCTACCAATGCCTTCTGCATTTCCTCCATTCTCTTCCTTCATTTTATTGCAAATGTAAGGTGTAAACTTGTGTGGAGAAAAGTTCCCTGGGTGAGAGAGAATTCTTTTCAAGCTGCCAAAAATAATTCCTTTTAACAAAAACAAATGATCAGGTGAAAATGAAATGTCACCTTTTCCCCCAGGCAGCAGCTGGGCCCAGTAACAGGGAGAATAGGTGACTAAGAACTAGGCATTTCCCATAAACAACAGGACCCAAGAGTACCACACACCATGTGCTAAACATTGCAATTGAAGCAAACAGCAACTGAAGATTTTTTTTCCTCTTGGCCTACATTCTCACTTTTGGAACATGAACCACTTAGACATTTAGAATCAGCTTGTTTTCAATCCAGAAGCAGCTTTTACGAACTGGAAATAATGTCCTCTTAAAAGTTTTCACACTAAATCATATCATGATGCCTTCATTTTAATTTTGTTCTTGCTCTCCTATTTTTGAGTCAAGTAGGTAAGAGAATGAGAAGGTAAGTCAGAAAATTGTTCTACTTGTCTTAATTTGTTACTACTGCCTTTAAGTTTTCTTATAAAAACTAAACCTGCAAAAACTATAATATTTGCTCCGCCTTTTCCACACATAATATGCAAAATCAAAATCACATTACACATAAGAGGCAGCTTGATGTAGTATGAAGACCTTAAGCTTCAAAATCAAACAGTTCAAACTACTTGCTCCTACTACTCGTGTAACCATGAGTATGTAATTTTTCAGGGTGGGAGTTGGCGGTGATAATCCATATATGTAGATAGATAGAGCTGGGGGACAGTGTATATAAAGTACCTGTCTGAACCTGGTCAACCTGGTCATCAGTGACTCTCAGCTCTACTTCAAAAGACAAACTCATTAAACATAAAATATTTTGAACATTTTCCAAAAAAATATAATGAATGAGCTATGTCTAGCATTGAAACCTACTTGAGATATCACAGACAATGTAGATATCTCAGACGCAAGGGTGTGATGGTTTTATTCTGGTATGGGCAGCACTGAACTAGACAGTTAAAAAACCAACTCAAGGGGCCGGAGCAATAGTCCAGCAGGTAGGGCATTTGCCTTGCACGCGGCTGGCCCATGCCGGCCCCGGTTCGATCCCCGGCATCCCATATGGTCCTCCGAGCACCACCAGAGGTAATACCTGAGTGAGGAGCCAGGATTAACCCCTGAGCATTGCCAGGTGTGACCCAAAAAGCCAAAAAAAAAAAAACAACTCAAAAGGTGCTAACACAACAGAAAGTGCCCAGATCTCCTCTGTGCCTGAACAAACCCTAGCCCTAAAGAGCCTGAACAGTCAGTTTCCTCAGGTCTTGCATTGAACTACAGTCCAGTTGGCCAAAAATCATCAGCAGAGTCCACGCATCTCTGGAGCACCATCTGGGAAGCCCCTCTACAAAACGCCAACTGAAACTTTTCTCACTGAAATCATGAATATTAAAAATTCAGGGGCTAGGGGGGGCCGGAGTGATAGCCCAGCATGTAGGGTATTTGCCGGCCTGGGTTCGATCCCAGCATCCCATATGGTCCCCCCAGCACTGCCAGGAGTAATTCCTGAGTGCAGAGCCAGGAGAAACCCCTGAGCATTGCCTGGTGTGACCCAAAAAGCAAAAATAAATAAATAAATAAATAAATAAATAAATAAATAAATAAATAAATAAATAAAATTCAGGGGCTGGAGTGATAACACAGTGGGCCTTGCACACGGCCAACCTGGGTTTGATCCCCACATCCCATATGGTCCCCCAGGTACCGCCTGGAGTAATTCCTGAGCAAGGAGCCAGGAGTAACCCCTGAGTGTCGCTGGGTATGACCCAAAAAAGCAAAAAAAAAAAAAAAAAAAAAAACAAAATAAGTTCTAATCATGAAAGACATGTTGTGCATATGAATACAACTCTAAGAATGTAATCAAAGGGACCCGAGCAATAGCACAGTGGGGAGGGCACTTTCTTTGCACACTGATGACACAAGTTCAATCCCCGGCATCCCATTTGTCCCCTGACACCCCCTGACACCACTCCTGAGTGCAGAGCCAGGAGTAACCCCTGAGCATCGTTGGGTGTGACCCCAAAAAGAAAAAAAAGAAAAGAAAGGACATAGAAACTTCTTGGTTCTTTTCATTGAATGAAAAGAGTTACTCTTTTCATTCAAAATAGGATCAGGGACCTGAGCAATAGTTGGCTTGTATGCAGCCAACCGGAATCAATCCCGGCATCCCATAGGGTCCTCTGGCACTGCCGGGTAATTCCTGAGTGCAAAGTCAACAGTAACTCCTGAACATCATCTGGTTTGAACCAAAAAAATGGACTCAACTGAGGATTGGAAAGTTAGTATGGTGGGTAAGAAGCTTACCTTGCATTCACAGTTTGATCCCTAGTACCCCAGTGACAGATTTCCCCAAGCAGCTTTAGGAGTGATCTCTGAGGAGAGTCAGAAACAAGACTGAGAACCGCAAGGTATGGCCCAAAGCAAACAAGACTTGATATTTAAAGTTATTATCTATTAAAGTTACCATTTTTGAATTTGGTTTTATTTATGACTGAGTCTTTTTTAGCTTTATTGGGATATGGCAATACATAAAAATGGCAGTAATTAAATGTTTATGTTGAGATGAATTCCTGCCCCTCAAGGTGTTGCAGGTGTGGCTGTGGTGCCAGGCTGCGTCAGCAGGTGGCTGACAGGAGACAGGCTTATCTACACGCCCCAGGGCTCTGCCCCGTGGGCCCTGATAATTGATGGTCTGACATAGAAAAAGACTGGGCCCCCTGGGATGAACCCAGAGCCACTGCAGAGCCTGGCAAGCTACCCATGGTGTATTCGATATGCCAAAAACAGTAACAATAATGGACCGCATTCCCAACAAATGGAGTCGTTACTGGCGCCTGCTCAAGCAAATCAATGAACAATGGGAAGACAGGTGACAGGTGTGATGAGTTGTGACATGCATACAACTATGGTCCTGTGACCACTAAATGAAGCTACTAAATACATCCATCACCTCCAAACCAATGTGAATAACTCCTATACAATATAGTACAGCTTCACTTTTATTTCTAAAGAAACAGGTCAGTTCCCCATTTTCCATTTTTCTTTACAGGGTATGTAAGGAGACTGAATGAGACACTCTCTGCCATAATGTTAAGTATCATGTACTAAAGATTTGGAACTTAGATTTGACACTGTTTAAAATTGTCAAATGGCAAGGGGTTAATATCCAGGATATATCAGGCACTGGTAGCACTCCACAAGAAGAAAACAGCCAACCCCATCAAAAAATGGGGAGAAGAAATGAACAGAAGCTTCCAAAAAGAAGAAATTCGAATGGCCAAAAGGCATATGAAAAAGTGCTCTTCATATTTAATCATCAGGGAGATGCAAATCAAAACAACAATGAGGTACCATCTCACACCACAGAGACTGGCACACATCCAAAACAGCAAGAACAACCGGTGCTGGCGTGGATGTGGGGAAAAAGGACTCTCATCCACTGCTGGTGGGAGTGCCGACTGGTCCAGCCCTTTTGGAAAACAATATGGGCATTCCTCCGAAAGCTAGATATTGAGCTCCCATTTGATCCAGCAATAGCACTCCTGGGAATATACCCTAGAGACCGAAAAACACATAGCAGAAACACTATCTGTACTTCTTTATTCATCTCTGCGCTATTCACTATAGCTAGAATTTGGAAACAACCTAAATGCCCGAGAACAGAGGACTGGCTAAAGAAACTGTGGTTCATCTACACTATGGAATACTATGCGGCTGTCAGAAAGGATGAAATTATGAAATTTACCTGCAAATGGATGGACATGGAGTCTATCATGCTGAGTGAAATTAGTCAGAAGGAAAAGGACAGATATAGAATGACTGCATTCATTAATAGGATATAGATACCAGTGTTTTAACAAATATGGGAAATGGTAATGGCAGATTAAAACTCACCACTGAATATACACAAAGAGACTTAAGTGATAAACTCTAAATATCTGCAGGGCTAGCCACAATGTGTAAAATAAGAGGGAGAGAGATGCAGAGACAGAGAGGGAGATAGAGAGAGAAAGAGAGGAAACTGGGGTACCTGCTATTAAGGCGGGTGGGGGACGGGAGGGGAGGGGTACATTGGTGGTGGAAATGGGGCACTGGTGGAGGGATGGGTGCTGGAATACTGTATTACCAAGAACCAATTATGAACACCTTTGTAATTGTATGTTTCACGGTGGTATAATAAAAAAATTAAAAAAAAATAAAAAAAAATAAAATTGTCAAATGGGTCCAAAGGTCCATTTTAATCCCCTAAATTCTAATTTTTTGCTTGGTTAGCTTTTGAACCATACATAAAATTAGCTACATGCAAGGCAAACACCTCTTGGTCTGTCTCTCCAGACCCTAAGCCCTAAATCTAAGAAACTAAGGAGTCAATGACACGTAAGAAAGAGCAGGGATGGAGAGTTGGTGCATCTTGTATCCACCCAGTCCACTCTCCCTGGTGTGCAGGTCAGCTGGCTTTTCATGTAGAATACATTTTTTAAAATATTTTATTTAACAATTTCTAAAGTGTAAATAATCCACTATGGTTAATTCTAAGCTACCAATAGTTCAAAGAACAGTTCACAATGTTTCTGTACATGTACCCTGGAGAGAGCGTCTGCACACAGCTGCCACTCACCAGGGTAATTAAAGGTGCTGCTAAGATGCTGAGGTAGCAAAAGAGGAAGGGAAGAGCTTGTGTTTAGAAACAGAAGCCCAGACATGCCAGAGCCACTGCACATGTGTATGTTTTAAGCTGGAAATCAGATCATTATGACTGCATTGTCTAATTCTGAACCTTCGCTTCTTTTTTTACCACGGAAGTATTAGCCTGATAATGAGGCAGCATGCAAAATCCAGCTGAATTCAAGGATACTTTCCTCATGGCAATTTTCTCTCCACCTCTCTGTCACTGCGTGTCTCTAGTGTAAATCTAAATCATATTCTCCTGTTACTGCTTCCTGCCCATCTGCCCATCTTTACTGCTTTATCTGTGTATTGGCTTTGACATTGGATTTTTCTCTTCTCTCTCTCTCTCATATATCTTTTTCTCTACCTCCCACTCCTCCCCTAGATTTCCTTCTTTCTCCTTTCCTATCTCTTTATGCCAAATAATCCTATATTTCTTCCCTCTATCTCTAATATACTCTCTACTCATACTACAAGAGTATGCTACCTGCACGGCAGAGCCTGGCAAGCTACCCGTGTCGTATTTGATATGCCAGATACCAATAACAATTATAGACCTCATTCCCATGACCTAATATAATGGTTTGAGGCTCTTTATGTTCCTGGAGCAAGCAGGCGCCCTTGGGCTTTACTTGCATGAGACAGGTCATATGGAGATGTTACTGGTGCCGCTGGAGCAAATCGATGATCAACGGGAAGACAGTGATACAGTGATCTCTACTATAATTTCTACATAAGAACATTTCAGAATCATATTGAGTAATTTGCTTATATATTTCTTGAACCCCCCCCCAAGATTAAAAATTTAATAGAGAACAAAAGAAACCTAAGCCATATCCCCACAGATAACCACACACAAAATATTTGATAATTAGTTTCTTTTTAATTATTTTGTTCTTTCTCTCCATGCATTTTTTCCATCAATAGCTATTAATTTGTATTGAGGTCTTCAAATAATTTAAAGCTAGATTTTAACCAATTGAATTTATGTATCTAATATTCTAAACAACCTTTTATAACTTTACTACAAGAAAAGTTAATATGCTGTTTCTACCTCTGAATCTTTTTCTATATATTTTTTTGTTGTTGGATTTTTGGGTCATACCTGGCAATGCGCAGGGATTAGTCCTGGCTCTGCACTCAGGAATTACTTCTAGTGATGCTCGGGGACCATATATGATGCCGGGGAACTGAAGCTGGTTCGGTCGCATACAAGATAAATGTGCTACTGTACTACTGCTCTGGCTCCCTTTTTCTGCATCTTAATTCTTACAAAAAGCAGTGGTAAATTACAGTCAATATGTATGTATTCGAGGGTAATTTTAAAAAATTTACTATATAAAAGGAGTATAGCAGGAATATAAATCTTATCTTTCCTTGGCCACATATTGGCACTTATCAAGATAATAACACTCAAATACATCCTATTTCCATGGGTATCATATGTTGTTTCTTGAAATTTTTGAATGGCAAGTCTAATAATATCTTGATTTTCTTCATAATGCTATCCCACCATCTGCTACAAATTTTAATAACAATAATTTCTTATATTTATATATGCTTTTGAACAAAACATGCTTATGCGTTTGTTTACAAGTTAACTGGTAAAATTTCACATAAATTAAACACTATAGATTATATAGAAAATAATAATTTTAATGAATAATAAGCTGATTTGAAATTTATGCTTTGGTAAGACATATTAGAAAGGTCACTTGTCACTTGTCTTCCCGTTGTTTATCGATTTGCTTGAGCAGGCACCAGTAACATCTCCATACATCCTGTCACATGCTAGTGTAGCCCAAGGGCATCTGCTCACTACAGGAACATAAAGAGCCTCAAACCATTCCATCAGGTCATAAAAGGAGTATTATTCCTTCCCTAGGAACTTCCTGTGGCTGAGGAAATACAGCTTAGATTAATAAAGATGAACGTGAAAATACACAAAGAAAGTAAAATAATTGTGCATCACAGGTACATGAAGAGTTTTAAGATAGAACAATGTACAACATGAGAAGGCAACTATCGAATGGTATCTTGGAGAGTGTTAATAAAGTCATTTTTTATTACTATAAATCTAATACTGACCCAAGAGAAAATAATAGAGCGATAATAAACTATCACCCTACCCTTTTTCAGAAAAACTAAACGACTCAGCTTATGTCCCCTTGTTTGTTCAGCTAAACACTAGCTACAGGAATGGAGCAGAGAGGCCAGTTCATGTTCATGACAAATGCTCTGTTCGTGATGAAGTGAGACCAAGGTGGCCTGCCGTGGAAACACCCTTATCTGCTGGACTTCAACCCAGGGTCATGGAATGGCTGGTTCTTCCAAATGTTTGTCTAACAAGTAAGACAACAAATTCCAAGATGAAACAATACATCAAGAGTCCCAGAGAAGTAGAATTCAACCATGGGTACATGGGCTGGTGGGTGCTATTGGCAGGTCCAGATAGGCTAAAACCACTATTCTACCATGGCAGTCATAACTCATCCATAGGCCAGGGTGTAGACAGATGCTTGTCCACAGGTGTAAAGGTTAGAAAATGCTCCTCTGAAGCCAAACTATGATCAGGAAAGAGGCAAGAAATGGAAAGTGCCAAGGAGGGTCTATGGGTCACCAAGTTTTGAGTTATCTTTTATGTCAAAGTCTACCACAGATTGAAATTTGGGGCATATGTTTGTCAGGGAGCTTCTGGGGCCCCAACAATATCAGAAAATGAGTTCCTTTTTTCTACCTCTGAGGCCAGCTAAGAATGGATGCAAACTCACAGGTCCAATGCAGTTCCAAAAGTCTTTTACTAATTATCAATCATAAAATAAACTCCACCATTACAATACAAGATAATGGGATTCCCCAGACCTCTAGCTCTTGGTCAGAGCATATAGTCGGGCCCAAGTCTCCCATCAAAGTGGATGGTTGTACTTCTGATCAGTCCCCGTATATATCCAAAAAGTAATAGTTCTTTCTTCAGGGAGGGTAGTGCCAAAAAAAATCAACTAATCAACTTCTAGGTGTAGATGTAGGGTGGTGCCACACTTGTTTCAAGTCTAAAAAATGATTATGCCGGGGGCCTAGTCCCCCCTCCATGATTATCTATTAAGTCAAAACACTGGAGAGAGAGAGAGAGAGAGAGAGAGAGAGAGAGAGAGAGAGAGAGAGAGAGAGAGAGGGGAGGGAGGGAGGGAGGGCTGGTATAAAATACAAAAAGTACATCTTAATGGATGTATATGCATGGGGAGAAACACATCGTAATTTCTAGATTGCATGGACTTCATGCAATCTAGATGGTAAACCCCAAGGTCCTTCTTATTTCTATCTGAAAGAGGGTGATTCTGAGTGTTTCATGTGTTTCCTGAAAGAGTCATGCTTGACTGAATGAGGGCAAACTTGTATGATCCCTCCTTCGGTCTTAAATGGTTGTCTCAACAGAACCAGGGTGGTAGTCTCCTGGTAAATTCTAACTGTCCCATGCTTGGACCAATGGGTATTAAGAGGAATTGTGCCCAATCTAGATAACATTAAAATCATAGTAGAGATTATAATAATATTTCAAAAGTTATTAATGCAGAGTCAAAATGACTCCTGTAACCGCCACACCCTCTATCAGTGTGGCAGTTAGAAGAGAGATTTCATTAACATGAACCCTGACTAAGGGACATGTAAATAGCTTAAACTGTAAGTAGATTAAACAGTAGAGATCCCAAGCTAGCTAGAGCCTGTCATCCAACAGATGCTCATTTTTTTTCCTACTGGGGAGAGGACATAAATGGTGGAACTCGAAGTCCCATGAGTTGCCAGATAAATCAGGTCTTTGAGCCTATGTGGGCCAAGTCACCCAAGCTCCCTCCCCAGTATGCACATTTCTTCTTTGAATCAAACAGGTCATCTCTGAGCTTTTCTGATGTGCATTTCTAAACAAACAGCTGGTCTTTCAAAACCATTTACCTGGTGGCACTATTCAGGTAGGTTCTGAAGTGCTTTCCATGAACTGACAGCAAGATGCTGAAAAGGGCTGGAATTCGCTTAATGTTTACTAAAAGCTCTGGCAAAAGAAATGCAAAGTGGGCTTGTACTCTGAGCTTCAGACACTTTTTTCACTCTGCAAAGAAAATCAGATGTAGGGAAAGGAGCATAGCTGAGTGCAAACAGCTGGAAACGGGATGGCGACTTGCATGAAATGTTTCTGACTCCCAAGTCAACGATCCAGGGTGATCCGTTTTTAGAAACAAATCACCTGTGGAAAGAATTCTGTAACCCCATCTCAAGAGTAGAGATGCCATTTGAGATTACTTCCACATCTGGAATCCAGGAGCACATCAACAGAGACTCCTTTCTTGCCAGATGTTCTGTGGAGTTCTTGGTCTTTCCCTGCCATTCTAAAAATGACATCAGTGAAGAAAAATGGAAGTATCTTATTGCAGGTAAGGAATGACAAGGGATTGATTTAGACACAGCATCTTAAAAACAGATCAGGATTTTAAAAGAGAACTCCACAAATATCTCTTGGTCAACCATGTATTTCTGAAGTGTGAAACTGTACTCCTTTGCCAGATCCTCAGAGCAGAATCTGTGAAAAGCAAAGGGCAGAATCTGGTAGGATTTCTTCTGCCATTAGAGCTATCCTGAGCTGCAGAAAATTTGGGTTGAAATTTTTTCACTCTCCCAAAAGGCGGCAGCTGGCCTCTGGTATAAAAAGCAAATTGGTGAATAAAATTCACACTCTTCAAAATGTGTGAACATCGGTGATTTTTTTCAGCAAAGCTTTCTTCTAAAGTTAAACCAAGGAGGCAACACTGTCTCTTCAAAATTACTTTCTACTTTAAATTTCTGTCAGTATTCTTGGTAAAATATTTTGTTTACAGTGTTATATAACCAAAGTTAGCATTATACATGTATATACGCATGCACATATACAATACTGTCCTATGTTCAAGACAAGTTTGCTACAAGGTCAGAGAGAAATCTTTGATTCAGTTTAACACTGACCTAATTTTATCACAAAATCCTAAAGGTATAATATATTGCTGACCACCAGGAATGATTCCAGAGTGCAGAGTCAGGAGTAAGACATGAGCATCGCCAGGTATGGCTCCAAACAAACAAATACAATTTAAATATATTGCTGGATAAGGTGAATCATTTGTTAGCAAAATAAATTTGAATTCCAATGTCTAAAATGCATATATTTTTGGCCCTAAATTTAAAAGTCAGATAGTCCTATTAAGTGGCAGAAATTGATATAGTGCAATCATTTTTCTTTTTAGTTTTTATGAAAACTGCACTTAGACATCAAACTTATCTTTATAATCTCAAGATTCTTTCTCCCACAGAATTCAGAAAGATGGTAGTTAAATCATTTCACTAATACTTAAATCACTATAGCTATTGTATAAGACTAGATTAAGAAAATATATATCTTCTTCAAAATATCTTCTTCTACATGTGATTCCCAATATTCTTTTGCACTTTGATTTTGTTTGTTTCTTTGGGAGCCATATCTGGCAAAGTCCAGGATTTACTCCTGGGTCTATGCTCAGGAATCACTCCTACCAGTGCTTGGGGACTATATGGGGTGCCAGGGGTCAAACCAGGTTGACCATGTACAAGGCAAATGCTCTACCTACACTACCATTTCAGCCCCTCCTGACACTCTTTAGGCATTTCTTTCTGTGTTCATTTGGTTTTTTAGGCCACACCCAGGAGTGCTCAGGGACTACTCCCATCTCTGTGCTCAGAGGCCAGTCACTCTGGTGCTCAGAGAACCATGCTGGTACTGGTGGGTGAACTTGGGTCTTCCACATACAAAGTATGCACACTTGCCTTTTGTATTATTTCCTGAGCCTAAGTGTTTTTTTTTCTCATTTTAAGTGACAGGGTTAAATATTTACTTCAGTTATTTTATCTCTGCTATAAATGATCAACAACATTATTTCCTCCTCTTAAAGAGTAAATTTCGATTTTAGAACGATCAAGATTTACAGAAAAAATACAGACAATCCATGTTTATTATCTAATGTCAGTATCACTTCACTATTATTATTGCATGTTCATTAATATGAATAAGCCTGTATTTTTTGAGTCCATAATTTTCTTTGTACTGGGTCACATCTGGCAGCACTTGGGGACTATGAGAAGCCAAGGATCAAATTCAGGCTTCAGCTTTTGACCTAGGCCCCAGTTCTAAAGCCCACAGTTTATTCAAATTTCCATATACTCTTACACAGCCCACATTTTCTCTTGTGAGATCTCATCTTTAGTACTAAATACACATGTAGTTGGCACATCTCCCCACGTTTCCCTTTGGCAAGTTTTGAGATTTTTCTCATCTTCATTGCTCTTGACAGATGGGCCAGATATTTGTAAAACATTTATCAACCAAAATTTGTTCTTATTTCATTGGCATTTGTCAAATATTTCACTCATTATTTGAATGGACTGCAAGTTTGCAGCAAGAAGACCAAGGAGGTAGAAGACCTACTACCAGGCCGTCTCTCTCTACTAAGAGCACTTTTGAGACCCAGAGTGGTGATGGGTTTGGTGGAACACTAAATGCCTGAAACTGTTATGGCAAATTTGTAAATCACAGTGGCAAAATAAAAAACACATTTTTAAAACACTGAAATAAAACAGGACTAATTTGCAAAAAATAATAAAGCCTTCAATATCTCTTGACTGACTAGGTAAAAAAAAATGCCTATGATCAGGACCAAGGAGAGCCAGAAACACTCTAAAGGGCAGGAGAACACCACCTGTGAGCACCTGGTTAGACCCAGCACCGTTCGCGCCCCGCCCCGTCCCAGCAACACCTTCCATAGCGCCAGATCATCCATCAATGAGGCACTGCTCACTCAGCAGTGGTGAGTATCACTGGTAATGGCCAGTAGGCTCTGTGAGTGCTGCTTGGGAGGTAATCACAAGCCCCAATAATAAGGAAGCAATTATTCTCATAACTTACCACTGTTGGTATTAGCCAAGATCATTTGGCTGTGGTAGTGTTTGCGGGCATCTCAGACTCCTTTCCTCTGGGAGGAAAATCACAGTATGGACTTCAAGGAGGGGGACTTGTGACCCAACTTCAGGAAGGGAATATCTACATTAAGGTTTTAGATTTTTTTGTTACATGGGTGACACGCTCTACTGAGCCCTAGGTTCCAGCTACACTTAGCTTGCAGCCCCTCCCAAATCTGCTAGGGAGATTTTCAGTTAGCTCTGGTGTTTGTGAAGCCATAGGGCCCACCTGAAATTCTGCATTTCAATAGGGTCATTTACCTGGCTTCATCTCTGGATAGCTCAGCCTAGGATCTCGACCTCTTCCCTGTTAGGCCTGAACTAGTGGTAGTGGCCATCTTGGCCTAGGATTCTAAACCTACATGTGGCGAGGGCCCAGCTAGGAACATAAGTCTGGGGTTTTTCCTGTTGTTGTATTGTATACCAGAACCTGTGAGAGTAAAATCTTTTAAAACTGTGCTGGATTCCTGAATTTTCATCCATTCCTTGCTGACTTTGGAGGTAGAAGGGAACTCATTCCCTGGTATTGTTAGGGACCCCAGTGGCTCCCTGACAGGATATTTTCCATTAAATATTTGCATTCACTCATTTATTAAATCAGCTATATGTATCAATATGGATTGACAGATTTCTTATACTTTGGGTTATACTGCTGTAATACTTTAACTTGTTCCAATGTAGCCACAGAGAGATATTTCAGTTGTATTCTTTTCAGAGACTGCATTATTTTGCGTGCGTTTATGCATTTCTGTTTCATTTTGTTGTACTTCCTACTTTCTGGCATGCATGATATCCCATATTGTCATGTCCCTCAGCTATTTTCCACAAAGACCAGGATGCTTTTGTTGGAAATGATATTAAAACCAACATTTGGGCATTAGATGTTCTTACTCATTGCTACTGGGCCTTCTCAGCTGGTGAAGGATATTTGTGTGTGTGTGTGTGTGTGTGTGTGGGTGGGTGGCTTGGCCAGACACCTACTGACTTATCTACATACATATCTGCATATTCCTCTTTACAATCACCTACATCATCTACATACATATCTATGCATTTTCTTTTTTACAAATTGCATTTATCTATATTAAGTACAACATGCATTCATATTGATGCCACTAATATATTACCACTAGAAACATTTTAGGCTTTCCCCTGGCAGATATGTAAAATTCCACCCCATAGTGAGAAACCTGGCTAGTTTCATGTGCATTCCATTTACTTAACTGTTTGATTCTAGTACGTCTGTGGTGCTATTCTGAAGAGCTAACCTGGACCTCCCCAGGAAACAACTTTGATCACTTGACATCCCGTTATTCATTGATTTGCTCGAGCAGGCACCAGTAACATTTCCATTTAACCCTATCACGTGCCAATGTAGCCCAATGGCATCTGGTTGCTTTAGGAATATGAAGAGCCTCAAACTGTTTGTTCAGGGTCTTGACGAAGAAGTCTGACCATCTTGTAGGTGGGCGGCCACGTGATCTTTTGACATCCCGTGGTATCCAGTCGGTAACGGCTCTAGTCCAGTGGTTGTTTCCAAATCGCATTACATGTCCAGCCCATCTGATTTTCGATACCTTGACAAACAATACAGTGTCCCTGACTCTGGAACAGCGACGGAGGGTGGAGCTCCAGATTCCTTCTTTCACTTGAGTGAGGCGTGATATCCCAAGCATAGCTCTTTCGATTCCTCTCTGGGAGACCCGATTAGCATTCTCATCCTGCTTTCATAGGGCCCAGGTCTCTGAGGCGTATGTTAATGCAGGGAGAATGGTGGAGTTGAACAGATGTGCCTGGAGCCAGAGGTTCTTTGTCTTTTTAGCAATTTCTTCGATGCTTTCAAAGACATTCCATGCCACTCTCTTCCTCCTGCACAGCTCAGGTTTTAGGTCATTCAACATGTTGGCTTCTCGACCTAGGTACACATAACTGCTGCATGGAAACAACTTTACCAACAACTACAGGGCGGTGCTTTTGCACTTTCTTGAATCATCAATCTCCACTCATTTCGGAGTTGCCTTTTACCCCACACCTTCACTGATTTGTTTCTGTGTGTTTGTAATACAATCAGATAGTTCTTTCATGTCCATAGTATTTTAATGTGAAAAAAAAAACAAATACACAAATTCCTTTATTCCTCTGTTATAGTACATTTATAAATGGCAGACCGTTTTAAATAAACTCAGAATTATATTTTTATCTAGGTGCCCAGATATTTTAACTTTGTAAGGGGGCATGGGAATGGGGATTATCTCAAGCAGTGCTCAATGGACCTGAGGGCCCACTACTAGAGATTCTTAGACCACCAGGCCAGACCAGAAAGACTAAGCGCCAAGGGTAAAAAGCCTGCTTGGTCCTTGAAGAGCCAGGCACACCCTGGACACCCTGATAATGATTAGGGACCTCCAGAACAACATTAAGCAACGCTCAAGGGACCCTGTGGTGCTAGGGCCAAATCTGGTTGAGACACATGCATAAAGCTTTAACCCTGAGCTATCTCCCTAGCCCAGAATCTTTGTTTCATATTTTCAGTCCTGATTGACTAGTGATTCTCTCTCTCTCTATCTGCCAGCCTGCCTGTTTCCCCCATCTCACACTGGTACCTATAACTAATCCGATTACCATAATGAAATCACTGTATCACTGTATCACTGTCTTCCCGTTCATCATCGATTTGCTCGAGCGGGCACCAGTAACATCTCCATATGTCCTGTCTCATGCTGGTAGAGCCCAAGGGCATCTGCTTGCTCCAGGAACATAAAGAGCCTCAAACCATTACATCAGATCATGGGAATGAGGTCTATAATTGTTACCATGATGAAAACTTGTATGAATTTGTATGTAAAACCATTTCATAGTTTAGTTTTTACTAAGGAAAAAAAACTACTTCTAAGGAAATAATTATTTATTACAAAGGATTATGAGCATAGAACACTTCTTCAGATATTAGTACAGTTAAAAGAATTTTAATTTTTTTTCTCTTCTTTCTCTGCTTCTTAAAATTAATTCCAGGGTAATATTGTTTTGGCTACTCTGCTTCCTTCTTTACTAGTATAGTTCAAATTGGGAACTAGGCAATCTACAGCTGTGGACAAATTGTAGAGCCAGAGTTTGGCTTATGGGACCTAAAAATTCCCCAAAAAGACCTAACAAGAATAGATCACAAATGATGGAATATTGATACTTCTCCAGTTTAATAAACTTAGAGTGTGAATGTCACTAGATTTTTTTTAAAGAATATATCCAAACATTTCTCAAATACGAATGTTAAAATACTTGTCTATATATTTCTCACAAAAAATAGATATATAAATGAATAAATTCACTTTGGGAATCAAAAACTCATGTATCTTAATATATATCTTTTCAGGCAATACTATTGTACTTTAATGTAACTGTGATTCTTTTTTCCTTTGAATGTATGTGGAATACAGATTACATTTTTACTTTCTGATTCATATTATTCCATTAATAAATTCCAATGTCTCTGTGCAGTTTCCCCCCCACAGTGATGTAGTTCTGAACTCCTAAAAGCTATATTGCAGTATCCCACTCAATAATCATTTCCATAGTATTTCTAGAATAAATACGGATGTGCACTTAATTCACTGATGCCCAAGAGCAAGTCCTAGAAACAGCACCAAGGATGACCATAAGAGACTTAAGTATGTTTTTTAAAAATGCTTTTAGTAAGGAGCTATGGGTTCTTGTGAAAAGCCAAGTTGTTTTTTTTTTTCCTTATCTGAGATGCTCAAGAATTGTCAAATTTATGAACTTAGTATTCTTGAGCATTTGTAAGTCTGGTCACCAAACCTGCAGGTACATCACTTGAAAATCCTCAGAACTCTGATCGGCCTCTGTCAGCAGTGGAGACAGGCCTGGCTTTTGTGAATACATCCATTGAGGTCCTTGGGCTGGAAGTGGAGAAAGGCTGGCTAGATGGCATGCGTAATTTACTACCCAAAGTGTTTACTTGGGCGCCACCTCTTCTCCATCCTGCTTCTTCCCTCTTCCTTTTAAACTCTCTTATAACTTCCCTGTACTTTGTCCTACTCCCGCCCACACCACTCTCCAAAAGACAATACCTCCCTCTCAGAAAACATTGCAGAATAAAGGGAGGCTTTGTTTTCTGGATGGACTGATTATAACATGCTGTGCAGAAGAGACTATATTATTCTAGATGGTTTTTACTGCACTTGACTGTTTCAGGCAAGCAGAGTTGTCTAAGAAACAGAAGACTACTCTGGCTCTTTTCCAAAATTTCATCAATTCATTTCCAAACCTTAATCACCCAAAGGGGTAGATGCATACTTGAAAATATCCAGTAAACTTTCAGGGGATATATAAGCACCATGAGACTCTGGTGGTGTATAATTCCCTCCCGTTAGAGCACTGCTTTCTAAAATAAGCTTTCTGATTCTTTGTCACCCTGCTTTCCATTACCCGAAGCCCTTATTTAACACAGCTCCCTAAGCTGTCTTATGTTGCTTAATAAATCTTTGCAAATTACTCTTAAAAATTCAATGAAAATTCTTTTTTCTAAGTAAATTATTACCTTTCTACAATAATTTTGCATAGCTTCATCTCTCAAAAATGTATGAAGTTAGATATAAAACTATGGCATAACTTTTTATTTTCTTTAAAAGTGTATGTGAGGGCCTTTAAAAGTAGAGTTTAATGTCTAATCCCTTGTCCTTAACTAGTTATGAAAAGAGTGAAAGCAGCAATAACAGTAAAGTTGTAATAATAAATTATTTTTACCCTTAAGCACTCTAACATAGGATGCTTGACTTATGTCATTAATAACAACATAAGTTAATACCTAGTGATATTACCTAGTAACTGTTTACCAACTGACTTTCTGTGTTGAGACTGAGCATCTTGCTTTGTAGCAACTACTGATTTACAAGGTCTAAATGTTGATAGAGACAGAGAGAGAGAGACAGAGACAGAGTGACTGCCATGGAGGCAACAGAGGTGTTGGGGAGGGTCAGGAGGAAAACTGGGGACATTGGTGGTGGGAAATGTGCACTGGTGAAGGGATGGGTGCTCAAACATTGTATAAAAAACTCAATAATGAAAAATTTGGAACTGTGTATCTCATGCTGATTCAATTAAAAAAAATTTAACCATGGCCAATTACAAGTTATCAAATATTTAACAACTGGCTCTGAAAATCTTGAAATTTAACCATCAGATCTACCAAGATGATATAAATCAACTCTGGCACCAACTGGTACCTGATAAAGTTTTGTTTTAATAAAAGCAGTAAAAATTTAACATGCATTTGGTATTGAAAGAGAAAGCCTCAATTTACCCTTGCCAGCTGCAATGAGCAGCTGATTTTGTCTGGCCCATCTTACACTTTTTGACTTCCTGCAAATTTCTGAGCTTTTCTGATAAACAGGGAGTTAAAAATTGTCCATCATAAAATTCTGCCCCAGAGCTTAGGCTCACAGGGACAGATAATGGACAATCCCTGCGGCAGATGACCAGAAAGACTCAAACCAGCCAGACCACCTTATAGATTCCCTGCATTCTCTGTAACACAAAGACCCACTTTTCCTATAGAAAAAATTCCCACAAAAGATCCATAGTTAACTTAGTCCTATACTAAGTTCCTCCACACATGGGGAGCTCCTTTTCCTTTCTCTCTTCCTCTCCAGTTAACTTTTCTACTTTATGATTCTGCATCTGAGCATCTTTATTATGCAATGCTTCCTTCAAGAATGAAAATATCGAAGAACCGGAATTCGAACCAATAGAGACTGGTCGCTGCTACTTCTGCCTCGCCTGCATCATTGTCCTCACTAGAATGTCTGGACACATTACTAGGTAATTCTTTAAGTGTTAATTTTTAATGAGATCTGTGGAGTAGAGAAAAACAGGATTTTTAAATCACATTCTCAACTATCTTTACTAAAGCTTACTACAGTGAGAATTAACTATCACTACAATGCTCCTTGAGTGGAGGCATGAATTTCATCTCATTAATAGGTACAATAATGAATGAAAGACCTTACATGAGCATAATATACAAATCTGATGTTCATGAGTAGATATTAAATTCTTGATGGACTTGAACATCAATAACAATATAACAAAAACCATGTGAATCAGTGAGAATCAGAAAAAATACTTTATAAGTTAATATTGCTTATGACCCCTTGAATTCAAACTGACCAGCAACAGAAAAAAAAAACATTTGATTTGCAATTATGAATCCCACTTCATAATCCTACCATACAATCTTTCCATTCAGGCAGTCTTGACATGTGAGGATTAGGCCCCATTATTTCATTTGTTTTTTAAATGTGATTTCTCTTTATAGAGGAGGATTAAGTTAATCCCTTCCTCCATTATGCATGAGGTTTGAGTTTTCCTTCAAATTATGGGATTTGCACCAGTGCACACCATCCTAACCAGCATCCCCTGTGACTCAACTGATTCCACTCATTTCTGCTTGTCTACTTGTCTTCTACCTGTCAGGAATTACTGTAGCCCAGAGGATTCAAAGATACTCAAAAAGATATCCTGTTCTCTGGCAAACTGATAAGAGCCAATCAGTAAGGAGTGCCAGGAGAATTCTATAAAAAGAAAAGAAAAATCCTTAGAGGTTAAACCGTTACATGGCCTCAGAGCACCGTTGTACTACACCAGCCATCTGCAATGATACCTCGGTCAGCTAAGGGTGATGAAAGAGGAAGAAACACATTTCAATCCACAAAACCCTATCCCCTTCATATTCTTCACTCTAAAGAGGAAATTTAGAAAACGTTCGGGTGGGGAGGAATAATATCCTTCCTCTCCTAATACATGCAGTATTCTAACTCATGTTTGCATGCTTTTAAAGGATTTTTTAACCTATCTGGTCATCAAGGTCTCCAGAGAATTTTCCATTCTTTAATGCATCAGTGTAAAAAGCCGCAATGAAATCTCAATTGCCACAACTTCCCCCACCCAATTCACACCCTCGTGAATAATTAACCTCCTCACCTCACTTCTCATCAATATTCACACCTCCAGGTAGAAAGGGATGCTTTTCCTTTATGAATAAAGAAATGTTCTTCCACTACCAACATCTATGTCTACATATTTCAATTGATTCTTGTATAGAGCATTAATCTGTACCTCCAATCGCATGGACATTCTCAGTTTGTTAGGAGACTCATGCCAATTTATTTAAAAGTGTATTGTTCTTTTCATTCTGTTCATTCACTAAATCTCATGTAGCACATGACAACCAGCTTTTCCTCTAAATTTACTAAGATGTAAGCAGAAGAAAGGTTTGCTGTATAATCTGAAAAATCAAAGTCATGTCAAAAAAACCTCACCAAGGTACTATTCATCTTCATCTTTCTTTAGACTAAAAGTACAATGCCCCATTTTTCTCTATAGTGGCTTTCTGAATTTCAATACTTCATTATAGTGATAGCCATCTCAAGTGCTATGTTTACTGATTATAAAATAAAAAGGAATCTTAAAAGGGAATTAATCTGTTCAGAAAGAGGCCCTGTTCTACACAAAGGAGCCAATCTCTAATGAAAGTTCCATTACCTCTGAAGAATTAAAGGTCCCCATTCTCAAAGCCTGAAACTCCTGGGGAATTTGTAACCTGCTATTTACTGCCATGTTAGAGAAATACAGGGCAGACGCCACTTGATTTCTTTTAGATGTTCCACTTTTCATAGATTTCAAAGATGCTAACATCTTTGAAAATCCTTGTCTGCTCTGATGATGGAACTATTCTGTACAAACACTTCACTATTAGCAGCAACAAAACTTCATCATCCAACACAGATTCATTAGTTTAAAAGAAGCAAAAGTAGTAGGGATAACATTTGGGAAAGAAAGATACTATTTCTAGTTAACCCTGCAAGTCCAAATAGCATGAGAGTAATAATTTGAGCATCACCAATATCTGAAACCACAGATTAACAGTTTATTCATTATGTGAATATCCAATTATCTCAGGGCAAGTGAATATAGCTGGAAGGCGCTTGCCTTGCACACCGTATGATCCCTGCCACCCTACATGTTCCCTCCAACACTGCCAGGGATGACTCCTGAGTGCAGAGCCAGGAGTAAAGCCAGATGTGACCCTCCATAAAAAAGAAAAAGAAAAGACAATCCAGTGATGTCCAACTAGAACCTTGGTGGGCACTAAGACCATGAAGCTGTAATAAGATTTGGTCTGGAGACCAGAGATAATACTGTGGGCAGGGTGTTTGCCTTGCATGCAGCCAACCTGGGTTCAACCCATGGCACCTTATATGGTCCACCCAGCCCACTGGAAGTGATCCCTACCTGAAGAGCCAGTAAGAATCAGAGCCAGTAAGTATTGCTGGGTGTGACCCAAAAACAAAGTTTAAAAAAAACCCACAAAGATATGATTTTTACTCTTAAGGTTTACAGTCTCCTAGAAAATGAACTACTGAAATAAATACAGAAATGGAAGGAGAGTGGTGGTGTAGAATTTAAAGGGAAGCACTATGCTGGTGGGGGAAAACTGCTAGTCAGCTCACAATGCATGGCTCCGTGTTATAAAGTGGAAAAGAAATAGACATGGAACTTCACACTCTTACTCTGTGAACCATGATCTATACTGACATACTGCCACCTACCATTAAGCAAAGTGCTGTCTCTGAGTTCTCTGAGTTTGGGGTACCCCTATTGTGTAAGAAAGCCATTCACTACCCGAGTTTGGGGGTACCCATATTGTCTATGAGAAAACCATTGACTACCGAGTTTGGGGTTACATATTGTCTATGAAATATGTAATTCACTACCCTTGTGAAATAACATTTGTATGTTTATGCCTTCCAAATTCTATGAGACAATATATTGCAATAATCAACTTTATTGCTAAGTAAACACATACCACGGGGAGGAACTTACCATATTTCTGGCTACTTACTTTCTTCACAAAAATGAAGTATAATGTGTGCTCACTGAATATCTATTACATTGACTACTGAAAAGCCTTTTGGATAAGAGAATGAATTTGTCCTTAACAAACACAGTGTAATAGAAAATAAACATCTACAGTAAAAGGCAGAACAAAATCATCACGAGAGAGAGTGATACGTAAAGCAAACTCAGAGTTCAGTAGATGGGATGATCACACTGCCCATAAGAATACTGGAAAATGAAATACAAAATACATTTACAGAATGACAGGTTATTTACCACCTACTATGTGCCAGGTATTGGTCAGGGGCTAAAAATACAATAAAATTCCAAACGTTCAGTCTTTGCTTTCATAAAGGCTTATGTTTTAGAAAGGGAAGATAGACTATAATATGACATATAATTAAAGTACCATTATAAAGCTATTACCATTGATGGCAAGGAGCAGACTTCAATTTTAGATAGGAGAAGGATCTCAATGGCTAGACACAGACTTTCAGGAAGTGTGCAGGTAAGGTTTACAGACATGGAGAAATCTGAGAGATGAAACTAGGTTTTACTTGGGAGAGTTGAGATAAAAAAGCATACACTGAACCAGAAAAATAGGAAATACATGACATAAATCAAAACTCATGTGTTAGATTAGGGTAATGTAGGATAAGTATAAGAGCCATGTAAGAGCAGTATGAAAGCAGGAATTGGAGGTGTGGGGAGAATTCTCCATGACATTTCTACTCGTCAGCTCAGAGCTTTGTCTCAAGCTATCTTTTAAAAAGACACAAATTTTAAAACAGAAAAACAGATTGAAAGCTAGAGATAAGATTCTTCTGGGGTAAAAGATAAATTTGTTTCCTCACTTGAATTAAAAAACAATGTCTCTCTGAGTCAGAATTTGTTGTCAACCCTCTTACTGACAAGAAGATGTTTTTTCTAACGTGGGGGCTTCTCTGCAGTGACATAAGCCCAGTGTGTGTACAGCTCTCGGTCAGGGCACTAAGTATCTCCCTCCTGGCTGGTAGGGGAACAAAGGTGAACAAGAAGCTCATATTGCCTCCGATGCTGGGAGCAATAAAGTCTTTTCTGTCTGACCCAGGAGACTCATGTCTTGAACTAGCTTCTGTGAAAATGCTGCAGGCTAACTTGTTAACTTATAAGTAGGGTAAAAATTCAGCCTTCACAGCATAGCCAGGCCCTTATTACAGTGAGCTGAGCAGTGAGCTGAGAAAATTGATTCAACTTGGGAAAGGGTAATGGGGAGTAAGTGATTGGTTTTAAGCAGAGCAATGTTTGGTAAAATTAAGTTATCAGGGTGACTTAGGATCAGCTAGAGGAGAAAATGGTGATGAGGACTGTAGAAGCTCACACTTTCTGGAAGGCACTTTAATACATGATCTCATTTAATCCCTACAATAGGCTATACATTTAACTGCTCATTCACTCAACAGGTACTAATTGAACACCTACTATCTTCAAGAATCATTTAGAGGTTTAAATATAACAACGAACAAAACCACAAATGAGATTCCTTTCTTCGTCATGGAGCTCACATTCTACTGGGTGCGGGGGATGATGAGCAACCCACCATATAATTCTTGACAGAATACTGGGTGATTATTAGTGTTTTTCTAAAAAGATAAGGCAAGGAAAATGGATAAGAGTGAGGTGACTGCTATACTAGGTAGAGCAGTCAGAGAAACCTCTCTGAGATAAAGACTATGAACAAAGTATAAAAAAAATCCAGTTAATAATATCATTGCGTCTCTGTAAGAGCTGAGGATAGTGAGGTTAGTAGACTCTTTCTGTGATTGAATGGCCAGGAAAATGGTCATTACTTGAAAAGGATTCAGGAAGGGTCAGTCTAGAGGGAAGATGAAGAGAGAAATAATGATTTTGGTTTTGACCTACAAAGCATAGTGCTTTAGCAAAACAGCTTTGAAATTTCACCGCAGACTTAAGTCAGCATGTATTTTTCTGATTTTCCCTTGACTGTTAGTTATCATCTCCAACTCTACTTGTTTCTCAGCCAGTGGAGCCTATTAGAAAACCAGCTGGAAAAATTAACTGTGATATACTGGTCCTCTCCTCACCAAACAGCAAAATCTGTTTCTTTCAATAAACATAGGAGTGAACTATTTTAAATAGATTATACATTTTATCCCCCTTTTGTAACTGATGAATAATACAGGAAAATATATTTTCTCAGTGCTTTCCTTTGGTATTTTATAATTGTATTGGGAAATATCATCTTGCTGGTTCTTGGTGAATCTTCTATATTTATATCAGGTATAGAAAACTCAAAAATTATATTATGATCAATTTAAGTCATATTTTATCTCCTTCTGTGAACTGTAGAACTACCAAACTTCTTTCATGTTCCTTTAGAGTTTCCCAAACCAGACTGGGGTAATTTTAAGTAAAATATCTCTTATTTTATTTTAAAATAGTTCTAGTTTCTCACAAACATTTTAAAACAATAAGTACTAGAAATATTATATCTGAACTCTTTCAAATTATCTATTGATAGTTAACATTTTTTATTATTTGAATGTCAAACTATACTAAAACTACACAATATTACATGTACTTGTAGTATATTCCTACATGGATGCATATTTTCTCCATTTGTATGTAATTCTCAGTAAATTAAATATTTAAAATTAAAATAGTTCTTTAAAAACTTCTATGAATTCACTGTTATTGAAGAAGACACATGTACATAAACCATACATATACACTCAGTTATATGTAATACATGATAAATATATCAAATTTCAATCCAATTTTAGGGCCAAAGAGTTAGCACAGGAGGCAAGGTGCTTGCCTAGCAGGTGGCCAGCCCATTGAGAGTCCCCAGCACCCCATATGGTTCTCCAAGCACAGCCAGGAGTGATCCCTGAGCATTCCCAGCTGTGGACCCAACATTCTCCCACACCCCCGCAATAAAGTATAATTTTAGTATGGTTCAAAATTCTTTCATGCAGGTCGGAGTGATAATCTAGTGGGTAAGGCGTTAGCTTTTGCAAGTGGCTGACCCAGGTTCCATCTCTGGCACCCCATTTGGTTCCCCAAGCACGGCCAGGAGTAATTCCTGAGTGCAGAGCCATGAACACTGGGTTCAGAGTAACCTAAGGATTCAGAGTAACCCATGAACACTGCTGGGTGTGACCCAAAAATCAAAACCAAAAATTCATGCAACATTTTACCTCTATCATCTTATCCTTATCATTGTTGAACACCACTGTTGGCCAAATAATTCTTCTCCTCTAACAATGTAAATCAGAACCATGGACAGCAACACCAATTTCCTTGCAATCCACTTTCCTTGATTGCAAAGCAGCTGTTATATAAAGCAAGTGTTAATTTTACTTCCAACTCTACTTTTGGTTTATATTGTTTAAGAAAGAACTTTGGGTAAAGTTGAAAAGGTGAAATAAGCTTCAGAGGGATCAAATTACGGGATATTAGAAGTCTTTTTTACTTAAATGTGTATAGACAATACACAATAGTATATGCAAAAACAAGTTCAGACAACCATCAATTTTAAAATCAGTTGATGGTTAAAGAATAAAAAATCCCACAATAAGATTTTATTGCAATATTATTTTTTTAAATGCAATTTTTTTTGTTGTAAAAAGATTTTTTCTGGGGCCGGAGTGGTAGTACAGTGAGGAGGGCATTTGCCTTGGACGTGGCCATTCGGTTTTGATCCCTGGCATCCCATATGGTCCCCTGAGAACCACCAGGAGTAATTTCTGAGCAAAGACCCAGGAGTGACCCCTGGACATCTCCAGATGTGACCCAGAAAGAAAAGATCTTTTCTTTTCTCATATTTTATTTTCTTGTAGCCCATGTAATATTTATTCTTGAAGCCCATGCAGAGCTCAGAATAGAAACATAACTGGATATTAAGTTTATGAAATGGACTAAAGACATGTTCTTTAGTCACAGAATAAAGCAGGAAGAATAGAGAACAAAGCAGGAGAAGGGGTAGATGTCAAAGTCCTGTATTCAAGTTGAACTTAGGCTTGGAGATGGTCTTGTCACAAATATGTAACCAATTTTACAGCCCTAGGATAAAAGTCAGAGAAAATAGTGAGAGGCATCATATGGCTTCTTCACTCCACATACTCACAGATTCTTAACAGCTGCATATCATCAGTAACTAAGTTTTGTCCTTGTGCTTGGTCATATCCTAAATATTAACAGTAAGTACAAAAAAGAATGGAAAATGTTTTAACTGACACAGAAAAAACAGGAAGGAAAGAGTAAACCTGTGAGCTAGTGGTCCTGAGAAACTTATTGAATATGAGATTCGAACTCAATTTGGAAACAAATTTGACTTTAGGAAACCCACATGAGATGAAAACATCTTTGCAAAGGGGAGCAGAATCCTGTCACCATTTACTGGACAAGGTTAAGTCCTTATAATACTGGTTATAAGTATCTGAGTCAGCATATGATCCTGTGAGTTTAAAGACAGGATTGTTTTAGGAATAAGAAATAATTTTAGTAGGACATGAAACCCAATTACCAATGCCAAAGGAAAGTTCAAGACTGAACATACAATCAGAGAGAAATTAAGAAATATGAAGCTAACATCAAAAAATTAGTTTCAAGCGTTAAACTGGGAGAGCAGCAATTTCAGACACGAGCCAAGAACAAGGAAAAGAATGTCATGATCTAAAAAAACTTACGAAAGTTCTAAAATGGGTGATGGCAGCTGAAGAAGACTTAAAAGTATAAAATTAAAATGGAAATTTGGTACTTGAGTGACTATTTGGGGAGTCTGGAGAATCATTTTAAGGAACTGAGATTTAGAACAATGAGGGTCCCAATCTCATTGGAAAAAAACAGAAAAGAACTCAACTGAGCATTTTATTCTACACAGATTTAAATTTGATTATTGCTATGGCACCATTTAAACAAATATATTCTAGAAAGAATCCCTGCACAGCTCAAAAATGAAGGAGAATCCCATTATTGTAACCAGGAGTGGGTAATTAATGATTAGGAAATCCACTAGATTTCTCAATTAGCATCCAAGGCCAAAGGGAAGAGATAATATTTGACTGATGTCACCACTTTCCTGCATTTTCCACATCTAAACTATGCTTACAAAGAAAAACCATCATTTAGGTTTAGGATGGTTGAAATGACCTCTCCAAATCAGAGAGTAAATCACTATTTGCACAGCCTCTAATTAAGTCCCATTGGTTATGATGGCACAATCATGTGGTTTATTTGCTGATAAGAAACCAAATAAAATTAGGACCCAACTTCAGAAGACGATTTGCATGCTTAGGTCATTTATAAAACTTTTCTATAAGTGCAATAAAGGTGAAAACAGGGAACCTCCACTCATGGCTATTCTCCAGAGCACAGCACTATTTTCCCATCAATTCCTTCACACAGCAATACAAACACACACTTTATTGCTGCTCAGAGAAATCTTAATGTCAAAAACTTCCATTTAAATAGCACCTATTTCCCCCAAGAAGTCATGCAGTTTATAAGCCAGTACTTTATGAAATCTTCACAGTGGGTCTGGAAATAAAATCAATGTATTTGTCCCTCCAGGAAAAGTGTTTTATCCATTAGACCCCAGTGGCCAGCTGCCAGCTTCAGAGGAAAGAGTGCGAAACACAAGCTAACCATTCTTCTTTATTTAAGGGATTTATGCTATAATACAGAGAGCCTGAACAACAGGAAGTGGGGAAGAAGAAGGGAGTGGGTGTTCTGTTCCTCAGCTTCATTCTCCATGCATAGCGGTTCAGCAGATGAACTGAAGATGCTGAAGTACATGAAACTCCCATCTTCTATATTACAACTCACATCCACTGTGTTTTATAGAACAACTTACATTCTGTAGAAGGACACAATGTTTTCAATAATAATTAATTTTTTAACTTTAATTAAAAAATTTACCTCTAAGGCACAGGGGATGGAGTCCAGTGGTAGATATCTACCCTTGATGTGAGGCTTTTTGGTTATATCTCTGGCATTCTCACCCCACCAAATTAAAATCTAGAGGTCAAGTATCAATGGAATTTGCATGAGGTACCCAGACATTAATACAAATTTCTGATGAATTTTATTTATAAATGCCTAATGACCAAAACTTGGGTCATATAATTCTTATCAACTCTGTTGAATTTATTCTGTCATAGCCCCAAAATTGTCTGTCTTTTAAATACCAATTTCCCTTTCAGTGGGAGGCACATGTCAGTCTAATGACCAGAACAGCTGAGCAGTATTTGAATATGCAAAGAAAGATAGCTAGATGTTTTTCAAGAATATGCCATATTCTAATTATCTAGTAAATATGAAATCATGAAATTTTAGTTACATGTTAATATGTGTGTATAAATTAGCATAAATTCCTAAACTCCTAATACCTTATGCTTAAGTTTGTAATCCGTGTAAGAGGCAAAAAAAAATAAATACTTAAAAAATTAGTGACAGGGCCAGCCAGAGCAATAGCACAGAGGGTAAGTCACTTGTCTTGTACTCGGCTAATCTAGGTTCCACCCCTGGTACCCAAAAAAGTCCCCCGAGGCAACCAGGAGTGATCCTTAAGTACAGAGTCAGGAGAAAGCCCTTAGAACAGGCAGGCGTGGCCCCAAACCAAAAATATGCATAATAACAAAAAGTCATTTCTGGGATGAAGTCAGAGGCACATGCCTTGCATGGTCAAGGACCCAAGCCTAATGCCCAGTATCATCTGTTACCCTACAACTGGGTGTGGTCTTTGTGGTTCCCCAGTACCACTGAGCATTAGCACCAAAGCAGTGGGTCCTAGTCATCAGCTTAGTGTCTGCTGAAGTGGCCCTGAGCCACCTGACTACTGATTGAGACATCCCCCTGAAAAAGATGTCTGGGTTAAAATATATTACAACATTTCTTCTCAGTCACATAAACTAGTTAAAAACTGAATGGCAAGTGACCAATGACACAAGACTGGATAATGACAGTGCAATATATCTACAAGGTGGAATACTATACAGCCACAAAGAATGATGAAATCATGCAATTCACTGCAACCTGGAATGAACTCTGGAGAATCTCATGTTAAATGAAGTATATCAGAGGACAAAGACAAATATTAGATGTTTTTAATAAGCTATGGCATACATGACAAGTGAATAAAAGATAACAAAGGTGGGAAAACATCTGGCTCAGGAATACAGATATAAAAATGCTAGGGAAAAGAAAACGGAGGAGGGGAGCAAAAAGAGTTGATCTGGAAGTAAAAGATGGGCAAGGGTGAGGGGCCCTAGACTTGTCTGGAGTAGAGGTGAGACATCTCAATAAAGTCAACACTACTCTATGGTGCTCAAACTACAATAATTAAACTTCAAGTGTGCCTGACAAGGAGACAGGGAAAGGTATAGGTGGAAATCTAGAATCATGGGTGGTGGGATGTATCCACTGGCAGTGAGATTTGAGATAGGACATTCTCTGCCTGAAAATCTACTGTCAAAACTTTCATAAATCACAGTGCATGAAAATAAATGTAAAAATAAAACAACCGGATGGCAATAAACAACCACACATCTGTACTCATAATTCAACAATAAGAAGGCCAGTAGAAAGATGTGTACAGCCCTTATTCTATGCCTCAACAAACACCAGCATGAAATAACTTGCTATCAGTTGTGATTAATGCAACACCAGCTTGGAGATGACTTGTGGAAAGCTGTAAGGTCACAGCAGAGAGGAAACATATGGAATTGATTATAAAACTGTCAAGATGTCAGGGAAGAAATCGTTCAGAGGAGCAAGGAAAAGTATGTGGTGTTGAGAGACGAATGAGAGACCAGAAAGCTAGATCTAATCCTCAAAAATTATCCAGCATGCAATGGCAAATTCAGAGCAATGAAGAATTAACTAATCCTACCCTGGTTTCCTTAAAAGGAAAATGCTATTTCTGTGACCAGTTGCAAAGCTCAACCTTGAGATAGCCCTAGATCATTTTCCTTCTAAAGTCACCCAGCAACATATGTGATTTTTTGGTTGAAATAACTAAGGAGGCATCTAATGGTCAAGGGATATTCTTTTCAGAAATTAAAATATCATACATATGCTTTCCCTTCTGATGACTAAGAGAACTAAAACCATAGCAAAATAGTTCAAAGTCCTAATTCTCCACGTATTTACCTTAAGATCCTTTTGATTTTGATACAGTCTCTCCTTATTCTATGCCTTAACAAACAACAGCATGAAATTACTTGCTATCAGTTGTGATTGATTAATGCAACACCAGCTTGGATAGTGACAATACCTAGACAGTGACTCACTAATTCCATCAGGGAGCATAAATCCACAGGATAATTAATACAAATAATACTACACTTGGAAAATATGGCAGAAACAGTTTCTAGTTAAAAGCTGTAAAACATATAGAAGTGAAGTGATGATGTGTGTATATAGCTTGACTCAATTTACTGCCCGACTGAGAACCCAATACATCAATATTCCAAACAACCAACATTGAATACAGTCAGCTAGCATTTACTTAACTCTAAGTGGCAGCCAAAGATTTTCTGTCACTAGATCACACCATAGTAAATTTCAATATTCACCAGCAAAGTGACATCTTTCACAAAATACCAGTTAAGTCATCAGAATGCCTTGGAAACCCAAAAGTTTCCCAGAGACTTTTCCTCTAAGAAGCAGCCTCTGTCTAAATTTGGAATGCTCCATCAGGTACACTCCTGCTCAAGTTGAAGTTGTGATTCACACTTCCACTGAACTCCCTCTCATTTAAAAATGTCATTCTTGTCTGGAAATACCCCACGTGTTTCACCCACATTTACTTACACAGCATTCAATGTTTAAGAAACACTGCATTTAATTCTGGGAAGCCTAGGGATTACAGAATTGTTTTTGAACTCCATTGCTCCTCAATGATCTACAGAGAAAGACAAACCTAAATGACATCCCTTCACTCAATTACTCTTAGGGATAACGATTTTCCCTGGAATGTGCATAATCCTAATGGGATGAGGGATTTTCTGTCTTAGTTATTGCATGATTGTTCTAGTGCCAACCCTGAGAGATGTGTCCAATAAATTGCTGCTAAGTGATTGAATAAATGGATCCCCTCTAACTCCCTGAGGAGCAGCCAGGGCTCATATCCAAACACAAAGCAAGCAGCAATCAATGCTAGGAACCATGAGCAAGTTCTGCCTGTGCTGAAGTGAAACAGGAGAGGGTACTGGGCCCAGACAATGTCGACTACCTCTCTAAATGCCCCTCTGACAGTAAAACTATCACTTGGTTCTTTTTGTTTGTTTGGCTTTGGGCCACGCCTGGCATTGCTCAGAATTTACTCCTGGCTCTGCTCTCAGCAATCACTCCTGTTGGGCTCCGGGCACCATACAGAATGCAAGGGGTCAAACCTGGGTCTGCCGTGTCCACGAAGTACCCAATCTGTTGTACTATCACTTTGGCCCCAATTCTTAAAACTGGATATAGTAGCAACTGCAGCAGAACTTCTGGTGAGGACTAGTGGTAAGTAGATAAAGCTCCAGCCTGACACACAAAGATTCCTAAAAAGCTACCATGAGGAGTATGATGTTGCTTTTGACTTATGTTCAGACTAGTACTGACATACAGGTTCAAAGCCCAATCAGAAGAGAACTGACTACCAAGGGGAGCCAGTGTGAAAATTTCTTTGAGAGCAGACTTAATCTTCCTTATGCAAAACCCAAAAACATAAGTCATCAATCACATTTGACATTCCAATTTCAGATGTTCTGATCACTCCCAATACCAAAGAACAATGACCTCTGACCAAATGTTACCTATCAAATTAGTATTTCCTCTGAAGAACACCATAGTACAGCATCTGTGTGGCCTTGTTCACTGGTGTCTTCCTCCAATGTCCTTTTGTTGCTTGTCTGTGACACAATTGTTAGGTCCTCGAGAGAACAAGACCCATGTCTGTCCTGTTCGACTTGCCTGGAGCCTACTTAGCACCACGTACATGTGGAAACAATGATTTTGATATTAATCATGACTTCTATCATCTATACTATGATAAAAATAATTAAGTATCAACAGAAAGGTCCTCTAGTGTCACCAAATCGACTGCAAAGTGACTTGGATCTGACATTGAGATACCTTGGAAAGCTCTAAATGATACCATTTCCAATTGAACGTCCAAGGCTCCAGACAGTCCAGAAACATCACAAAGGGGAACAAGTAACCACAAAGGTATCTTTGTGTATCAGGCTGGCACTTTATCTACTTGCCATTAGTCCTCACAGGAGAATTCATAGTCTTATTCTCTCCAAATGCTTTCACTACCTCCTAGTAGATTCCTGTGTTAGAGCTTTAGATAGGCAGGATTTTCAAAATACATGAAAGAAATATATGCAGAGTTGCTTTGTTCTCATCAAGTTCCCTGAGATTCATGTTTGGAGAACATATGGCATTTGGTCTCAGAAAAATATCAAGGAGGACAAAGAAGAGTATAGGCATGCCGGATAATCCAGAAGTTTCTATGCCTGCAAGGATGCTCAGCAACACTCCCTGGGAGACAGGAAAATGGTCAGTATAGGGATCTTGTTCCTTTTTACCTAATGAGGAAAGGGCAAAATGATACCCGTTGTTCCTTTTTTTGTATTTTTTAATTTTATTTGATTAAAGTACAGTGATTCAGAATTGAGTTTAGGCATAATTATATCCTTTGAAGAACAATGTTGAAGAATTGAACAGAAGTACTCTTTTATTGGATGACTGCATATGATGTGTTTTTCAGGATATCTAGTTAGTAATTCAACCTTTTTAAAAGGTCTTAAAATAACAGGTAACATTCACAATTGCTAGTGTTCAGCTTGGCACATAAAGTACCAACAGTAAATATTTGTTGGATGAATAAGTGAAAATAATAAGTAGTTGTTAGAAGAAATCTCCACAAAGAGATTTGTAAATCTATAAAATAGATTACTGCATTTTTACACATGAATTCCAGGTAGATATTTTGGTACCTCAACAACTACATGCAATCTGCAATGATCAAGAGCGATAGAACAGCGGGGTGGGCATTTGCCTTGCCGACCTGGGTTCAATTCCCAGCAACCCATATGGTCTCTAGGAGTAATTCCTAGGTGCAGAGCCAAGAGTAACCCCTGAGAATTGCTGAGTGTGACCCAAAAAGCAAAAAAAAAAATACAATGTAATAAATGTATGCTAAAAAGTTGGAAAAATCAAAGTAAGTGGACAAAGGGGCTAGAAGCATAGTATGGTGGGTATGGCGCTTGCCTTGCACGTGCCTGAGCCAGGTTTGATCCCATATGGTCTCTGGAGCTTGCCAGGAGCATGGCTACAAAACAAAAATGTCCAATCAAAGTAAGAGAACGTGGGGCAAAGAAGCCCATCTCTATACCAATACCATGCCGTTTTGATTACAAGTGAGCATTTGATTAAGAGTGAGCATTTGCTGCCTGAGCCCATGTGCTGCTTGAGCCCATGTGGCTGAGCATGTGGTGCCCAAGCACATGTATCACCCACATCTTCCATCTTTTTTGAAAAAATATTTTATTATGCCACTGTGAGGAGAGACTCACATACATGGGGCAGAGCTGCTACCAGCCTCTCCCTGTGCCCAGCTGATCACGAGGCGCCCGGGAGGGAAAGTGGATTCTAGCCCTGGCCTGCCACCCCAGGAGAGCCTCTTAAGAAGCCAGAGAAACCCCCCACACCATCAAAGCCACCATTTTCAATATCTGGATTCTGCACTCGTCAGAGCTCCACCCAGCAGAAGAGCTGATCACAAGCCTGGTTCATCAATAAATGCACGAGTGAGAGAAGACTACAAGAGTATCCCTCCCGCACTGGCAAACTACCCGTGTCGTATTTGCTATGCCAAATACCAGTAACAATTATAGACCACATTCCCATGATATGATGGAATGGGTTTGAGGCTCTTTATGTTCCTGGAGCGAGCAGATACCCTGGGGCTACACTAGCATGTGACAGGACATATGGAGATGTTACTGGTGCCCGCTCGAGCAAATTGATGATCAATAGGAAGACAAGTGATATAAGTGAAGTGAATACTAGTTAAATATATTCAAACAGTACGTTCCTACTCTGCACACGATTCTGACTAAAGGCCTTTTCTGGCTTTTGCAAATAAGGTAAAATAATCCTTTCACTAATCAAAAAATCCACACAGCTTTTAGCATCACAGACACCAATGCACCAAAGCAAGTGGCCAGAAGGGACTCTGTAGAGAGAGCTGCAGCCCAGAGGAACTCCGTAGTGAACTACTCGTTATACATTTGTTCCTGTTCAACATTAATGCAATTCTGGTTGCAGATACAAAGGGTCATTCAACACTGTTTCATGGAACATTAGAAAAGACAGGAAAGAAGCAACTTAATTTTTTACATTTTGTAAGGAATACATTTTATAAGACCTTATATACAAGGAAAAAAGCAATCAAATATGAAAATTCTGTTGAAAAATCCTCATATTTCTCCCATAATAGTGGTGTCTTTGTCAAGTAAATATAAGACTATAATACCATGAATTTGAGGTCATTACAATCTCTCAGATGTGACTAAATGGCAAAAGACAATATTGGTAATGAGTTATCCAGATCCCTGAGTTATGCTAGAAATAGTCTCCAATCACTCCCTGTAATAATTCCTTCTCTGGAATTTTCAACCTTAGGCAGATTGCAAAGATGTATGTAAAAGTTAAATTAAATACAGAGTATAACTGGCTCCCAAATGCTGTATCGGTTTCATGTGCCATATAATGCCCAGAACTTCCCAGATCACTTAAATCCCAGCTCTATCACGCACTGCATCATTCTAATTTCTGCATGCTTCATTTTACTAGTATGTAAAAATGGGAATAACAATACCTGTCTTAGGGTGTTTGTGACCATTGAACAAATATCACCCATTAACACAGGCTGACCCTGAATAAGTTCTCTTTGCAAATGTTTGTGAGTATGCACATGTCTTGGAATCTAAAAGTTTTCTTCTTGCAGAAGAGTAAAAGGCAAATAGGAGGAATGGAAGACACCTTAGGGAAAGCAACTTAACAACTGACAGGCAGGCTGCAGACAGTGCAGATGGTAGGGCATTTGCCTTGCATGCACCTAACCTAGATTTGATCTCCAATACCATATAGGTAAGCTCCACCAGCAATGATCCCTGCTGTGTGTTGCTCCAAAATCACACAAACACACACACACACAAGATTCGAAAATTCAAGATCCTTCAGCTTCTAGGAACCTATCTATAACATCTACATCAATTAGGCAAAGAACAGGTTTATCTGGCTAATTTGACACATCATTCAAAATTTTGCAAAATCACAACATCTAATAATTAAATAACCCTTGACATTACATGATAAATGGAAAATGATGCTGTTAACTTTAGAAAAAATAGCATATCAAATCAAACAGATCAAAAGATATCTAAGAACATTTTTAATAATCAATAAGTTAATAAATACAAAAGCTAATGACAACAGTAAAGATTTAAGCTGTGTAACTGCTTGTTCAACTCTTATTATATTTTATATTTTATTTTTATTTTTATACTCCTCTTTGGACTAAGTACTGTATTTGTACAGAAAAAATAAAAATGTCTCAGTTATAAAAGCAATTTTTAGACTCAGATATAGAACAACCATTAAGCCACTTCCTTACATGCTGCAGCCCCCAGATCCATCCTAGCACTGTGCCCTACACGGAGTGATCCATGAGCACAGAGACATGAACAAGTCATCAGCACAACCAGCTATGGCTCAGAAACCAAATTAATAATAATAACAATAAAAACTTCATTATTTCTCATTTGAATAGTGCTTTACAATTTACCATAGTTAGAGTACAAAGGTGTCGCTACATCTCAAATAACCTCATGAGATGTGGGTGGATATTGATAGAACCTTCCTGAAACTAGGCACCTGAGGGTGTCTAAACTATTATCTTCTCAATTTCTGACCACTACAAACCTCTATTGGATTCATCAACTCTGTCACTGATCTACTAGACTCATTAATTTTGGATTCATCAATTTTCATAATTATCTCATTGTTCCACCCATGTTGGAACTTCTTTATGTTCTCTCCATCCCAGACTTGGATTCCTGACAAAGTCCTAAAATCTCTATTTGTGATTAATCTTGGAAAGCAAGTTTTTGTCTCATTTAAGATTAAGTTACAGGTATGGTTATCGGTGCTTTCTTTGCTGAAGATGACTAGCAAGATGCCTGTACCAGTGTTCCTGATGACTGATCCAGTGTCCTTATAATTCACCGAAGTTCCTGATCGTTGCTCTGCAAAGACTCATTCACGTTCACATGATCACCGCTGTTGCTGTTTCAGAAGCGGTTCTTCAGACTTTGTTCCAGACATGTGACTTTATCTAAAATATGGCAAACTGACTCTCACTAATTATGGACAGTGCAAACTACAGTCTGTTATAATCAAACACTTTGTCACAAATTTTGCTTTGGGTCCAGAAACAAGTTAGGATCCTGAAGCAATATGTAATTCACTTTGCAACTGGAATTTTCCTTTTTGTTTTAATTTTCTGTATGTGTTAGCCCAAATTTTGTATTTTTTTCAATTTTATTTTAGTAAACTTAACAGGGGAGTTTTGGGTGACACGCCCTACTGAGCTTTAGGCTCCTGCTATATTTAGCTTATGCTAAGAGCTTCTCTCTGCCTTTTGGGAATTTCCAGAGCAGACACAATGGGAGCTTGGGTAGAATTGGATGGATTTCATAATTTTATATGGCATAAATATTCTTATTCTGACTCTTGTCTGCTCCAGTTCAATACTCTTCCTACTCCCACGGGTCCCCGAGAGGGAGATACATGTAGCTAGTCCAAGCGTTTTGGCCTTGTAGGACCAACAATATAATCAGTTCTCCTAGTTGAAAGAGATATGACAGTGCACCTTCCGGGTAAACTGAGGTGTCTCTGATTCTAAAGGTAATGCCACAGTGAATTATTCAGACGGATTTTGGAACCATTGTGATCTAGAGTCTGGAATCAGCTGGTTATATATTCATGGTGAGAAGTATTAATGCTTTTGGCTGGTTTTGGCTGGCTTCTATCTATAAATTAAACTAGAGAAAGAAAAACAGCTTTATGGCCATTTTGGCTCCTCTGCTCTTTGCCTCTCTTCTCTCCATTCTCTTCCCCTGTTGGGCCTTAGCACATGGTAGTGGCCATCTTGGCTAGGATTCTAAACCTACACATGGCCAGGGCCTAGCTAGGAACCTAAAGTCTGGGGTTTTCCTATTACTGGATACCAGAACAAGTGTGAGTAAAGCCTTTTGAAACTTTGCTGGATCTCGCATCTTTCTCTGTCTGCCAGCCGCCAATCCCCTAGGGCAGAAGGGGGATCCCCTGACTCTGTGCCTGGATTTTGTTCGGAGCCAGAGTACCCCAACAAAAGAGGTCAGGCCAAGTTTTTCTGCATTAACACGATGAGCAGAGAGAGACCAGGACCAATTCCTCTTACTAGTACTTTTGGAAATAGACGGATATGGGGGCCAAAGTGACAGAGTTTAGGGAGTTTGCCTTGCATGCATCTGGCCAAGGTCTGATCCCCAGCATCCCGTATGGTTCCCCCACGCACCACTAGGAGTAATTCCTGAGTACAGAGCCAGGAGTAACTGATGAGCATTGCCACTAAAAAAAGAAGGAAAAAAAGAAAAAAGGAAAAAGATAGACATGAATCACCAGAATCCACAGCCATTAGGGCTGTGAATCATTGGGAATAATACTCCCTTCCTGGGCTACACAGAATGAGGAGAAATGACATCACTTTCCCAGACAGATTTTGTTACAATAAAAAAAAAATTAAAGACGTCTTTAAAAAAAAATAAAATAAAGATATCTTAGACACTAGTACATTCCTCTCCAAGATTTTCATTTTATTAAGACTTTCTGCAATGAACTCCACATGGAACAACCAAATCAGACACGGCACCCCTCTTCCTTTATAAACTGGGAGGTCTGAAAAGAATCTGTGCTAATAACTGGTTCATTTTCCTCTCTCTTATCTCTCTTATCTCTCTTCTCACTTCTCTCTCTCCTCTCTCTCTCTCTTCTCCTCTCACCTTTTTATCTTCTTCCCTCTGTCCTCTTCTTCTTTTGCATGATGATTCATAAATAATCACAGAACTTTGAGGAAAGTGAGTCTAGTTCAGTGCCATACACTTCTATTTCCTTCCTAGCAGTCTCAGTGCAACCAAATGCCAGGGTTCTGCCTTCCTGCTGTTTCCACCTGCTTCTCTAAGGCCTTCAGTGTGGAAACAGGCAGAACATCCCTGTCACCCACACCCACAACACTGTAGCAATGAGAAAAGTTTCTTCACTGCAAAGAAAACAAATTAAGGAGTGAGGGGGCAGCAATAGTACATAGCCTTGAAGTGGCTGACCAGGGTTCAATCCCTGAATCCCATATGGTCCCTCCAAGTACCACCAGTAGTAAGTCCTCAGTGCAGAGCCAGGAGTAACCCTAAGCATTGCCAGGTGTGACCCAAAAAGATAAGAAAAACAAAGAAAACAAATTAGGCCAAATTGTTCAGTTAGTAGGGTGTTTGCCCTGCACACAGCCAACCCAGGTTTGATCCCAGCATCCCATCGCTATCACTATCTTCCCGCTCATCATCTATTTGCTCCAGCAGGCACCAGTAATATCTCCATATGTCCTGTCTCATGCTAGTAGAGCCCGAGGGCATCTGCTCCCTCCAGGAACATAAAGAGACTCAAACCATTATATTAGATCATGGGAATGAACTAATATAATTGTTACTGGTATTTGGCATATCAAATACGACACGGGCAGCTTGCCAGGCTTGCCGTGCGGATGGCATACTCTTTGTAGTCACCAGCATCCCATATGTGCCCCAAAACGAGAATAACCTCTAGGCATTGTCAGGTGTGGCCCCAAAACAGAAAAAAAAGAAAAGAACAAGAAAGAAAAGAAAATAAAACAAATCAGTTTTATTCTTTAGTCTGAGTCACAGAAGCAATGACATCTATTTTAGGTGAACACTTTAGGTAGTGAACAGGAAGTACCTACTTATACAAAAGGTTCTCATTTTTGGAGCCGGAGCGATAGCCCAGCGGGTAGGACGTTTGCCTTACACGCTGGCCGGCCTATGCTGGCCTGGGTTCGATCCCCAGCATCCCATATGGTCCCCGAGCACTGCCAGGAGTAATTCCTGAGCAAAGAGCCAGGAGTAACCCCCGAGCATTGCTGGGTGTGACCCAAAAAGCAAAAAAAAAAAAAAAGGTTCTCATTTTTAAGTTAAAAAGAAAAATCTAAATAAAGATGCAATCAAAATAGGATCAAACTGATGAACATTAAAAAATATACCACTTTGAATTCTAACATTTTATTTTGTGCTTCTTAAAAATGTATGGTTTTTAAAAAAATACAAAGAAAATGGAGTGAGTTTCACTGGGCTGTAGGATATTGTTCCTATAATTTGGTAGTAGATGACCTATAGGTAACATCTACTGTTACTTTTAGGCTGGACCACAAAGAGGAAATTTTGTGTATAGTTAAAATGCTTCTGACATTACAGCCCTTTGGCTGGTTACACTGTCTTGGTTTCAGGTTATAAATAAAAAGTCATGCAAATCAATACTAAACTGTGAACACAAAGCCACAATAAAGAAAACTGAATGGTATTCAGTGAATAAAAAGACTTTCTAAATAAATTTTAAAGTCAGCTTTGAATGACTTCTATGTAAAACACAAAATGCAGTTTTAACAGGTCAAGGATTAACTTTTTTCTTGCTGTTCTAATCTTAAGCTTTTGGGAGGTCTAAATCTTAGCAAAGCACAAGCTATTGTTCAAATTGTCATAATTCTTATAACAAAAAACCCTCTAATGTTTAATTATTGCTAACTTAAACAACACAGATATTTTTACAAAGAAAACTCATGACAAAGTTTAAAACAGTAATTCAAGTAAAATTTGTTCTCTTATAACCTTATGGAATGCTTGGGTTTTTTTTCAAGGTGAATAGAAAATACCCATTTTTTCCAAGATGGATAGCAAATATCCAATTCATTTCACTAGTTTCAAAGCAGGGCATTTAAAATTCTCTTACCAAGACCACAAATGATTGGTTTTATGTAATTCATGGTTTTTCAAACATAATAGACTGTTTGAATAAACTGAGAACACCAGGATAACATGAAGATAAGCCAAGATAAATGGAAATATAATGTGTGGGTTTTATTTCCAAACAACAACCAGTAAAATATATCAGATAATATCTGATATCTAACCAGTAAAACAATCAGATAATATACCTCTTATCTGATGAATATTTAAAATACTTAATACCACTTTAAGGAACTATAATAAAGTCAACGCAGCCAGGTAAGAGACAGGTGAACATTTAATAGCATAATATCCCTTTGGGGGTAATTTTAAATTCCTTCCAATGCACAGTGTTCATGTTACATCACCGTAACTTAATCTAATAATCACACGAGATACTCAGTCTTAACTTCCAATGATCAGAAGAAACTGATAAGTACTGATAAATGAATGAGCACCTGTGGAGGGGGAAAAGAACAAATAAATACAAAGATTTGTTAGAAAAGTAGAATTCAGAAAATAATGCTTGGAAATATATTATTTAGAATTGTATTAGACTAGAGGAAAAAGACAATCCCCCGGAGGCTAGAGAGATAGCACAGCATTTGCCTTGAATATGACTGTCCTGGGTTTGACTCCCAGTACCACTGAGCCCCTGAGCACCTCCTGGAGTGATCCCTGAGCACAAAGCCAATGTATGACTGAATCCCAACGAATGACCATCTTTGTAACTATATATCTCACGGTGGTATAATAAAATTTAAAGAAAAGAGCAAGTCTTGAGCACTGTTGGTTGTAGTCCCAAAACAAACCAAAACAAAAACTAAAGCACTGCCCTCATCCTGAATCCAAATGATAATGCATTGAACTAAATTGGACAGCTTTTCCAACACTGAAAAGAAATGAAGAACCCTATCATACACCATAACCATGACTCATTCATGAAACGTAATCTGTTCAACTATATTTTGGTTTTCATCCCTAGGCTCCAAAAATTAAGCCACATGAAAGCAACAAAGCTTGCTCATAGGACCATGTTCATTTGCTAAGTGACAAGAAAGGGCTTTTTGCTTCATCTTTACCAAGCTCACATTACCTTCCCATTTCCAGTTTCATGTGTCACTGATCTATGCGTCCTCTTAAAATGCAATTTCTGGGGCCGGAGCAATAGCCCAGAGGGTAGGGAGTTTGCCTTGCATGCAGCCAGCCTATTCCAGCCTGGGTTTGATCCCCGACATCCCATATGGTCCCCGAGCAGCGCCAGGCGTAATTCCTGAGTGCAGAGCCAGGAGAAACCCCTGAGCATTGCCTGGTGTGACCCAAAAAGCAAAAAAAAAATAGGAAGGAAGGAAGGAAGGAAGGAAGGAAGGAAGGAAGGAAGGAAGGAAGGAAGGAAGGAAGGAAGGAAGGAAGGAAGGAAGGAAGGAAGGAAGGAAGGAAGGAAGGAAGGAAGGAAGGAAGGAAGGAAGGAAGGAAGGAAGGAAGGAAGGAAGGAAGGAAGGAAGGAAGGAAGGAAGGAAGGAAGGGAAGGAAGGAAAGGAAAGAAAGAAAGAAAGAAAGAAAGAAAGAAAGAAAGAAAGAAAGAAAGAAAGAAAGAAAGAAAGAAAGAAAAAAAGAAAGAAAGAAAGAAAGAAAGAAAGAAAGAAAGAAAGAAAGAAAGAAAGAAAGAAAGAAAAGAAAGAAAGAAAGAAAGAAAGAAAGAAAGAAAGAAAGAGAAAAATAAAATACCATCTTATCCCAAATTGGAAGAAATGTGCCAGTTCTTCTGGGAAATAAGTTATATAATTTTATATATAGATATAACATAATGCATATTTCTTGTGTTTTTATAGCACTTTTTGACTTAAAAAATATAATTTTTACCAAAAAATAATGGAATGTCTTCTTACTCTGACATTGGATCTTTAATTCTCTTCAGATTTCTAACTTGCATTAAACTAAACATTTTTTTTTTTTTTGCTTTTTGGGTCACACCCGGCAATGCTCAGGGGTTTCTCCTGGCTCTGCACTCAGGAATTGCGCCTGGCGGTGCTCGGGGACCATATGGGATGCCGGGATCAAACCTGGGCCGGCATCATGGGCCGCCACGTGCAAGGCAAATGCCCTACCTGCTGGACTATTGCTCCGGCCCCTAAACTAAACATTTTAGGGGCCAGAGAAATAGTACAATGGATAAATATAGCTCACATGTGGCCAACCCAAGTTCAATTCCCAGCACTACAGATCATCGCCTGAGCACTTCCAAAAGTGATCCCTGAGCAGCATCCAGAAAAAGCTCTGAGCATCACTGGGTGTGCACCCAAACCAAAATAACAATCACTATCACTATCTTCCCGCTCATCATCTATTTGCTCGAGCGGGCACCAGTAATAGCTCCATATGTCCTGTCTCATACTAGTAGAGCCCAAGGGCATCTGCTTGCTCCAGGAACACAAAGAGCCTCAAACCATTATATTAGGTCATGGGAATAACCTAATATAATTGTTACTGGTATTTGGCATATCAAATACGACACGGGTAGCTTGCCAGGCTTGCCGTGCAGGTGACATACTCTTGTAGTCACCTCTAAATACAGCATTTATTGATGAACAGCACGGCTGCAAGTGGCCATGCGAGCTGGGCTATGATAGGCTCCTCTGCTGGATGGAGTTCTGATAAGGGAAAGTCCGGATGTGGAAAATGGAGGCCCTCATGGAGTGGGGGGGTTGTCTGGCTTGTTGCGAGGCTCTGCTGGGGTGGCGAGCAAGGGCTAGAACCCGCCATTCCTCCCGGGCGCCTCGTGAGTGGCTGGGCACAGGGAGAGCCGATTGCAGCTCTGCCCCATGTCTGTGAGTCTCTGGATCAGCATACCTGGGCTGGATTGATAAAGCTGCTGCAGGGTGGGTGAGGATGATCCAGGCTGTGATAGGCTCGCTCTGCTGGGTGGAGTTCTGACGAGAGGGATCCTCTACAAAACCATCATAATAACACTTCTGTCATGAGGTTGCTGTGTAGCAGGCCAATGCTCCTGTAGAGCATTCAGCCCACCTGGTGCATGGGGATTCCTAAGGATATGTCAGTACTTGGAACCAGAGTCAGGAAGGAAACAGGTACCATTCTGGAAATAAGGTACAAAGACAGCGGGCAGCAGCACTGGTTTCAGTAGTGAATTCTATAAAAGTTGTAAGAAAGAAGCAAGACCTATTCTCCACAAACTAATCCCGAAAACTGGGTACACTTCAGGGAGAACATTATCTAATATCCAAAGCAGCAGTTTGAAGTTACAGTACAGAGATAGGGCACAATCTTTTTTATTCTTTTAGTGGTGAGTAATGTAATTTTGGATTGAATTTGATTTCCATTTTCTTAATTATTATTTTTTCTTTTTGAGTCACACCCGGTGACACAATAATTCAAACATTTTAAAATTCCAACAGTATACTAAGTTGTTGGTATGGGGGGGTTTGGGAGTCATATCTGGCTATACTCAGGACTTGCTTCTGGCTCTGCTCTGGGAACATTTCTGGAGACACTTACAGGACAATACGTGATTGTGCATGGAATTAAACTGGTTGATCTCATCAAGACATGAGCCTTACTACGTTACTAACTCTCAGGCCCAAGACTTTTTCTTTTTTTAAATATAAATCTACCATAGCAGATACATATTTAAGAACAATCTCATATTAATGAATGATTAATGAATGAAGTTAATATTTACTTGACACATTCTTAAATTGTGGTTTTGTAAATAGATCACTGTCACTGTCTTCACTGTCTTCCTGTTCATCATCGATTTGCTCGAGCGGGCACCAGTAACATCTCCATATGTCCTATCTCATGCAAGTAGAGCCCAAGGGCACCTGCTTGCTCCAGGAACATAAAGAGCCTCAAACCATTCCATCAGGTAATGGGAATGAGGTCTGTAATTGTTACTGGTATTTGGCATATCAAATACGACACGGGTAGCTTGCCAGGGCTCTGCTGTGCGGGTAGCATACTCTTGTAGTCATCTCTAAATCCAGCATTTATTGATGAACCGCATGGCCACAATTACAGGCGCCAGCCGGGCTGTGATAGGCTGGTCTGCTGGGTGGAGTTCTGATGAGGGGGGAGTCCTGATGTGGAAAATGGTAGCCCTTATGGAGTGGGGGTTGTGAGGCTCTGCTGGGGTAGAGGGACAGGGCTAGAACCTGCCATCCCTCCCAGGCACCTCGTGAGTGGCTGGGCACAGGGGGAGCTAGTAGCAGCTCTACCCCATGTCTGTGAGTCTCTAAATAAATCACTTGATATTATTAAGTATTATTACCATCATTTCAGATATAAGGGAGTAACTCCTAATATTAAATAACATAAATAATACATGCTAGAACACAGTGGTGATGCAAGCCTGACCAATCCCAAATCCCAAATTCTTTCAACTATATCACGTTACTTTATATCAAAATGAAAAGCAACAGCTGTAATAGCAGTTAAGCTTTATTGGTAGGTTTAAACAGGTATTAGCGCTGGACTACTCATTTTAACTGCAACACTATTTCAATGTCATACAACTCCACAAGATGAGTTGCTTCTACACCATTTTTACAGTCGAGAAACCATCACAATCAGAAAGATGGAAGATTTTTCTCAGCTCACAGTTAAGATGGGAAAGAGCAGAAACTGCAGTCTGTGGCATGAAATATTTTAACCTCTATTCTTTGGAGGGGGACGTTAATTAACCCACATACAGAAAATGATTTGAATTTTATTGTTAAAACTTGCAAATGAAAACCAAAAATGCTAGTGATTATGTGCTATCAAGATAGAAGTGATGGAGAAAATAAATTCTATATCAGTTCACAGAGCTCAAATACTGCTTTTGGATTCAGGTTCTGACTAAAAAGGCATCTAGTAGCCTAGGTCTCATACCAGCTTCCCTACTGCTCCCCAAAACAGCTGTTCAGTCACCAATGACCACTAGGTCACTCAGCCTAATGATGACCTCTAAGTTACTACAGTCAGAAATCAAGGATCAGGGGCCAGAGCTGATAGTACAGCAGGTACAGCCAACCCGGGTTCGATCCCCGGCATCCTATAGGTACCCTGAGCACTGCCAGGAGTAATTCCTGAGTGCATAGACAGGGAGTAACCCCTGAACTTCACCAGGAGTGGCCCAAAAAGCAAAAAAAAAAAGAATTTAGGGATCGCCATGTGCTCAGGTGCTGGCTGCCTGTGTACTGTCCTCATGGGGCCTGCAGACCACCCCTCTCTGATGACTTCCCCCATCAGGCTTTTTCTCAGTTCTCCCCAAGACACTTTTTCCTTTTCTCTGATCTCATTTTAGAGCTCCCCACATTTAGATCAGTCCTTAGATATCTTCTCTAATGACAGTTCCTTGGTGAGCTCATTCCATTTCAGGGCTTAAAATACTATCTACATGCAAATGCCCTCCTAATTTCTGTTTGCCCAGATCACTTTCCTGAACTTGAATCAGCTGCTGATTTGGCATTTCCACATGTGTGACTAATAACAGAGACATCAAACTCGGCAAGGCTAAACCCAACCCCTTCACAGCTCTACTCTCAACATCTAGAAAAATCACTTGCACATAATAGGTGCTCAATAAATGGTTGAATTAAATATGCAATACAGCTCAGTAGATTAACTTGTTTCTCAGAACAAGATTACAGTAATATATTCTGCAACTTGCAAATCTATATTTTAAAGGGGTTTGGTCTGAGTCAGTTACAAAACCAAGCAATTATTGTGTTCCTCTCACAGTCATGAAAATTCAAGGTTTGTGCAGAATTAGAAACTGTATAATCTAAGATAATCACCATGAATAATTACATTCTGTTTTATCATAGACATCCACATAAGTAGATATCTACATATATGGATTTGATCACATGAACACATATATATGTGCTTATATTGACATAACAAAAACTTCATAATTAGTACTCATCATTATGTGGATTTCAGAACACCATCACTTAAGCAGCATCCTCCAAAATAATACCAGTACATCAAAAATAGACAGTCTATGAGGCGTGGTTAAATTTCACTTACAGAACAATTAATCTCTCCACGGATATCATTCACATAAACACTTATTCATCCATATTAGAAAGTATTTTGCTCTATCAAGATGACCATTTTCAATAACTAATAAGCATTAGTTCATCTTAAAATACTTCAGTTGCTCTTGTTCCAAATTAATGTATTTAAAGAAAGGTAAAAACTCTGAAATATCTATTTTATAGTGTATATTAAAATTTATTCATAACTTAATATACATACCATCTCGACCTTAATTACAAAGAACTAATTTTAATTTAAGCAACAAATAATTTGACAAGAGGAAAAGGAAACACAGATCTATTGTCATCACCTTTTAAGAACAGCTCTATTGAGGTATGATGAATCTGTCATAAGTTCACCCATATTAAGTGTATAGTGACCTTTAGTAAACATATGTTTACATTTAGCCAGCACTATAATCCATCTCAACACTTCAGAATGACTCCCCACACAGTCTGCTATCTTACTCTACTCCAACCTCTAACTTTAGACAACCACTAATCTACTATTATTATACAAATTTACTTTTCCGGAAAAGGAACACATTAGTTAAGAAAAAATATTTTTCACTTATTTATTTAGTTTGAGAGCCATCCAGGGTGCTCAGGACTCACTGCTGGCCCTGCTCTCAGGGATCACTCCTGGCAAAGCTCAGAAACCATATGTGGTGCCAGGGACTGAACCTGGGTGAGCTATATGCAAGGCAAGAGCTTTACTCACTGTACCATCTCTCCAGCCCCTGGACAGTATGCTTAAGGGATTCTTATTGCCAAGACTCCTAATTAAATTTATAGTATAGTATCTCACTTAGCCTGACAATAGACTTATGAAATATCATTTGCAGAATTTCATAATGACCTCAGATCCAGAGAAAGCACCTAACCTGCCTAATGAAAAATATTCTAAATAACTGTTTGGGACTCCACAAATAATTGCCCTGCATTTAAAGATGTCCAGCAGTAAGAAAGATTGTATAAATGTAGATAATGATGTCATTCAGAATCAAGTATCATGGCTGATGCCTGTTCAAATCCATCATTTCCCGTGTAGCCCAAATAAGCCCTCTGGATCTGACAGCTGAGGAGAATGGCTGGCTGACTCACACCTGTGCTATGAAAATGAAGCTTGCACTCATCTCTTTTTTCTTTTAATTCTATTATACCACCATGAGATATAGAATTACAAATCCATTACAGTGTTCCAGCACCCATCCCTCCACCAGAGTACCCTTCCCAACACCAATGTCCCCAGAATCCACCGCCCCCACCCAGCCTGCCTATACAGCAGGCACTTTTCTTTTCTTCTTCTTCTCTGTCTGTCTGTCTGTCTGTCTGTCTGTCTGTCTCTCCCTTCTCTAACACATTGTGGCTTGCAATGCATACATTTAGGGGTTATCATGTATATCCATTTGCCAATTTTCAATGCTCAGTTTTAGCCTGGTATTAACATTTCCAACAATTATTAGCACACTGGTGCCTTCTCTATCTTACCTAACCTCTGACCCTCCACACACTTGCACCTACCCTGAAAGGTAGAACCTCGTGACTGCAGACTCAAAGGCTCACCCAATACAGATGTTCTTGAAGCGTAAACAGTCATAAAATAGGTATGTGCAGCATGACAGACAGATATACCTCAACACAACAAACTGAATAGCTTAAGAACACATTGTCAAAATCTGCATAACCACAGTAGTAATGCATTTGTATAAGAAATATAATATCTGTTATACGCTAATAGAGAAAAGGCTACCTACAGTTTGGAGTGCTTATTTGGTTGATGATTTGTTTGTGGTACAAGTACATGTACTATACCTACAATTGGAATATCAACAGATAAGACACAATCTAACATCTGTATCATGCCACCACACTGAATTAAGCACACTTGAACTTTGAAGAGATCATGATTTTGTTCCTTTGTGTGGTTTCCCTTTGCTAGATGCAAACAAGAATGTCATATCTGGTGTCTCATACTCACAGCAATAATTTTCTCTTGTTGATTAAGTCAATGACAGCTAGGTGAGAGAGTAGAACTGAGGTACTCTGAAATCCACATAATTGTCAGTTCCATTCACCACCTATCCCTAAGTGGAGCAACCAGGGAACTCAAGGTCATAAAAACCCATTGAGATCCTTCAAGCTGAAAACCAACATGGAGGCTCATGTGAATGTGGACTAAGATTCCCACTTCCTGTCACTGCCAAGAATGAAGTCACTCGGTAGCAAGCTTGCAGCTCCTTCTGCTTTGTGCTGCAGAAGCTGCTCCTTAGCAACCAAAGTCGACAACTGGGTTTCCAAGGAAACAAGAAAGCCCAATATATAAAACTATGGAACAAAGCACTGTAAGGGCAATATTAGACACAGAAGGTAATTCTATTCTTGCTACTAAATTTTTGCCAATGAAGTGCTGGATATGTTTTATTTTCAAATATTTTAGAAAAAATAATGCCTAAGTTTCACCACCTGTCTCTTCTTTTTCTGAGGATGGATAGCAAATACATTTTTTTAGAATTCAAATGAGGTATAACATCAAAAAAATATGTGTTTTTTTAAATAGGTGATTCTTGAAGAGGGAGACTATTTTTAGACTCAATCACAAAGTATGAATTTCCTTCCAAATCATGAGCAGAATTCTATCGACTTTATTCCTGTCAAGAACAAGCAGATGTATTTGCCAGGTTCATTTCCATTTGTTTCTCTACACTATTACTATGACTTCCTGAATAACACATTTTTCTCATGTGGGGTAATAGACAGGAGCACAGATGAGAGGGAACCATTAATGAGGACGAAAATAATAAACATAGTGATTACTCCTGAGCTCCAGTTGAATATATTGGGAAATCAAACATATGTCATATGCCCCTAACTGCCTTAGAATCATCCAATCAATCTTCTAAAGAAACGTGGATGATCTCTATGACAAATTTTTCTCTATTTTCTGTCTCTTAAGTTAGATGACTGTTTCTTTCTGCAGAGTACAGGGTGAGTTATGCAGTCAGTGATCTTCAAATACTTGTTCATAAAGTGTGAGCAGAAATATTAAAGACTAAAATGAGGCTACATGAAAAATCACTGAACTAGAGTCCAGGTATCAAAGATACACCAGGGTTCTTATTAAACCATGCTTTCATTCTATCTTAGATTTCTCAACAAGTGCCTTTTTAATCCACAAGAATTTCTTTTCCTTAAATGTCAACTGATGAACAGAAGGTGTTGCAGGGGCCGGAGAGTAGGTCCAGGGGTAAGCCTCTTGCCTTGCACATGGCTGAGCCAGGCTAATTCCCAAAGTCCCATATGGTACACTGAGCTTCACCAGGAATAATTCTTGAGCACAGAGCCAAATATTTTCCCTGCACACCACCAGGTGTGGCCCCAGACAAAATGAAAAAGGTGGTAACTGGACAAGTAAACAGAAAACTGTATTTCAAATTGTATGCAGGGAATTGCTGCATGAAGTAAGATTACCAATTCCATACGCTAGCAATGGGAGGCCATATTTGTCTTGTGTCATAGACTAGACAGAATATACACTTAGCACTGCCAGTCACACAACTGTCACAACCCTATTCTCAAATATCATCTTTACTTTCTCAGTCCTTTTTACTGTATAGGACGACTTCCTGACAGTCAAACAGCTGACCACTCAATTCTCAAAAATAGCCTTGGACATGTCTCAAAGGGGTGGAGCACATGCCAGGCAAAGGAGGAACCCAGAGCTTAATCCTTAGCACCACGTGCCCCACCCAAAGTACTGCTGGATGTGACTTCTTTAAAAAATCTGAAAGTAAATGCAAGCCATCTTCACTGAATTCCTGAAAAAATTGCCTGAACACACTTGCGTTCTCCTTCCAACTCTGTTCTTTGCCACCCCTGAGTTTGTAGCCCTGAAAACACTTCCTGTACCGTTCCTAACAACTTTCCAAATCTGTGTTCCTGGACAAACAAAAAAAAATACTGTTGCCCTTGTATAAAAAGTTGAATTTATGAATTCAATAATCTGCTAACTCCTTATAACCTGCAAAGACTATAATTCATTCCAAAGGCTAGGGAAGAAGCGAGACACCAGAATAGTATAATTTTCCATTTTGAAGGGACAAAGAGGACTACATATGATTATATGTATTATATGATTATATCCTCCAGTGGAGCAATCCGCATATTCCACTACCACTTTCTGATTTTTTTTTGCTTTACCTGGGATTGCCTGAAAACCCATTTAACAATAAGGACTTTGCGATTCAGCAGCACCAATGATTAGAAGGTCAACTGGCACCATTTTCACATGGGTAACAACTGCCGACCAATCCCTGTAGCACCACAGTGGACATCACTTCATTCTTCTATATGATGCTCACTCAAAGGTGTGAAAATGGACATTTACTTGAGAAAAATAATGAACTGCTGTCTACTCATAATTCCTTCTTTCAGATCATCCTAGGAAATCTCAAAAAAAAATCACTTAGCCAAGCTAACGGAGTCTTTCCTTATAAAATAGATGAAAACAACTCACTTGGCAATTGTTTCTCTATGAAATAGGTGTAGAACACTCTCAAATAAAGAGTTGGAGAGGATACATGAAGGAGAGAGAGAGAGAGAGAGAGAGAGAGAGAGAGAGAGAGAGAGAATTAAAAGTAGGCAGAGGAGTAAAGAAAAGGGACCACTTACTTAAGAAATGTTACTTGGGTAATTCTGAAAAACCCAACTTCATGTCCTGGATGTTTGAGGCAATAAATATGCAAGAGATGAGTCAATACAAGAGAAAACAGATTTGTCAAGGACTGGTTACTTGAGAAAGTGGCAGACTCATGTCTCCCAAAATGTGTTTGCCTATACAGCCTTGGCCTCCAAAAGCAGCTTTTACATGAAGAAAGAATTGGGATGAGATTTTTATTTTTATTTTTATTGCTATTTGGGTCACACCCGGCAATGCTCAGGGATTACTTCTGGCTCTGCACTCAGGAATCACTCCTTGCGGTGCTCGGGGGACCATATGGGATGACGGGATCGAACTTGGGCCGGAACTGGCCAGCCGCATGCAAGTCAAACGCCCTACCGGCTGGACTATCGCTCCGGCCCCGTATGAGATTTTTAGGAGGTGAGTTGTGGTCTAGTGGGTGCCAGAGAAGCCAATAAATTCCATCAGGAGCTTATCTTGTGGGGAGAGATACACTTCCAGATAAAACTGCAAATAAAGATTTTTGACTAAGGATTCTGCCCTCTTATCCTTGCGGACAAGATAATGAAGACTTTCTCAACATTTGTAAGAATGCTGCCCAAAGTGTCTGATTTCTCATCTGAAGTCAGCTCTTAATGTCTTTGGGCCAGATCATTAATACCAGGCACCAGAGCGATGGTACAGCGAGGCGGGCACTTGCCTTGCATGCAGCAGACCTGGTCCTGAGGACTGCCAGTTGTGACACCTCCCCATCACCCAAAAATAAAAAAAAACAAACGAGATCATCAGTACAAGCACTTTGCCAAGTTTCTTAACCAGCCAACGAAGGTACTTAGTATGTTTGGTTCCATTTTACAAATTCCATTTTACAAATGGCTACACTTAGGCTTGCCAAAAGTCACACTGTTATCTTTCTTTCATCCACTGTTACTGAGGTACCAGGATTTACACCTTTAATGACAGTCTTGCACATACATCACTCCAACATCACTCTCATTATTAACCATTAGTTATTTACACATTATCTTCATTTAAGCACTCATGTCTGGTCCCCAAATCAGGGCCTGGTCTGCCTTACGCAGTTTCATAGCCTCCCTCACATGTCCACAGAGTTACTCTGCAATGTCACAATGGGCCATTGGTATAAGGAAGGAAAATGAGGGGAAGAGCACCTGTGAATTGGAGTCTCATGCAACAATCAAGGCTAAAAATCAAGACTCAAATGATAGTAGAAATGATAAAAATCTGCACATAACAATGAAGGATCTAGTCATGTCTGAGATGCTAAGGCCAAGAGAAATTAACTGCAATGATTTTTTAAAATATTTGGATCACACCTATCAATGCTCAGGGGTTACTCCTGGCTCTGCACTAAGGAATCACTCCTGGAGGTGCTAGGGGGACCATATCGCGATGCCAGGGATTGAACCCAAGTTGAAAGCATGGAAGACAAATGCCCAACCCACTGTACTATCACTCCGCCCCCAAACTGCAATGATTTAAAAGAAATTCTTCAAAACACTGGCAGTAAGCACCAAAGAAAGTTGTAGATATTCAAAAGTAATAAAAATATCATTAATGAGGAAAAAGATGATATGGACGTAGTTAAAATAGATAAAGGTGTACAAAGGTACTAGCTCCAAGTCATAATCCCTAGGAATGAAAAGCATAGCATGGAAAATATATGTTAATATAATATTATGTTAATAATATTTTGTTCATGATTGAAAGTTGTCCAGAGAAAGGTGTTCACTTTCTATGTTGGGGGTGGACCAAAAGCAAACAAAAACACCATGGATTAATTTGTTATTTTAAGGAGCTTACTATGAATGCCTTTGTTAAGTACATTAAACAAAGTACTTCTGTAAACAGAAGACAGTTAAAATAGTTCTTTAGTCTTAGAATTGAAAATATGGCCACCCTTATCAAAAGAATGTTTATTTACCTTCTGAAGTACAAAGTGCTTTTAGCAAGTGTTAGTTGTCCTTTCTTCTTGGTAAATAAAACATCTTTCTGTGGTTTGCAAATATCAATTCTCATTCATTGAAATGAAGCACATATCATTCCACAACAACTATGCACATTAGTAAAGGACCTAATAACCAAATCACTGTATCACTGTATCACTGTCTTCCCGTTCATCATCGATTTGCTCGAGGGGGCACCAGTAACATCTCCATATGACCTGTCTCATGCAAGTAGAGCCCAAGGGCACCTGCTTGCTCCAGGAACATAAAGAGCCTCAAACCATTCCATCAGGTCATGGGAATGATGCTGATCCAGAGACTCACAGACATGAGGCAGAGCTGCTACTGGCTCTCCCTGTGCCCAGTCGCTCACGAGGCACCCGGGAGGGATGGCGGGTTCTAGCCCCGGCCCGCCATCCCAGCAGAGCCTCACAATAAGCCAGACAACCCCCCACTCCATGAGGGCCTCCACTTTCCACATCCAGACTTCCCCTGGTTTCAGAACTCCACCCAGCAGACCAGCCTATCACAGCCCTGCGAGGTTCATCAATAAATGCTGGATTTAGAGATGACTACAAGAGTATGCTACCCGCACAGCAGAGCCTGGCAAGCTACCCGTGTCGTATTTGATATGCCAAATACCAGTAACAATTATAGACCTCATTCCCAATAACCAAATATCACCAAGTACTTCTTCAATGGATACTGTCCGAAATTAGTGAGTACCTAATTGACAGCAACAAATAAAAAGAACAAAGCTAGCGACGAATGATGTTACAAATGAAAGCAATACTGTTATATCTTATCCATGCTTATGTTTGGGAAGTCTGAATTTCCCAAAATTGTGTAGATTTGAGAACACTACACAGGCTATCAATCTATTACCTACCCTGCCTCTAGCATCTGAGACAGCTTCCCATGACTACACTGAAGTATAAATATTCTGTTGCATCAAGTCAAAATATTCACAACAGGTGGTAGCAGAGCTCTGAAATAGCTTCACCATCAAGTGGGCTCAGTTTTGCCAACAACTGAATGATGAAAATATTCTGCTTCTGAGGTTTAGGGAATTGGAAATAACGGAAGAGGGGTTGTTGGCCTATGTTTTAGGTGACAGGGGGTTCGGGAAGAAGGAAGAAAGAAAATGAGGACCAGGTTTAATCAGCCATGGTAGATAACCAATGGAAGGGGTAGACAGAAGACAAAGGAAAGTCAAAAGATCAAAGAAACCACACAAAAAATCAAGAGAACAAAGCACCACAGAAGATCAAAGCAAATAAAAATCAAGATGGGAATATTTGTTAGGGTCAAAATTTTTTAAATAGAACTTTTCCAGAAAATGGACAAGAAGCTTCTGAATCAGTTCGAGGCTTTTACACAGGTTTAGGATGTTATAAGTACTCTGGAAATAGTCATAAAGATTAACAGCATTTTGAGTCTAATATGTCCACTTCCTTTAAAAGGGATTTAAAATGTGATCACTAGCCTTTCCCAGATGGGACTCCACATAGCACTTCATTTTACATAATCTTGGCCCAGAAATACTCCACATTGAATCAAACAAGTTTTGTTTCTTACATAATTTCAGTATTGAACACAACTTTTGATTCTGCATTTTACTGAAAAAGGCATAGACTTTAAATTAGGGGTTCTCGATTCAGAAATGATTATGCTCCCCTCCAAGCACATTTGATAATGTCAGGAGAAATGTCAGATGGTCTTGCTGAGGGGGAGGTACTGACAGTAGAGAGCGTGGTGTTTAGTGGTCAGTGTTGCGAGTACAGCGCAATACACCGCTTTCTGGTCCTGTGAAATCAAACTGGAGCAAAGGTGAATATTTTCTGAGGATTTTTATCTAATCAAAGAGGGCTAAGACCCATTTGACTGTACTCCCTCAAACAGGCCCTTGCTGAGAGCAGGAATACAGTAAGATTGATTTAGTATTATGAGACTGGGCCAGCAGTGTGGAGAGCAAATCACTTTTATTTCTTTATTTATTCATTCATTCATTTACTTATTTATTTATTTACTTATATACTTATTTATTTGTTTATTCATTCATTCATTCATTCATTTTATTATACCACAATGAGATATACAATTACAAAACTGTTTAGGATTGGGTTTCATTCACACAGTGTTCCAGCACCCATCCCTCCACAACTGCACATTTCCCACAACCAATTTCTCCAGATTCCCTCTCCCTTCCCCAGTCTGCCTCATGGCAGGTGCTTTGCTTCCTCTCTCTCTCTCTCTCTCTCTCTCTCTCTCTCTCTGAGAACTCATCTTAAGATGAATCCATGCCTCTTGTTTTGTATTTCCTCAGACTTAGGTCTACCTCTGGTACAGACCTCTGGGAAATAAAGTTCTTTTATTCCATGGAGTAGGTGGTCTTTTATTTTCCTTCATTCCATCACAACAAAATCTCTAGTTCTGAATGTCTAAAGATTCAGCTACATCAGAATCTAGAAACTGCTTTGACCATTACAAATATAAGCGTTTGATAGATGCTTAACATTATTAACATCACAAAAACGCTCTTGAATGCATGTCACAATTTGGTGTAGCATCTGGGGAGCAGGGTCAGGGGGTCAGAGGTGCACACTCAGCATTACAGGGACCCACATACACTCCCCTCAACACATGACCCTTGAACACTCTAGTTGTCTCCGGGAGTCTCCCCTGAAACATTCAGCCTAAGGAGCAGCACCCGGCCAGGGCTCAGAGTTAGGAAACACACCCTCCTCCTTGTCACTCCAGGTCGTACCACACAGCTGTCACCATGACCCCCAAGGATGGAGCACGGATTGAGGGGACCAGCTGAGGAAGATGGGGCAGCAACACTCAGAGCACCATCGGGCCAATGGCACAGTCCCCTGGCACATTCCAAGTGCGGCTGACTTCATGTTCACAGACAGCACTTCGGCAGTGCTGCCATTACCATGACTGTCTTACCTGGCCAACCAGACTAGACCCAAACTGGAGCTCACAGTCCCATCAAGATTGTCCAGGAGGTGAAGACCCAGAAGACTCTTAGTCTCCCAGAAACCCTGGCATTACAACCCTCTGCCGCAGGAACCCCTGGAGGCATTTGGAAGGGACTGAGCAAAGAGAAATCTGCATCCAGTGAGCTGCTAGAGAGATCCATGCTCCGTGGGAAGGGGACAGGGTGAGCTGCTGGAGAGATCTGTGCTCCATGGAAGGAGGTCAAACACCAGCACAGATGAAGCCAAAGGGACCTGAGTCAACCCTGAAGACCACTTCCCACTGATCAATCCTTAGCAAACAGCCTGTGTGCGGAGTTGGGGTCTGACCTCCTCCAGTACGCGTGGGTGTCCTTCTTCCCTTCCATCCTTTGTTTCTCCCTTTATTCCTTCTTTCCTTCCTTGTTTCCCTTCCTCTCCCCCTTGCTTCTCTTTTTGACTTCTTTGGAGGAGGCCACATCAGGCTATGCTCAGGGCTTTCTGCAGGCTGTGTGCTCAGAGATCAATCCTAGCAGTGCTCTAGGGACCAAACTCAGTAGCTGGAATTAAATCAGGGTCAGCCACATGCAAAGCACATGCCTTAATCCTTATACTATCTCTCTGGCCCAGTACTCCACTTTTCTTATACTATTTTTTTATTTTTAAGTAGATGAGAGCCTGCTTTTGTGTTATAACACTAGCATTTTGATTTGTTTGGTGAGCACACTAAGTGGTAGTAAGACCCAGAGGCCTCTCCCAGAGATTCTCCTGAGAGTCAGTGTGAGGGCCTGCTTGGGCCTGCTGGGCCAGCCCAGTGCTTCCCAGGGATAGCAGGGCCACACCTGGTGATGCTCGGGACCATGTGAGGGTGAGGATCTGACCAGGGTCCCAGTAGTCAAGGCAAGTGCCTTACGCCCTGCACAACCTCTCTCAAGCCCTAACACTAATATTCTGAACCCTTAAGCTGGTTGGATAACACCACTGTGACTGCTTTCTGGGTCCCCTGAACTATTTAGAAGATTCCCCACCCCTCCAAAAAAAAGCAAAATTTAAATATTTTTAGTATTTTTAAGGTTAGTGTGAGTGTGATATTTAATAGCTAAAATGACCGTAATTTTTGAGGATAAACATCTGAATTAAGTAATTAATAACCAAATCTAAAAATTTAATGTATCTCAAGTGTATTTCTCTGAACTATTCCTTTTCCTAATATCTCATTAATATAACCTAATATCATAAAGCCTTACCAAAGTCATACAACATTTGAATATGTATCTCATTTCATTGTGAGCTATTAAATAACTTTTTGGCCAGATTATAAAAAAGATCTAATGAAGCAGAAAAAAAAATTTTCAAAGTCACATATTTCTTTTAGTTAAATATGTTGAAGTCTGCTTATGAAGACCACCCACAGTTCAAAAGAATAGGAGGCTAATGGGAGGCTTTGAAATGCAAATTTCAATAGCTACAATTTAAAAATCCTAGGAGAAAATGTGGCTTTAAAAAGGCAGGCACTCACTTCCGCAGAAATGGCATTCTTGGAAAGTTTTATTGTTCTGGAACTCTAACCTGTATTTGGGTAGGAAGCTTTGGCACTGCCATCTCCACCTCCCACACACACCCCCACAGCACAGACGCACAATGGTTCACAATTTACAAAGAACCTCCTTGAATATGTTTGCTCAGTTCTTCCAGGAAAAGTAACACTTATTCAAGGTAAGCAGAAAGATTGCAGAATGATTGATTTACAAAGGTATGCTTTGGAGTAAATGGTTCTCTCTTTAGTCTTCCTTTTGCTCTGGTTAACTGCAGTGAGAAACAACAGCGTTATTCAACCAGAAATGATGTGAGTGAAGTCGAGGCGTCATTCAAACAGCAGGCACTGGACAAGTAACAGCTAACTAATGAGGGCGGATAAACTTGCAATCTTCCCTGACTAGCTAATCTTATCTCCAGCGTTGCTATTTTAGCAATTACTTGGACATATTATTTGTCACTTATGTTCTCAAAAAAGCTTCTTATAGATGAGTCATTTTCCCAGACTCACTGCATCAAGGCGCCCTGAGGCTGTCTCCAGAAGTATCCTTTTCTGGAATACCAGCCAAACACTTACAGTCCCCAGACCACCCCAAAGCGAGCAGCTCAGTTCCAAACCTGGCTGAAACAGAAATTGGCAGAATACACAATAGATTGCTGAAATGTTTTCCTCTGAGAATGAATCAAATCCATGCTTTAGGATTTGACAAAAATCTGAGCCAAATGAACCCCCAGCTAACCCATCCAATATAATATATTTTCTGCATCCCTAAGTTTGTTTTCTTGTTCCCTGTGGATGAGAAGGGAATAAAAGCAGATGGTCCTTATTAAAAAAAAGATAATAGTTGCCTCAGAAACCCAACTCACAGATGAGTCACACTTATGGTTACAGGAAATGTGCTCTGAGCACAAAGGTTGTTTCTTTGAAAATCTTTGGCGTAGAAGAATCTCTGAAGTCTCATGTGAATTCTCCAACCACCAGTTCAGACACGGAGTACCCACAAGTTACAAACTGAAATTATTTACTGCCCTCCTGGAAGGGGAATTCAAAGAGTAGACAGTGGATTTCCAAGAGGCTATAAGGAAGCATATCCAAAGGGAATAGTTCACTGATCAAAATGAGGCTTCCGAGTCCTGAAAGGGTTTCTGTCAGTCTTTCAGTCCTACGTCAGCTGGAAGGGATGGGTGCCCTAAAATACGCTCAAAATTTCTGACTTGTTTTTCCTTGGCACATGTGCGCAAGAGTCTGTCGTTTCTCTTCCATCTTAAGATAAACGCGCTTGTTGGCTTCCTTGGTATGTCAATGCTTAGCTCCAGACTGATGGAACAATGGGACACATTCACCATCCAAGTGATCAAAACAGAAATTCAAGTGATTGTATTAAATACAACCTATTTATTTATGCTGTCAATGAGAAGCATATATATGCTCTAAATTTTATCAGTCTGACTTAACATGAGCCACTACAGAATAGATTTCAAGAAGCATGCAACTTTATCATTCAACTTCCAGTGAATCTGCGAGACACCACATAAGAAACAAATCACCCATGGAACTCCTTCAGAAATGATATTTTCCCTTGAGTGTTCTTTTCTTTCTTTCCTTCTTTCCCTTCTACATTGCTTTCTTCCTATCCAATGAACACCTATTAAACACCTATGCATGAAATACACTTTGGTAATTAGAAGTTTAATTTCTCATTCTTAGTTTGTTTTTCTGAGAAAAGACAATTATTTCTTGAAGATGCTCTAGGCATTTCATTAAACACAGAACTGGTAATATATATTAATAGTCTCCAAGTCAGCAGGTTCATCTCCTTCTGGATTTCTCCAAATTTCTTTGTTTTTTCTATTTTTCTAATTTTGTGACATCTTGCAAGTGCTAGAAAACTACAGGGATATGACAAAATCAAACTTGCCTTTCTCAAACGATTGTCTAACAAGAAGGAGGAAACAAAAAATTGGCATTAAATATTCTCTGGCACATCGATCAGAAGGGCTTGTCAAAGGTGGAAATTATCACAAACGTGTGGGAGTCAGAGGTTAGGTAAGACAGAGAATGGAACAGTGTGCTAACAATTGTCTAAAGTGCTAATACCAACCTAGAACTGATCATTAAATATAGGCAAAAAGATACACATGATAACCTCTAAATGTATTCATTGTAATCCACAATGTGTAAGGGAAGGAAGAGAGAGAGAGAAAGAGAGAGAGAAGAGAAAGAGATAAAGAACCTGTCATAGAGGCAGGTTAGGGGAGGGGGGAGGGAATCTGGGACATTGATGGTGGGAAATGGGCACTGGTGGAGGGATAGGTGCTGGAACACTGTATGACCGAAACCCAAATATGAACATCCTTGTAATTATATATCTCACAGTAGTATAATAAAATATTAAAAAATAATAAAACTGCTTTTGACACAAAAATAAATAAATATACTCTGGCAAATAGACAGGTAGAATTAAATTATCATAATGAAAAGTCAAATAATTCTGGAGGCACCAGAAAATAAGCAGAAATGTCAGTAAATATCCATGAGTGATTCTCACTCTGGCAAAATGAAAAGAGTCAAGGGGAAAAAAATTGAATTATGACACCCAGGAGAAGCGCAACTCACCAGATAGTATCTAGATTATTCCTTCCATTGCCTTCATTCCCAGACAGTCATTGGTTCTGAGTTTTTAGAAATCGGACCACCACAGACAAGATCTGTATGTCTGATTTTTTTTTAAAACATAGAAATAAAAATTTGTAGAAATCTTTTTGAAAATTCCTTAGTATGCAAAAAGAAATGGCAAAAAAAGAAGAGACAATAAAGAAACTTGATGTTGTAGAAGTCTTAGAAGAATCGGGAAGGTGTCAGCATGGAAGTGGAAAGAACTTATGAAGGCGGAGGATGAAAGCCCAGCTTGAAATAGTTCTTCTATTTCAGGATCTGTCTCGAACTGTACTTCACCAGAAGTTAATTACACTTGTGAGAGCTACAATCATTCTGCCTATTATGTCCTCCTTCTGAACCCTGATTAGAAAGACTACCTACAAGGGGTCGACATATCACATGAAGAAAAACGAAAATCATGTTTCTTTTGCCATGCAGAAACTCTTTAATTTATGTAGCCCTTGACCTAAAGGTCAAGCCCAGGCCTCCAGCAGGCAGGACATCACCCCCTGCCCTCTGAGTCAGCTCCCACCCCTGCAGCTTTGTTTCTTTACAAAAAAAACTATGTTTATCTTCTGAGCAATTAAAATGATATGAAGCAAATGAGCTCTTTAGAGACTACACTCGTTTTCTCTTGGGGCAACATCGCTAATCAATTTGTTGTGGAGTTTCTATGTAGTATATAATAATGATAACAATAATTAATTAAAAATAAAGAAAAGAAATATTTAATTATTAATTTAATCCATAGAGTTATATAAAATACAAATATAAATATGTGCTTTATATAGATATAAAATCTATATTTTTCACACACTGAAGGAAATTATAATATACATGATCTGCAAACTGAGTTTGTAAAAATCCAAATTACTAATGGTGAGCAAAGGTGGGAGGCCAGTTCTGTGCCACTGTCCTCAGAGACAAAATTGCATCTGTAATGACCATGAAAGCTTGACCCACGAAGTTCCTCTGACTGCTCGGTGACCATGACTAATCCCAACTCAACCAGAACTCAGGTCCCCAAAGTATTGTACACTATTCGTTGCAACTAGGGAATCAATGGCTAGGTATCATATAAGCCAGTGGGTAAAACTATCACTTGATCATTGAATCCCATTATTCATCGATTTGCTCGAGCGGGCACCAGTAACATTTCCATTGGACCCTATCACGTGCCAGTGTAGACCAATGGCATCTGGATGCTTCAGGAATACAAAGAGCCTCAAACCATTCCTTCAGGGTCTTGACAAGGAAGTCTGACCATCTTGTAGGTGGGCGGCCACGTGATATTTTGACATCCCATGGGATCCAGTCGGTAATGGCTCTAGTTCAGCGGTTGTCTCCAAATCGCATTACATGTCCAGCCCATCTGATTTTCAATGCCTTGGCAAACGAGACAGCATCACTGATTCTGGAATAGCGATGGAGGTCAGAACTCCGGATTCCTTCTCTCACTTGAGTGAGGTGTGATATTCCAAGCATAGCTCTTTCGATTCCTCTCTGGGAGACCCGAATAGCATTCTCATCCTGCTTTCGTAGGGCCCAGGTCTCTGAGGCGTATGTTAATGCAGGGAGAACGGTGGAGTCAAAGAGATGTGCCTGGAGCCAGAGGTTCTTTGTCCTTTTAGCTATTTCTTCGATGCCTTTGACGGCAATCCATGCCGCTCTCTTCCTTCTGTGCAGTTCAGGTTTTAGGTCGTTCATCATGTTGAATTCTCGCCCTAGGTACACATAACTGCTGCATTCAGAGATGTTTGTTCCACTGAGAGTGAATGGAGCCTCAGGAACTAGTTCATTTTTCATAAACATAGTTTTCTTTAGATTCAGCTGTAGACTTATCATTCCACATTCTCGGTCGAAGTCAGCCAGCATTTGTGCCACTTGGCTAATGTTTGGTGTTATTAGAATGATGTCATCAGCGAAGCGCAGGTGACCATCTATCTTCACTCCCATTCCTTCCCATTCTAATTGTAGCATGCATGATGTTCTCAAGGGTGGCGCTGAAGATTTTTGGCGAAATGGTATCACCCTGTCGAACTCCTCTTTTGACATCAATGATCACTTCTTTGTAGAATGGTGAGATCCTGGTGGTGAATCCATAATACAGCTCATGAAGGATCTTGATGTATTGGGTTTGAACACCCTGTTTGACTAGGGTTTCAATGACTGCTTCAGTCTCCACAGAATCAAAGGCTTTCTGTATATCAATGAACGTGAGACAGAACGGCATCTTGTACTCCCTACAAAACTCAATGAGCTTGGTTACTGTGTGGATATGGTCGATTGTGCTGAATCCTTTCCAGAAGCCAGCTTGCTCGCATGGTTGTCCTTCATCCAGTGTTCTGCTAATCCTGTTCAGGATGACTCGTGTAAACAGCTTGTAGATGATGGACAACAGGCAGATGGGGTGATAGTTGCCGATGTCGTGAATGTCTCCCTTCTTGAACAGTAGAACTGTCCTGCTGGTTTTCCATTGGAAGGGTACCTTGCATTCGTACAGGTAGCGTGTGAAGAGCCGAGCTAGTGTATTGATAAGTACCGACAGCCCATTCTTCAGGTGTTCGGGTCTGACTTTGTCTGGGCCTGGTGCTATTCCCTTCTTTACCGACAAGATGGCATGTTGGATTTCAGAAGGGATAACATTGGGAATGACATATCCATTCTGTGGAATTTGTTATGTGGGCAGGTGGATGTGGCTATCAAAGAGAAGTCATGGATAATCTTCTCCATTTCCTTTCTAGAAGATGTGATAGATCCATCAGGGCATCGGAGGGCAGTCATCTTGGTCTTATAGTTGGCGAAGGACAGGCAGGCGGTTCGAATGCTTTTCCCGGTCTTCTTTTATCACTTCTTTGCACCGTTTAGCAAGCTTGGACATTAGCATTTGGTCTCCTGAGGCTCGTGCCTTGCCACGTTGGCGAATGAGCTCGAGAGTTTCTGAAGACAGGAGTCCTTTTGTGTCTTTCTCTCAGCATTCTTCACACAATCATGGAGGTTATGAACCAGTCGGTTGTATTCTTCATCGATGTCGTCAATGGTGGTATCTTCCCATGTTGCTGCAATGGTGCCAAAGAGTTCCCAGTTGGTGGTCGTTCTGGGAGTTCTCTTCTTAAACATTGCAGCCTTTTCTCCCCATTGCAGGAAGTAGAATTTTGCACGAAGGAGATGGTGGTCCGATCCTGTTTGGAATTTGGGGACAGCAGCAACATCGGTCAGACAAAACCGTCGATTGAAGATGATGTGGTCAATTTCATTGTGGAACTGTCCGCCAGGAGATTCCCATGTCCAACGTTTCGCTTCAGCCTTCTGGAACTGTGAGTTCCCATGAATGGTCTTGGTGGACATGATGAACTCAGATAGTCTCTCACCCTGTTCGTTCCATTCTAGGCCATGGGTCCCGATGTGGAGTTCTTCAGCTGATCTTCTCGGTCCTATCTTGGCATTAAAATCACCGACTATGATCTTGTAGAAGGTGTCATCTTTTTTTATAGAACTCCTCCAGTTCCATGTAGTTTTACTCTAAATGGAGTAAAACTATATTTGCGTAAACCAGGAAAGTGGCAACCTGCCAGTAAGCATGGGAGCTGCTAAGGAAGATAAGAAAGAGAAGCACAATGGAATCACAAAAGTGCAACAGCACTGACTCCTGAAGCTACAGCACTGACTCCTGAAGCTACAGCACTGACTGACTCCTGAAGGAACAGCACGTACTGCCAAAGCAACATAGCTGACTCCTGAAGCTGTCTCTTCATCCCTTCTTTAGATTTCTATTTTCTTGATGATTTGACACTGCTTAATAGACAGACTAGAGCACCAAGTAAAATACCTAATTTTCACATTGCTTATTTTCAATTAATTTCCCAATAATAAATACATTGTTTTGTGAAGAAATATTGAGGAAAAGTCTCCAGAAACCCAATCTTGCAGCACTCATCATCAGTGTCGATGCTTTTCATCAAAATTACTATCAGACTGGAAAGATATCACAACAGTTGCTATCTTTGCATGCAGTTAACCTGGGTTTAGTCCCCTAGCACCCTATTGCCCCCACCCCGGCACTGCTCAGAATAATCCCTGAGTGCATAGACAGGAGTAAGCCCTCACTACTGCCAAGAGTGGCCGAAAAAGCAAACAAAAACATATCAGGAACGAGAGAGAGAAAGAAAGAGAGAGAGAGAGAGAGAGAGAGAGAGCACAAAATACTGAGTCAGGCATACCAGCAAGTGGTCTGGGTTTGATCTACCAGCACCACATGGTCCGCCTCACATGATCAGGAGTGACTCCTGAGCAGAGCTTGGAGTAGCTCTTGACCCAAGAAGCATTATTCTACAATCCATTAATATGTCCATCCTTGGGCTGGAGAGATAGCAGAACAGATGAGGCATTTGCCTTGCACATGGCTGACCTGGGTTCTATCCCAGGCAACACACATGTTCCTCTGAGCACCACCAGTGTAAGACCTGAGCACTGCAAAGTGGGGTCCAAAGCCAGAATAAATAGTTCATCTTTCTTCATCACCTAGACTGAGATTCTCTTTCTCATTCAATTCAGCAGCTAGTTTTACCCCTGATTACTGTTTGCCCATCATTAGCATGACTTAACTAAGCTATTCAAAAAGCCACCTGGAGGTCAGGAGGGAAAACTGGGCCCCTGCACTTGGTCTCTGGAGTTTGCTTTCTTATAACCAGGATCCCTTGGGTTCCCCAATGCCTCGCCTGAACTCATGTGTTGGCGGAGAGAAGTCATCCCCAGAGAAGTCTGCCTCAGACCTCAATGCCTTCCTCCTGCGCAGGAAATAAATCATTTCCTCTATGGCTTTACAGCACTTTAGCAGGAGAGGCTGTGTACCTGTCTATCCAAGGGAGATGCCAAGCTCGAAACACAACAGCGCTTGATCTTCATCCAGCTCTGTGGGCAGGAAAACGCGCCCTTGTAAAGAAAGCTATGATCTCCGTGTCTGTGTTGCAGTGATCAGAGCTGAGCTGGTGCTAGGTACTAACCTGGCACTGCACATGTTTGAGCTCTTTTTGTTTGGCTCTTTTTGTGGGATTCTAGGAAAACCGGGTCTTTGTCTTACAGGGAATACTGGGAAGTTAAAGATACAGGTTTTTCTGCAGCCCTCTTAAAATGAAAGTTAGACTCTTGGCAAATGTTTCAGAGGATACAAGGATGTAATAGATCCTTGTCTGGCCATTTGTCTTGGATATTTCCCATTTTCTTAGTCTCCCAGTGAGACTAAGATCTGGGGGAGAATTTTATGATGAATAGTTGTTAACTCCCTATTGTATCAGAAAAGCCCAGTAACTTGGAGGAAGTAACAAATATAGGATGGCCCAGCAAAAATCAGGACTGCTCACAGCAGCTGGTGACGGTAAACCGAGGCTTCAGCCTCTTTCATTGCTTCCAGAGGCAAGAATTGGTAGAAAGACATGAAAGACTGCAGCATCAGGACAGTCTGTGAAGAAATATTGAGAAAAGTGACAGGAAGTTGCAGGGAATACTGCTAAACCTCAGAGCATGTAGTCTTTTCCCCACTGAGGAAGGTCATAGGGATGAATCCCATTTTTATCCTCCTTCCTGCAGCACAGTCCGTGCTTAGCTGGGAACCCTGGGTAAACTGGAGACTGCTAGAAACCCCGACACTGTGGGTGTGCCCATCTCCCGGTGCTCTGTGGAGCCTAACAGCAAAGGTCCCCAGAAAACAAAGAGACGACATTGGCAAGTGTCAGAGATCAGAGACACAAAACTTGTTTGCTTCTAACAAAAATGTTAGGCAGCCTTTGGGTGGCACCCGAGCATTTCTGGAAAACAACCGTTTCACATGGGTCTGAACAATAAAAACAACAAAATAAAGATAGATATTAAAATTATGCAGTAAAATGGCAGAATTATACACGGGTTTCCTGTTTCTTCCCGATTGTAGACTCAAATTCACCTTTGCAAACTGGTCCCAGAGGTATCATGGGAAAAACACCTAGAGCACCTGGTAGCTGTGCAAAGTCGAGGCTGAACTGCTCCGATTTTGCAGTGAGGGTTAACGATTAGGAGGTGTGATCTGCCTGTGTCTATAAAGGGGGTCTGCCTTGGACCAGCTATTCCCCTCCTCAGCACCTTCTCCACACAGTTTTTCATTTGCGAAGGTTCCTATTGCTTCGACTTTCCCATCCCTCTCCTCTTTCCCCCAAAACCCTCCCGCAAAGCTCTCTTTGTTTTCCTTTCCCTTTTGGGCTCTGTCTGAGGAACACAACACCAGCCCAGTTCTGGTCACTTCATTTGTCTCACGCCCCTCTTTTTGTTTCAGGACACTGAGTTGTCTCACACCAGTGACATCTAGCCAGATTTGATTCTTTTCTCCCTCTCATTCTAAATGTGAAACAAGACCAAAATCTTGTTTCCTGGGGCACGAGAGAGGTCCCAACAAAAGCTAGTGGGAAAGGTTGGTGACACTTGGATCTGTGCTCGGCAGCAGGAGAGAAGCAAAACCTTTTACTCAGCTGGTGACTAATCACGACTGAGTTCAACTGGGGCGATTTCCAGAATTTAGTCATGCGATCTGTATTTCCAAAAACCACAGTCCCCAAAGGTGCGACATGCTTTTTGGGACTCAAAACAGATCTCTACGGAGCAAACAAATGAGCATTCCCTGTAGAACACGCCCTGCAATGCCCTGCCATGTACACTTCACTGCAGAATCGGGAAATGACCCTCAGAAAGCAACTGTGATGGAGGGGATCAGAAATTGTTTACGCCAATCAAAGGCAGGAGAGAATACAGGTGGTCAAATTTACTTTCTCCACTCTCTGTGCTCAATCTCTGAACTGCATCAAGAAAATCTACTAATGCAAGGAAATGAAAGCAAACTTGGACGTGAACTTGATGAATGAGCACCAAGGGCAGATTCCTGCCCCCTGCCCCCACCAACCAGAAGGCTATGGGAAACAAAAATGCACATGATAAGCACATACACAGTGGAAAAATAAATAAATGCTATTGCACCATAAAGTGTAACTGTCCAACACATGATCTCCATAAAGGTCTCAAGGGGAATGTGATAGCCCAAATTTGAGAGCCAGTAGATTAGCCAGGAAAAAGCTAAGTTAAAGGGAAAGATAAAGCTGCTAACCACATCCATGCTCCCCCACTGGCTGTCTGGGGCAACCTCATTCATGGGGGTATCTTTACCTCACTGAAACCACCACTTGCACTCCCCAAAGCTTATTTACTCACCCTATCTTCCAGAGGTGTTTTATGTGCACATGTGCGTGTGTGCATGCACACATATGGGCTTGCAGGATGTCAGGGTTATCTTTGCTATATATGCATAGATCTGTTGGATCTTTATTGTTTATTTTGTTCTGATTTGGGGAGGGTGGTTTTTGAGGAACTATAATGAACAAATGTCAGAATATACAATGCCAAATAAAAATGCACCATTTCACTTTGTTTTAAGTCACTGGAATTGGTCAAATGCCCCAATTTTCAACTACTTTATGTTACCATCTTTGGCTAAAAAGGATTATTTAATCAAGGTATCATTCAACTTAATATGTAAGAGAACTAGCCCCCAAAGGGGACTACAAAATTGCAAACTATCCCACCAGTTTGGAAAAATGTGTTCTATGCATGATTCTCTCCAATCTAGATATCACTGATCATAAATCCTTTTGCACTATGAGTAGAAATATTATTAGGAAGAGGATGGAAAAAAAAAACATCCGGGAAGCAATACTGGCTTCTCCTTAATGTCAAAATAGCACCTACAATGATTCCACAGCTTTTGAGTAATAGCCACCTGCTAGCTTCTCTTTCCCACCCTGGAAGTAAGCTCATAGGAGAGACAAGACTTTGTTTGTGATCTGAAGATGACCTTGGAAAAGCAAACAAAAATGAGAAGATAGATTGTAGTGAATATACGAGCTTGTCTGGAATTCATAAGTCAAAGGCATCTAAACACCAGCTTTGATCATTCAGTGAACAGAATGCCCCCCCAGGGGCACCTCTGCAATATGACAGAATATTGGAATCCTTCACTACATACAATCAAATCTCTTCCCTTAAGAAGACAGAAATATGTAATAAAAATGTTCTCAGGATCTTCACTCGTGAAGTGCTGAGGGCAAAAGTAGGGACGCCACCATGAGAAGGGGTGGGTGAGATCACCAAATAACTGGATCTCACCCCAGGCACAGACAAAGCATGCTGGAAGCATATTTTAGTGATGAAATAAAGAGAAAAGATATACAGATGGCAACATGCGAGTAAACTCCGAAGCCTAATAGTCTTGCAAAGCATTTTTGAAATAAGAAAGAAATGATGATGGAACATGAAGGGACAGTCGGGAGCCCCGGACTTCTGTGGTGTAGCCCAGGGCATGAGGAACAACTCTCATGGCATCACTGCACCACTCTGATGGCTTTTAACATGGAAGGATTGTCCTCTTAGCTGCCTCTGTCTAGAATTTATTCAGAAATGCCACACGTATGAAGAGTGTAAAGACAATAAGAGGTTCACTATGCTAAAACTGAAGGCTTACCCTTCTCAGCTCTGTTACCTGGAAAACCCCAATGAACAGCAGTCCTCTGAGCTGGCAACAATGCAGAAAAGTATACAGAGACTGAACTCAGTGACTCTGTAATTATATCAGTGATTTCCAAGGTAATTTCGATAAATGTGTAGAGTAAGAGGAAGTTTGGAATGCTGATACAATTGGAAAGTTGGTGGTGACTAGAACGGAAATGGGAGTTGGAATCAGGCACAAATGGGCATGAGCAACATTCTGTGAGGAAATGGGGAAAGGGTCCAAGCCATAGATTGTGGGGTGGCTGCCCAGTTCTGTGAATTCATTGCAGTTACTGATTAATAAACTAAAAAGTGGGTAAGCTTTAAGGTATGTAAATTCTATCTTTTTAATTAGGAGGCTGTCGGGGAGCCACTGGGGTCCCCAACAATACCAGGAAGCGAGTTCCCTTCTACCTCCGAAGCCGACAGCGAATAGATGAAAACTCAGGGAATAGATGAAAACTCAGGAATCCGGCGCAGTTTTAAAAAGGGCTTAACTATCACAGGTTCCGATATACAATCCAAGAGCAGGGGGAAACTCCGGACTCTGGGTTCCCAGCTAGGCCCCAGCCATATGTAGGCCAAGATGGCTGCCACCACGTGTTGAGCCCAGCAGAGAAAGGAGATGACGGAGAAGCAAAATGCCAAGGGAAGCGGAAATGGCAAAGAGGGCTTCTCTCTTCTTGCAGCTTATTTTTTAGATAGAAATCTGCCAAAACTTCCCAGCCCAGTTGGGCTATCTAGAAATGAAAACAGGTAAATAGCTCTATTGAAATGCAGCACTCAGGTGGCCTTCTGGCATTTACAAGCACCCTGAGCTGATTCAAAGCCTCCCTAGCAGAGCTGGGAGGGGCTGCAAGCTAAATGTAGCTGGAAGCTAAGTAAGGCCTCACCCAACAGGAGGCTACACCCAGCAGGACACAGATATTACTCCAAGTTCAGAGTTTGGGGCAGGAAGGGGCATCTACCTATAGTGATCATTAGATCATTCAGTGCTGGGGAAAAAAATCTCAGGCCTTCAACATGAGAAGCATGCACTTAGCCCTTCCAGCTCTCTTCCAGTCCCTGTAAATTATATATCTATTAAAAAGATAGATGGGTCTATTCATAAAGCTTTAGGCATATTTAACTGAGCATGTTTAAAATTCAACAAATATTCAGCTTCAATATAATGGTGACATTTCTTAGTAGGGTGATACGTTTTTCCATGTTGGAAATAGAAATAGTTATTATAATTTCTCAAAAGATTATTAGATGCCTTCTACAATTACTCAAAATTTAATTTTATAAGCCATCGAAATAGCAAAAAACACTGAGAAGAGAGCACAACATTTTAGGAACTTTCTCAACATTTACTATTCTTTTGGCAACACACTCCAGCTTATTATTGACAGATCACTAGAATTTGATCATTGCAGAAGTATTTTTAAACTCCAGTGGGAAAAGTAGATTTAAAAGCAGTACTGAGTCATGCACATTTGTGCATATAAAAGGAGGGGGGGCACATGAAGTTTATACTCAAATGTTTTCTGAACACCATATAAAGTAAGGCACTGTGATCAGTCTGGAGGGCATACTATTTTGTGTGGGCTAACTTATCTTCCCACTGTTTCTGCATCTATAGAGACAAGAATCAGTTTGTCCCTGAATAATACTGTTTCAACAAAAGTTGTTTGGTTAGATGTTGATAAAGAAAAAAAGCAATTTCATCCAGGGTCACTATTTACTGGAGTTTGCACATGGGTTTTCTCCTGGAAGCTCAGTTTTCTTATACATCCCATAGAATAGGCAGGTTTCATTCACTGGTGTGTCTCCCAGACCATCTCCACAGAACCACCCCAGGGGAGAGAGGGCAAACGCCTCCAAGTCAAGGTTGGTTTCTGCCTTGTGCCCTATGCTGCCAGGACTCACTCTGACCACCCACCATCATGACCTATAAAAACTAGGTTGAAAGTGAATAAATGAATGAATGTATGAAACAAATGAGGGTTTATTTTATTTTATTTTATTTGCTTTTTTGGGTCACACCTGGTGATGCTCAGGGATTTCTCCTGGCTCTGCACTCAGGAATTACTCCTGGCAGTGCTCAGGGGACCATATGGGATGTGGGGGATTGAACCCAGGCCAGCATGGGCGGCCGCATGCAAAGCAAACGCCCTACCTGCTGGGCTATCACTCCGGCCCCCAAATGAGGGTTTATTACAGGAAGTTTTGGGGCTGTATTTGCTATTGTCATATTGATATTTATTAGCTTCTGAGAAAATTGATTTTATTACATACATATATATAAAACTTCACTTGAAGCTCCAATTTTTAAGAACATATCCATGTTAAATGTGAACTCACCACATGAGCTATCACATAATCCAATCATATAGTAAAAGATAAACCTTTAGTGACTACCTGGTATATGTAGCCATGAAGAAATGTGGCTGTTCTGTTCTTGTTGGGGTCATTGTGCCTGGGTTGGGTTCAATGTAAATAATCAACCATTTTATTTTATTTTCACCAAGCACAGCAGTGTCTGTCATTTGCCTTCCTGAAAAGGCAATTTCTCAGCAATGCTCATGGCAACTGTTTCCAGCTGTTGTAAGAAAAAATATCTTTCAACTTTTGATTGATTGCCATGTTCTAACCTTATATGCTATCCCAAAGCTGGTCATATATCTCAAAACTAGTGTGGGGGCTGAGCAATAGTCTAGCAATAGGGCATTTCCCTTCCATGCAGCAGCTGACTCGGGTTCAATCCCCAGAATCCCACATGGTCCCCTGAGCACTCCCAGGAGTAATTTCTGAGTGCAAAGTCAGGAGTAACCCTTGACATTGCCGGGCATAACCCACAAAAAGCAAAAACAAACAAACAAATAGATAGATAGATAAATAAATAATAAATAAATAAAATAAATCTAGTGATATACTTCAGCTGGTATTAAACCAAATCTTGAGGCAAACAAACAATGGTCAGAGGAACAGAATCCATCTACAGTGGGGTCAATTACAGTAAGTTCCTTCCAGAGGTCAGAAGCGTAAGAGAATGAGTCATGCAATCATTGAAGTACAAAGGGTAACTATTTCCCTGTTACAAAATTAAATTTAAGACCTCGAGAATATAATTACTGTAGCTGGCCTTCAAAACTATATTGCTCTAGTTCTCCTCATTCTTTTATGCTGAAAATGTTCGTAAGTGGGGAAAAAATCCTCAAGGCCAAGTTCTCATACATCTTGATAACTTTGTAAAATCTTACAAAGACCTTCCATCTCACTTTGACTGATGCAAGAGAAATGAAAGGTGATTTCGACAGATCTGCCTGCCAACACAGCCCACTAGGAAAGCACAAACTAGTAAAGCAGAAGGCCAGTTCATGATTATTTATTTTCCAGTTTTGTAAAAGATGTCAAATACCTAAAGCATAGGAAATAATCTAAATCTAAAGCTATTAACACATATGCAGGTACATAAATTCAGGCTTTTAATATTATTCCAAACCAGAATGGACTAGAAGTAATGTTCAAACTATAAAGTAACATGCCTTTAAGTTGTGCAATTATTCTACACGTAGTAAATACCTATTATTGCCTCATTTTAGTACCATTTCCTTCAGGAAATGGGTTCTAATTTACAGAGACCTGCTTTATGAAGGCGTTCCTTCAAACACTGCAATATCATGACAGAGGAAAAATGAGAGAAAGACACACAGGAGAAGGGGAGTTGCTTTAGAGTTAACATTTCTTTGTAGAAAAACCTGTTAAGCAATGACATATTACTTTAAAATGAGATAAAACATATAAATAGTCTCATTTAACCATTGTTATACTCATATTAAAAAATGCAGCGCAATTTCAAATAAAGTAACCATAGCAATCATCTCCTACTTATAGGATTATGCAAACATGACAATAAGCTATTCCAGCTACATTTCCAAGGATTTCCAAAACGCCTCTTTCCCTAAGACTGCAGCTTGATTCTCCCAAGACTTGCCACTAGCAGGTGAAAGAAAATAGATATTTCCAATGCCTGATACAGAACTGAAGTTCAATAGGACTAACAAAATCTACACAAGCCCAACAAAGCTAACAAATCTAACAAACTCAACAAATTTACACAAACACATATGTTCTCAGTAACGGAAAGTGCTTAAAGTGAAAAGTTAAAGGTTTGACCATCTTAATGGAACCCACATAAAATTCTTCATCCATTTTGGTCTAAGTTAAAGATTACTCTGCAAACAGTCTGTTCACCTAACTTATTGCAGGTCTGTGTTTCTACGCCAGGGATAAGGGGCTGCACAGTAAGACAATGTGGAAGAGAGATTCCTCTCCCTTTGAGAGCATCGCAAAGGCTTGAGTAGTGACATTACTGAGATCCTCTCTTTCCCTGCAACACTAATAACTATGATCAATTGCATCACAAGTTGAAACACTGAATTAGTTTATCTTATACCCAGTGCTTAAATTGACCTACATGATCAGAAATGTGGAGAACGGGAAAGAAGAATTTTTTCTAAAGTAGAGGATGATATCGCTAAAGCAAAAATGACCAACATGCCATACTGTTCCTTTCCCAGCTTAACAATCCCAAGACCAATCTGATAAACACATCACTATTTTCTCCACAGCCATTGCACCAGTTAGTGATAAAAATGAGCCTTTTATTGGTTCTCTCTGTAAACACACCACTTCCTTCTAAGATTTTTTTTTCTGATTTGGTTCTGAGACCTCAGAGAAAGAGCTGATCTTTCATTGAGGGGGGAAATATCCCAGCTGATGGGGGTCTCTGAGCAATTTGTGTCTGTTTGCAAACCACATCTGCCCTAAGTGATTTGTGATCACTGTCAGTTCACAGCTGAATTAAATAGGCTTCTCCCTTCCATCGTTCACACTCCCAGGATGCACTGGAAGAAAGTCTGCTCCAGTTCTGGTTCCGAGGACTTTTCCATACCAATTTACCTTATCTTTGTTCTCAATAGGGGATCATTGACACCCACCCTGCAGCAGTTTTTTTTTCAATCCGGGCCAGGTATGCTGAACCAGAGACTCTCAGACATGCGGCAGAGGTGCTACTTGCTCTCCCCTGTGCCCAGCCGTTCATGAGGCGCCCAGGAGGCACGGTGGGTTCTAACCCTGGCCTGCCACCCCAGCAGAGCCTCACAACAAGCCAGACGACACCCCCTACTCCATGGGGCCGCCATTTTCCACATCTGGACTTCCCTCTCATCACAACTCCACCCAGCAGACCAGACAATCACAGCCTGTTCATCAATAAATGCTTTATTTAGAGGTGACTACAAGAGTATGCCACCCGCACGGCAAGCCTGGCAAGTTGCTCGTGTCATATTTGATATGCCAAATACCAGTAACATTTATATTAGGTCATTCCCATGGCCTAATATAATGGTTTGAGGCTCTCTATGTTCCTGGAGGAAGCGGATGCTTTTGGGTTCTACTAGCATGAGACAGGACATATGGAGATATTACTGGTGCCCGCTCTAGCAAATAGATGATGAATGGGAAGATAGTGATAGTGATAGTGATTTGTTCTCAATGGCCAAGTATGCAATACATAAGACTTTTGGCACTAGATCTTTAGGTATGCTAGCTAGAAATTATATTCAAAAGTTACTCCTCCATTTCCTGCACATATTAAAAGCATTTCCTATGTTCTTCTGGACATTGTCCATTCTATGATTTTTTATCTCATGCATCCATTGGAACTCTGCTTGACAAGAGTTGTAGATCTAAACCCAGCTCTCCAAAGAATTTTAATGGTTTCCAATCATCCCCATGGAAGATTTCCAGAAGAACCATGAGGAAAATGTTAGATTTGTGCAGTTTATTGAGAGCAAATAGATAACTTTTAACAGCATGCCTGTGGACTTGGTGGCAATCACATCCATTAATCGCTTCCTCTGTATAAGCATTTCCATAGTAATTGTTCAGCCTCTCCTGCCTCTCTTAACTTTCGTGTCCTCTCCCACTGGAAAGATCCGTCCTCCACACAAAGTGCCCACCGGGGCTGGATTCCAGGGCACACATATCATACTAATGGACTGGCTGCTGTCCAGAACGTTGTTGATAGCAATTATTTCTTGCCATCTGATATTAATGCTGACATTGCGAGGGAGGCGAATAAAACTGCTAAATAAGCTGAAATTAATGTTGAGATTTCATCTACTTTATAATAGCCAGGATTTATCAGCCCTGTGTCTTTGAATTAGGGTTTTACATTCATACTATTCAAGCCACGTGGGCTGAGTTTCTTCACCTTTAATGGAAGTATAAACCGTGGAGGATTTTATCAACATATTCTGGTTCAGTACAGCCAGGGTACAGTGTGCACTTCTATGTGCTCACAGGTGCTAACAGTGTTGTTCTCCCAAGCCGCTCTCTTTTTTTTTTTTTTTTTTTTTTTTTTGCTTTTTTGGTCACACCCGGCAATGCTCGGGGTTTTCTCCTAGCTCTGCAATCAGGAATCACTCCCGGCAGTGCTCGGGGGGACCATATGAGATGCCGGGGATCGAACCCTGGCCGGCATAGGCCAGCCACGTGCAAGGCAAATGCCCTACCCGCTGGACTATCACTCCAGTCCCTCCCAGGCCACTCTTGGTAGCAATTGTGTGTGTCTGTGTGTGTCAGTGTGTGTATGTGTATCAGAGTATGTATGTTAGTAAGAGTGTGTGTATGTGAGTCAGTGTGTTTGTGTGTGTATGTGTGTCTGAGCAAGTATGTAAGAGTGTGTATATGAGTCAATGTGTTTGTGTGTATGTGTATCTGAGCATGTATGTAAGAGTGTGGATGTGAGTCAGTGTGGTATGTTAGTAAGAGTGTGTGTGTGTGTCAGTGTGTTTGTGTGTATGTGTGTCTGAGCATGTATGTAAGAGTGTGGATGTGAGTCAGTGTGTTTGTGTACGTGTGTGTGAGTATGTGTGTGTGTTGGGATATACCCATCGGTACTCAGGGCTTACACTTTCCTGGCTCTACCCTCCGAGATCACTCCTGGTGGGGCCTAGGGACCATATGTGATGCTGGATATAACCTGGGCCTACCATGTGCAGGCAAGTGCCCTACCTGCTGTACTATCTCTTCAGCCTAGTAGAAAGGCTCTGTGTAGCACGAAGAAGCAAATAAGGTGACTAACCCAAGGAACTAAGGTTTACCACTCATTTCTGTTGTAAAAACTAATTTCCAGTTCCATAGGTGAAATGTTACTCGCCCAACACCACACCTGGCAGAATTCAAAACTTACTCCTTCTCTGCACTCAGGGGTCGCTCCTACCCGGAGCTCAGAGAACCTACAGGATGCTGGAGATGGAACCTGGCATGCAAGGCAAACATCTATCCTCTCTACTAGTGCTCTGGCCCAATTTGTCTGTTTCTTCAGATAATGTTTACCTTGTTATTATCTCCTTGAAGATTTTCTTAAACAAAAAATTGCCTTTCTATTACTATCTGTCAAGATAAATTTAGTTTCTGGTCTTCTGAGTAGAGAAAAGGAGTAAAGAGAACACTTACTGGGACCAATCTTGCACTATAATTCCATGATCTTTAGATAAGAATCTAAACTACAAGTTAAAATCAAGAAGTTTCACCTGATAAATATTTTCTAAACAGACATATACATTTATCAAATATGAATATCTGATAAATAACAAGAGGGTCAAGAATATAGAGGTCAATAAAAATGGTGTTGTCCCAGATGTTTGCGCTAAAACTCAAAGCAGAATGACTAGTTTATATTATTGTCCCAGGAGAACTTTAGACAATGAAGATGAATTCTAAGGTACTTTCAGTCTCCAATAACTGATTACACTGAAAAACATCCAGTTACCACAGTAAACAACACACTGGGCAACTTAACCTTGTAAATACCTTCACACTCAATGGTACAATACCAAATATAGAGAGAAAATGGCATAACAATTTCAAGACTTTTCCCATATGAATGTACATTCCGTTACATGAAATTACATGCAAGCAAGAACCCAAAAGATGTAGGGAGATTTAATTTATTTTTTAAGAAAAAGACAAAGAAATGGGCCAAGCTATTCATTAGAGCTAACTTGCTAAGAAAACATTTCAGCATATTTCAATAAGTTATTTAAGTTTATCTTAATATTTTCTTCCTTGCTTCCAACTTCTTTAATATGATCATATATAATCTTACAATGGAACAACTCAATTAAAGCATATTATCTCCCATCTGTCTTTCTGTTTCCATGGATAAATTTACAACACAGTTCAGATTTAAAAATGAATTTCTTAAGTTCCATTTAATTTCTAAAACATTTTTCTCTCATTTAATTGATTTTCAAGGACTTTAAACTAATCAGAAAAAATCTGCTCAACATATTGTATTCTACTACCACAAATACCCTTGAACACTGTAGGTTTCGTGTCTGCAATAATTAGTCAAATGCTATTAATGCAAATCTCATCTTGCCTATCAACAATTTTTAAATCCAAAAACTATTGATTAATTCTTCTTTGAATTCATAATAATTGAAGCAATGTCAAAAATACTTAAGTGTCTTGAACAATAGTATAGCGGATAAACTGTTTGCCTCCCATGCGGCCAACCAGAGTTCAATCCCCAGCATCCCATATAGTTCCGCATGCCAGGAATAATGTATGAGTGCAGAGCCAGGGAGTAAACCCTGAGCACTGCCAGGTGTGACCGCCCCAAAAAACTTTGGATGGGCCGGAGCGATAGCCCAGCGGGTAGGGTGTTTGCCTTGCACGCGGCCGGCCCATACCGGCCTGGGTTCGATCCCGGCATCCCATATGGTCCCCGAGCACCGCCAGGAGTAATTCCTGAGTGCAGAGCCAGGAGTAACCCCTGAGCATCACCGGTGTGACCCAAAAAAGCAAAAAAAAAAAAAAAAAAAAAAAACTTTGGATAATTTTCTTCACTCAGGAAGCATTATTATTTTCAGTATACATATGAGTGAACAGGATATCTTGAGAATTCATTTTTCTCAACAGGATACATTCCAGTACAGTCAGTGATAGACAGACATGAACCCAACCCTATTTTCAAACTAGTCTATAAAACTTTGTATTTTCCCTTTATGTTGTGGCTTATTGCCTATGCTTCAATCAGAGATGTCTAAACAAATTTCCTCATCACAAAAATGTTCAATATATGAGATTCTTAAACTTAATAACTAGACAGAGCACTATCTTAATTTGTTCAATGGCCATTTTTCAAGGGAGCCACCCAAAGCCCAAAAATTGGTTAAGCTGTCCAAAGTGGCCTCCGCAAACCCGAAGGAAAGTTTCCTGAAACATACCTACGTACTGTACTGAAATTCTAGGATATCTTAGAACTCATTGAATGGTAAATTAGAATTCAATTATAGAACAATGACTTCTGCTGAGACTAAGCTAAGACTAATATATAGCACAGCAAGTCACCATATTTAATTATACAGCAGAGGAACTGTGCTAGAAGAAAATTCAATAGTTAACTTCTCACAGATTTAGAAGATTTAGCAAGTCAAGACACCCATATTAGCTGTTTCATAAAAAGAGGCACAAGATATAAAAGCACATCATATCTTGTTCCTGTGGGGCTTAGTTTAACCACCTAAAAGATGGTCACATTCAAATGACTTCTGCAAGAGCCTAACAGGGTAAGTGAATAACCCTAAAAATGTCCAACACATCCAGCCTAGACTGGAAACAGAGGGAAAGAGTCACAGCCTTCAAAACCTTCCTCAGATCCCAAGGACCCTAACCTCCAGTTAGAGTACCTTCTTTCCTCTCTGGCAGCTCTTAATTCCGCCCCCAGATAAACAGTGCATCCCTGAAAAGATGCAGCAAGCATTTCCTGACCTCCTCAACATGCCGGCAAAGTGACTAATTACACGGCAAGCCCTAATTACAATAGAAATGCAGATGGCAGTGCAAGAAGGCCAGGCTGTGCCAAACTTTCACTGAAGCTTTGATGCCACTGAATAAAGAATCGAGTCGAAAGCATCAGAAAGGGCTTGCTCACAAATCAGTGCTCACCAGAGTTGCCTGGGAAACTGCAGCTTCGTGCAAAATGTCTTCAAGATGGTGTAGCACTAAAAGGAGAGAGAGGGAGAGGGAGAGAGAGAGAGAGAGAGAGAGAGAGAGAGAGAGAGAGAGAGAGGAAGAGTGCCTGCCATAGAGGCAGGCTGGGGGAGGTGGGGAGGGAATCAGGGGATATTGGTGGTGGAAAATGGGCACTGGTGGAGGGATGGATGTTGGAACACTGTATGACTGAAACCTAATTATGAACAGCTTTTTAATAGTCCACATGATGATTCAATAAAATATTAAAAATAAATAAGAATTCTATATAACATTAGCTATGCTAATATTTATTATCATGTATTATTAAGTAATGTGATACTTAATAAACCTGGAGAATACCAACTACATTAAAATTTTAAAAGCATATATATATTTTTAAGAGGATGCAGCATTTCTGATATGGTGATTTCATTATCTCAGGGCTTAACACCCTGCCCTGCTGAACTCTGACCTCAGGGCTTAAAGCAAACCACAGCGACACTAAAGAGGCCCTGGGTGACAGAAGGAAGCGGCAGTGTGGCTCCAGTGTTCATCTCTGGGTAACCTCTGAGACGGCTGGCAGACAGCTTCACTGTCACAAACCCCAGACTGCCCAGTTTCCATTCCAAAGCCACAGCTGTGGACTCCCTGGAGACCACCTTGAAAAGACACATCTGCTCATGTCTTGCTTCCTGCTAACTGACCTAAAGCACTGATACTCGAAAACGTTTGACAATTCTTTTTTTCTTCAACACAATCATAACTTGCCTCCTAAACCTATATGGCATTGATTTCCTTGCTGTTGATTGTGGACAGACAAGTTTTGTGGGGGGATGGCAGCAGCCCTGGCCGGCCAGCCGAGAGCCCCACAACAGCGCCCCCCCACTCCTGAGGGGGGCCTCCATTTCACCGACTCCCCTCGTCAGAACTCCACCCAGCAGACCAGCCTACCAGCCGACCGCAAGTGGCTGCGCGTTCATCAATAAATGCTGATTTTGGAGACAAAGTTACCCCGGGAGTGTTGTTATTTGTATGCTAAAAAAGATTTGGTTTTCTGAGCCACACTCAGCAGTGCTCAGGACTTATTTCTGGTAGCCTCATTTGATGATATAGTTTTCCAGGGAACAAACCAGGTTGTCCAAGTGCAAGGTAAATGCCCTACCCTCTGCAATATCACCCCAGCCCCCTGTACAAAAGAACTTTAAAAGAGGTAGTATAAATAGTGATCATAAGGGGATGTCCCACTAGTAGCCATGTGGACCCAGTGCCAATAGCAAGGTGCCACCCTCTAGGACAAAGAACATGCTACATGAAGCCTTGTGCACAGAGATGTATTTTCAGAGTCTTATTAAGCCTTAGACTCTGCCAAGGTTGTCAATGAATTCTGCTCTAGCAAACTGTGTGAGAGAGAAGAATTCACTTTTGAACAGAATGATTCTAAAGACTTCTGGGGTCCATGAGGAAGTATCTTTGTTTCCACTGGAAACTCTGGAAAAAAAAATCAAAGTCTTTATAGTCTGTCCAGTTCATCACCCAATTCCTCTGCCATTCTTCACCACTCCTGCTCTGAAGAGAACATGCCACATAATAGAAAAAATGCCATAACAGCCAAGTGAATGCCACATCCACAAAAAAAAAAAAAGCTGAATACAGCAGTCAGCAAAAGGAGTGCAAAAAGAAAACATACATAGCAGGGATCTTTCTTACGATAGCCCCGGGACAGATGATGCAAATTAACTTTTAGGCCATTTATGTCTGTTTGGTGTTCATTTTACAGTACTGAGTGTATGTTAGTTGCAAGCGAAGATCAGATAAGAGACAGGTACAAATACAACCTCCCCCATTCATATCTGTGTGGTCTTGGACAAGCCTTTCTTCCCCAGCCCCCAATTCTGTGCTTTAGTGTCCTAATCTGTTAACTGGGGCTTAGAGTCAAGCTGTTCTGGTGATTAAAGCACAATCATATGCAAGACTTTTAATATAAGTTTCAAAAAAGCTAATAATTATCATAGCATAAAGCTGCTTCCATATATTATTAGAGCTGATCTGACAGGCACTCTATGAAACAGAAGTAATTATGTTATCATGCTTTACGGAGTATAATGAGACTAAGTGAAGCGGCTTGCTAAAAATATAAATAATCTCTGGAACATGATTTGTATCTTGGTCTTTTGGCAGCAAACCTATGATTCTTTTCTATTATGTTGAATCAATCACACGTAAATCACAGCAAAAACAGCTATTGTAAAATATAGATAATAGATAAATTCCTAAAAAGAAGAAATAACTGAGACCTTCATAGCATCTACTTTTGGAGTAAATATGAGTAACTGACAGTGAACTTAGCTATAATATTTAAAGCTGCTTTCTAGTTTCAGAGTTAAGCAACTTGAATCTTCCAAAACTATAAAGAGATTGGTAGGAGGAAGTTTTGAGTGTGAATTCTCTAATAATTTCTCTCCTTCTTCTCCTTCCTTCCTTCTTCCTTCCTTCCCTTCTCTTCCTTCCTTCCTTCCTTCTTCCTTCTTCTTCTTCCTTCTCCTTCCTTCCTTCTTCCTTCTTTCCTTCCTTCCTTCCTTCCTTCCTTCCTTCCTTCCTTCCTTCCTTCCTTCTTCCTTCCCTGCAGATATTCTATCTCTCCTAATAAGTCTGATCATTTAGAATAATAAAATGGATCCCCAGGATTGCTAGTGGGGGTATAAATTTCTTTTTATTATTAACATTCTCTTTAGCGTTAGCATCAATTTCCAATACATAAAGTTTGAATCTGTTAGTTTTCCAAGGCTTAAATGAGTCCTCTATTTAATAAGATCAACCTTTGGGCCTAGTTTCAATGCTTAATATATAGTCACTGTGCCCAGCCGCTCATGAGGTGCCCGGGAGGGATGGCAGGTTCTAGCCCCTGGCCTGCCACCCCAGCAGAGCCTCACACAAACCAGATGACCCCCACTCCATGAGGGCTGCCATTTTCCACATCCGGACTTCCCCCTCGTCAGAACTCCACCCAGCAGACCAGTGGCCGCGTGGTTCATCAATAAATACTGGATTTTGAGATGACTACAAGACTACGTGACCCACACAGCAGAGCCTGACAAGCTACCCGTGTTGTATTTGATAAGCTTGATACCAGTAACAATTATAGACCTCATTCCCATGACCTGATGGAATGGTTTGAGGCTCTTTATGTTCCTGGAGCAAGCAGATGCCCTTAGGCTTTACTTGCATGAGACAGGTCATACTGAGATGTTACTGGTGCCTGCTCGAGCAAATCAATGATGAACAGGAAGATAGTGATAGTGATAGTGAATATATAGTCCATATATTTAGTCTCAATTATCCTCAAAATCATTTATTTAAAGCATTTGAAGGCTATGGAGGTGGTGCAGAGGTTAAGGCACTGCATATGGTCCCCTGAGCACCACCAGGGATCACTCCTGAGCAGAGTCAGGAATAGGCCCTGAGCACTGCTTGGCTATAGTCCACCTCCACCAAAAAAATTAAATAAAGCATTTGGATAGGTTCATATTGTGAACTAATTTTTTTCAGCAAAGATTTGTGCTGAAATAAATATTAACTAAAAGACTGCTAAATCCTTAATAACTGGCTAGCAAGTCACACTGTACATACATCACTTTGTTTTCATTCAGAGTTTATCAGTCTTTACAGAAATCCACAGAAGACACCATTTAGGTTTATTTGAGCAATGCAAATTAAAGTGTTCACCCATTATATTCTTTCTATGACTAAAGAGTCTGTATTTCATTTTAATTTTGAAATTATGTTTTCAATGCAAGACCTAGTAATATACTACTAATAGCCATCCAGAAGGAAAGATTTTATCCCTTAGATATGCTTTTAGAAAGAATCTATAACAAGGATGGAGAGATAGCATAGCATGCAGGGCGCTTGCCTGGCGCTGGAATACAACCCAGAGCTGGATTCAATCCCCAGCATCCTATATGGTTCCCCGAGTTGCCAGGAATAATCCCTGAGTATAGTACCAGGAAAAGCCCTAACCACCACCAGGTGGGGCCTCAAAACCAAACCAAAAACAGTAAATTAAAAGACTATAAAATCTTGCTGATTAAAGTTACTGGCATAAAATCATAAAAGAGGTAGATCACAGAAATAGATATTTTGTCTTCTGGTCAGAGTTTACCTCTACATTCCAGTTATGCTCCAAGACAATAATTCATAAATGGGAAAACAGAAAACTCACAGCTGAAAAGTACCATTAACGTTTAGCAATTAATAACTGAAAACAACATCTCTGAGCAATCATTTTTGCTTTAGAGAGGGCTGCTTTCACTTCTTTCCTAAGGATGGAATTAGGATTAGGAATTAGGACGCTTATGAGGTCAACAACTGCATACATGATGCAACTCCTTCATTCTAAGATACGTCAGATCCCACCACAAGCCACAGAAATGCCCAAACTGCCTTGTCCTGGCCTGGAGAGTCAAGAGCAAACACAAGGCTCACCTGCTTCCCATCCAGAGTGTACAAGCGTTTCACCACTCCCGAATCCAGCTTGATGGCGCCGGTGATATCGGTGAGAACCTGCTCAAAGGAATGAGCTGTTTTCTTGTTCAGTAGAATTCGGACAGCTTTGCGTGGCTTCACCCCACTTCTGATGATGGTGACCAGCTTGGGTCGAATGAAATCCTTATTCTCTCTCACCTCCGAAGGGCTCCCTTTAGCGGTGGCCAGGGAGGACACAGCCCGAGAAGCAGAGGTGGTCTTGACATTCACTGACCAATTGGGGTTCACATTCTTGGTGTACTCCAATTTCTTGAACGGCTCGATGGAACCACACATAGCTCTCTCCTGAAGAAGAAAGAGATAGATTTACATAGGCATTGAAGCAAACCCATTGCTTTTTTCCCCTAACCTTTGATTTCTTCTTTTCTACTCAGAGTTTAGAGATGTCATGGCTTCCTATGTAATGGACAATCAGAGGTTGCAGAGACAGTACAGTGGGTACCACACTGTTGATAGTACAGTTGACCAGGTAAGATCCATCACTGCATACATCACAAGCACAGCTAGGTGTGTTTCCTGAGCACAAGGCAAAGAGTTAAGTCCTGAACACTGAGGGTATGGCCCAAAGCAACAAAAACCAATGGAAGATCACATATGGAGTGTTATATGTGGACCATCAAACTAATGATGATTTTCATTCACTGTATCACTGTATCACTGTCTTCCCATTGTTCATCGATTTGCTTGAGTGGGCACTAGTAACATCACTAGCCATACGTCCCATCATAAGCAAGTGTAACCCAAGGGCATCTGCTTGCTCCAGGAGAGTAAGAGCCTCAAACCATTCTTCAGGTCATGGAATTGAGGTCCATAATTGTTACTAGTTATTTTTAAGTAAAACAGGTTTTATTAAGGAGGTTTTAGGAAAGGGAAAGGGGAGGGAAAGAGAGAGAGAGTAACGTGCTCAAGGGAGAACACAGGCTACTCAAAGATGGAAAGCAAGTAAGAGAGTACACATCTCAAGAGGGAGATGTGGGCAACACACATACTCAGGCACCACATGTGCTCGGCCACATGGGCTCAGGCAGCATGTGTGTCCATGCAGCATGTGTGCCTGTTACTAGTTTTTGGCATAACAAATAAATAAAACATGGGTAGCATGCCAGGCTCTGCCATGTAGGTGGTATATTCCCAGTAGAAGGCTCTCATCCCGAGCATTTACTGATGAAACTTAAAGGGAAAGATCAGGTTTTCTCTTGGATGGAGCTTTGAGGAACTATGGAGTCTGGATGTTGAGAATGACTGACCGCATGAAATGTGGGTTGCTCTGGCTTCTTGCTAAACTTACTGGTATCAGTTAGAACCTGTCTAGAACTGTATACAATTTATAAATGTGAAACTTCCTGGGAAGGACCTTATCCTAAAATCAGCATTATCTAATAATATCACGTGTCCACATTTTCGGCCATGCGACAATGGAGCTGTAGGCCTAGCGTGGGTGGGTCTCTCTTCGGGGCAGCTGGCATGGAGTAGGAGGACATGGCAGGGGCCCAAATCTCCACTCCGAGTCTGGCCAGCATGGTATCTCCCCACACAGGTGAGCAAACCCTGGGAGCAATGTTGGACTCGGCCAGGGGCTGGCTGAGCCCCTTTACCAGGAGGTCAGCTCCATGGGTTGCTACCACGTGGGGCCAGCCGAGCAGCGCAGCTGTGGGTCTGAAGTGGATGGGTCTGGATCTCTTCAGGGGTTGCAGATTAGCTGTGGGTCTGGCCAATTTATCATTAATAAAAAGAATTGTTTTACTTCTATCCCTATTCTATTCACAGTGGACAGGTATCATGGCTGGAAATCAACAGTCCCTATCTTCATCTTCAGATTGCTAAGAGAAACATTAATATAACTGAATAGATCTCAGGCAGGTATGAAATTGAATTCAACACTGAAAGTACTTTTGTAGATATAAATGCATTTGCATGAAACTCCAACATTTTGTACAGTTCAGTAAATTTCCAAAAGCAATGAAAAAAAACCACCCTTCTTTTCTCTCATTTACACAGGGCTAAGAACTGATACCTTGACACTAAGATGCTAATTCACACATGCTTATAGGTATCACACATGCTTATAGATAAAGGTCTCAGGACTGTTCAAATTATAAATTATAAGCTTTATAAAACTAAGAAAGTATAACTATATAAAATTAATAAAATAAAGGGAACTGAAAGAATGTTGCTATAATACTATATAGCACAAACAAAATTTGCTGAGTAATTATGAAATGGTAATTGTATTAACTAGACTAGTGGAATTCTTTCACAAATATATATATATAACAAATCATCACAAACACTTCATACATATCTTATTTTATTTTGTGTTAGGGTCACCGCTGGTAGTGCTCAGGGTTTATTGCTGGCTCTCTGCTAACGGACCACTCCTGGAGTGCTCAGCAGATCATGTATGTGCTGGGGATTGAACCCAGGTCAGCTGCATGCAAGACAAGTATGTCACCTTCAGTACTATCTCTCTGGCTCCCAAATACTTTGCATTATTAGTTACCAATTATATAGCCAATAAATCTAAAACAAATGATAATTAGAATTAATTTTTATTAAAATTACTTCTAGAGAATTATTTAATAGAAATAATCTATCCAGTTCAATTTGACAACACACACAAAAGTAAACCATGCACAAAGAAGTGATAAATTGTTAAATCACTGATCCTAAATAAAGCTTTCATAATTTAAGTCACTGTGTTGATATTAAAGACTTCATAATGGCTTTTCTATGTTATTAAGGCTTTGTAACATGGAATGCATAGAAAATGCTTAAAAGCCTTTATAATTGCAGGTAAAGTGACCTCAGATTAATTCAACATGGCCCATTTACTTTTATCTAAGTCCTTACTCTATTTTAAAATTAACTGTGCAAACAGTTAGAACCAGAGAATAAGCATTCACATAAAAATAAGTGAGCTAGGGTTTCACAGATAGGCAAGCACATTTGCACAATGTTATCAAACACGTACTTTGAGATGTTTAAAATATATACTTCAAAGCATATTTTATAACTTATCACTAGCAATTGTACAACACAATTAATTAGCAAATATTCTCTGTTCACCTAGCAATTATAACTGATCCCAAGTATTCTTTCCTGGAGACTTATCATTATCAAAAACACATTTGTGGGGGCTGTAACAAAGTGATTTGTCTGAAGCATCTGTGGAATTCAGAAAATATGACTGATATAGTGGCTAGATACTGGGCACAGATCATAGCCTCTCTAAACATATGGTCTTGGGCAATTCTTAGCTCTCTGGTAATTGATAACCAGCAGTTTATAATAGTTATCTACTGAGGGTTGTAGGTCCACAGTTTCAACAAGGTTGTGAAAACCTCAACTATTTAGTGATGAAGAAGTGACCCAAACCACTCTCTACCCAAAATCAAATGGGATAATAGTGAAGGTTAAAATCATCTATAATGCCAAACTGCCAAGTGCGACATCACTTCGTGGCCTCACGTGTTCATTGGCAGTCAAAGAAGGTTGTACTACTCCAACAATGAAGCCCCTTGAAAGGAAAAGGAAACATTGCCATTACATGGCGTCAGTAACAGCATAAGATATTCATTAGCACTCACCACACGGTGATGGACATCAGATTAGGCCCATCTCAATATGAAAGTGACCTAATAGCTCCCCACTGAGGTTCACAGTCCATAGAACAGCTGACAAACCCTGACTTTAACTTTGTCAGAATTCTGTACTAATTAGTGATATAGAATGGTCTGATTGCCAGGAAATTTATACATACACGTATCATATATATACACATATATAATAGCATATAATATAGTATTATATTTCAAAACAAAAACAGAATGGTTTACATTTCAATAAGGGAAACTTTGGGAAAAATAATTCAAAAAGAGTAATTTATTTATTTATTTATTTATTTATTTTTTGCTTTTTGGGTCACACCCAGCGATGCTCAGGGGTTACTCCTGGCTCTGCACTCAGCAATTACTTCTGGCGGTGCTCGGGGGACCATATGGGATGCCGGGATCGAACCCAGGCCGGCACAGGCCGGCCACATGCAAGGCAAGCGCCTATCCGCTGGGCTATCTCTCTGGCCACAAAGAGTAATTTTAAAGCAGAATGCATAACAGGTTTGTTGAAGGCAAAATAGATTCAGAGAGAATATAAAGGCTAAGGCTGTTAACTGTTTTGCAATGAAACCCCTTTGAACTGCATCAGACAACCAGGTGTTGTCCAAACACTGCTCACCCACCTAAAGAAGAAAAAGCTTTTAAAAAATTTTTAGATAAATTATGCTCATGGTTTTATATTTTTAACATGACAACTTTGAGAAGGGAAAGCTGGCCCGGTTTAAAAAGCAATGAAAAGAAATGTGTGTTTAATCTGTGCTGTCGCTTTGAGTCTCTTCTACCTGATTAATCACATTCTAAGACCAGAATGGAGTATTGAGAAGAGTGTGACTATGATGAATGATGATAGTGAGTTAAGATGAATATGACAGTCAAAGGGAGTAGGAGACGCTGGCCACCAAAGTCAAAATCAGAGCTGTCTTTAGAATTGAATTATCTATTCCAGAACTCCGCTAGAAGTCACCAGAAGTGTCTCTATGATAGTAAGGTTGACTTATTGAAAGACTTTTTTTTTCTTTTTTTGGGTCACACCCAGCAATGTTCAAAGGTTACTCCTGGCTCTTCACTCAGGAATTATTCCTGGAGGTGCTCAGGGGGACCATATTGGATGCTGGGGTTGAACCCAGGTCAGCCGCATGCAAGGCAACGCCCTACCCACTGTGCTATCGCTCCGGCCCCATGGAAGATATCTTGTTGAGTGAAGTAAGACTGATGAACTGGGACGAACACAGGATGATCTCACTTACCTGTGGTATATAGACTACTGCATGAGGAAATATACTCTTGTAAAAAGGGGATGCCTAGATCAGCCTTGACACCAGTGTTTAGAGAAGAGAAGAATAAGGAAGGGAAGAAATCAAGGGGGGAGAAGAGAACAGGAAGCAATGTGTGAACAGGCATCAAGACTTCAGTTATACTGAGACGTGGGTAAGTGTATGGCCATAGATCCAAAATACAGACTTATGGGATCTAAGCTGCAACCACATTTACTCTGCAAGGTACCTGGACAGGTGGGAGTTGGTGTGGGGAGGGAATGTGGGAACACTGATGGAGTGAAGTTCCTGAATAGAGTCACTGGGGATGCAGAGAGAAAGGGACCCTCATTTGCTTTTGGTAGGAATATAAACTGTTTTAGCCTTTATGGAAAACAATATAAAGATGTTTATATTGAAAAGCAGAATTTTCATTATGACCCAAAGAATGAAAAACATTCATTAATTGGAAAAATATCTGTGCATCTAGTTCAACACAGTTATATTAGCAAAACCCAAGATATGGAAATAATACATATCTGACAACAGATGAGTGGATAAAGAGGTTATGGTATACAAACAATGGAATACTGCTCAGCTATTTTTAAAAGTGAAATCTTGGCTTTTTGCTACTTGTATGGAGCTAGAGACATGGGGCAGAGCTGCTACTGGCTCTCCCTGTGACCAGCCGCTCACGAGGCGCCCGGGAAGGATGGTGGGTTCTAGCCCTGGCCCACCATCCCAGCAGAGCCTCGCAACAAGCCAGACGACCTCCCACTCCATGAGGGCCTCCATTTTCCACATCCGGACTTCTCTCTCGTCAGACCTCCACCCAGCAGACCAGCCTATCAGCGCCCGGCTCGCAGCGCCACTTCATCAATAAATGCTGGACTTAGAGATGCCTACAAGAGTATGCTACCTGCACGGCAGAGCCCTGGCAAGCTACCCGTGTTGTATTTCTATATATGCCAAATACCAGTAACAATTATAGACCTCATTCGGGAATGGATTGAGGCTCTTTTATGTTCCTGGAGCAAGCAGATGCCTTGGGCTCTACTAGCATGAGACAGGACAGATGGAGATGTTACTGGGGCCCGCTCGAGCAAATCGATGATAAAGCGGGAAGACAGTGATACAGTGATGGAGCTAGAGGGGTTCATGTTAAGCAAAATAAGGAAATAATTACCAAGTGATCTGATTCAAATCCCTTTGAATTCAAATACAGAACTAAGTTTCCCAAGCAAGAGGATGGGGAGGGGAAAAGATGGACTCAAAGTAACATTAGAACAGTGGTGAAGGGGCTTGGGCACTGTGGTAGTGGGAAGGATGATAATTTTGTAAACCACAAGTGTGAATAAAACTGTTATTATCACAATGTGACCTCAACCACAAAAAACAGTATAACAAATAGTTCTGACTACCCAGGGTTTGATCTATTTTATAATAGGCTAATACTTGAGTAACATTAAATTTTTTTTATAAAGCAAGATTTTTTATTATTATTACTGTTATTATTCTTTTTAAGGGATGGGTGGCACACTCAGCTGTGCACAGGGTTTACTTCTGGCTCTGTTCAAAAGGTCATTTTTGGTGGTCCTAAGGGGACCATATGTGATGCAAGAGATCGAATCAGGGTCTTCTGTCCACAAGGCAAGCACCTTACTTACTGTACAATCTCTCCTGTGCTGTAACATGCTTCTATATACACCAAGTCATCCAAAAGTTATTTTTGTCTGCGTAATGTCTATTACCAACAATGAAATGTGTTTAATTTCTCTAAACCAAGATGTATTTTTGGGTAAAATAATCAAAAAAAATTTGCCCTGAGAATTTTGGATTAATTAATATAGGGCAAATAGGAAATTCATCAAATAGGAAATTCATCAAATGAGGAAGGCAAAAATTGCAAAGATGATATAGATGATTTAAGGGATATGGTTCAATACTCTCTAGGGGAAAACTGGAAATTGTAAACAAGAGATTCTTGTTAGTTATCAGAGGTTTCTGGGGGTGCGGAGAGAGGGTGGTGTCAGTTTAGTCCAAGGAAAATATTTTAGTATTCAGACTGATTGTCAACCAGTAATTCAATACTCGTGAAGTCCAAAACATCCCCAACCAATAGCAAGAAAAAACTGCAGAAGCAGCACATTTCCAAATTGCCTGACATTTACAAAACCCAGAGTCATTCTTTTTTTAAGCAAAAGATGTGGAGAGGATAAGGAGAGAGTCACAGTTAAGATTAAAATATTATGAAAAGACTTCTGGATAATTCAGGAGTCTATCACACATGTACAAAGCAACATTTTATCATCTATGTGGAAGGCACCAGTTTAAGAAGTAAATCTTGCCACTAAAGACAAGAAAAAAAGATTTCCAAAGGCACTTCAGATTGCTCATCCATAGAATTCTTTAATGAAACTGAGATTTTAATATTTTTTACTCAAAACTGACAACTGGAAAATAGGGAAAACAAAACAGAGAAGGTGACTGAGGCCACTAACATGAAGTAGGATGCTACAATGTGCAAAGCTCATTATCAGTTTCTAAAACATGATAAAGGATTAAAAATTATGATATACACAGAAGATAGCACTAGAAATACCATAAATTGATAACAAGTCTTTTAGACAGCCACAGGGCAAACTATATTTGTAGCATAAAAATGTTGGTGTCTCAAAGACAGTCCAAAAGTGGGAAAGAACGTTCACCCAATATCAGTTCCATAAGGGTTTAATATCCAGGATATATCAGGCACTGGTAGAACTTTACAAGAAGAAAATAGCCAACCCCATCAAAAAAATGGGGAGAAGAAATGAACAGAAACTTTGACAAGGAAGAAATTTGAATGGCCAAAAGGCATATGAAAAAATGCTCATCATCACTAATCATCAGAGAGATGCAAATCAAAACAACAATGAGATATCATCTCACACCACAGAGACTGGCACATATCTAAAAAGGGCAAAAAACAACAAATGCTGGTGTGGATGCAGGGAGAAAGGACTCTCATCCACTGTTGGTGGAATGTCGACTGATACAGCCTTTTTGGAAAACAATATGGACATTCCTCCAAAGACTAGAAATTGAACTCCCATTTGACCCAGCCATACCACTTCTGGGAATATACCCCGGAAGCCAGAAACACACAGCACAACACCATCTTCACTTTTATCTTCATAGCAGCACTATTCACAATAGCCAGAATCTGGAAACAACCAGAGTGCCTGAGAACTGATGACTGAATAAAGAAACTTTGGTACATCTATGCAATGGAATACTATGCAGCTGTTAGGAAAAATAAAGTTATGAAAATGCCTATAAATGGATGGACATGAAGAGGATGGTGGTGAGTGAAATTTGCCAGAAGGAAAAAGACAGATATAGAATGACTGCATTTATTTGCATGACATAAATATATATATGCATATATATATATACATATATTAGGATTCCAATATCCAAGGTCAGGCAAAACATGAATCAGGAGGTCTTGTCAAAGGTGGAATCTACCACAGTGTGTGGGATTCAGAGGTTAGGTAAGACAGAGAAGGGAACAGTGTACTAATAATTGTCGAAAATGATAATACCAGCCTAGAACTGAGCATTGAATATAGGCAAAAAGATACACCGGATAACCTTTAAATGCATGTATTGCAATCCACAATGTGTAAGAGAAAAAAAGAGAGAGAGAAAGAGAAAGAGAGAGAGAGAGAAAAAGAGATAAAGAACCTGCATAGAGGCAGGCTATGGGAGGGGGAGGAATTGGGGACATTGGTGGTGGGAAATGGGCACTGGTGGAGGGATGGGTGCTGGAACATTGTAAGACCAAAACCCATGAACATCTTTGTAATTGTATATCTCATGGTGGTATAATAAAATATTTTTAAAATTTGTAACTTAAAAAAATAAAAGTAAATTTAATTGAAAATGTGTAAATATTATTAAAAATATATTTTCAGTTCCCTTTGAATATGAAAAGTAATAATAAAGATAAAAACTGAATATTTGTCACCAACTGAAGGATAGTAAGGTGATGTCAACAATATCATTATGTATACAGTGCTTGTACCTAGAAACATTTCAAAAATCATTAAGAAACATGAATAAAGTCTACGGATTAGTATTGTATCAATATTATTACCTGCTCTAATATCTGCCCTATGGTTTTATAAGATGTTGAAATTTGGAAAGTTGAGTAAATTTAGAATTCTTGGCTACAGAACTAGTATTGGGTTAAAGCATTTACCCTATATGTGGAAGAGCAAGAGGTAAGTCCGAGCACAGCCAGGTGTGACCAAACACTGTCACAGTGTACACCCCACCCAACAAAACCAGGATGAAAGAATGTCTGTGTATTTTTTCTGAAATTTGGGGTCAATTTCAAATAGAAAATAAAATAACCACAATTAACTAAAAAAAAGGTGGTATCTCTGACCCACATTCTCATATATTAAAAAAATATCCTAAGCAAATAACAGAATATGCAATAACAAAAATGTCAGAACTGCTACAGTAATATTCATGTTACCTAAAAAAAATTAAATACACATTAAAACCTCAAGTAATAGGTCGAATTTGTTACTTTGTCAAATGAGAAGACTCCAAAATCACAAGTTTGCCTTCAAAACAAGATGTGTGGGTGAAAAGATTTTACCGAAAAATAATAAGTGGCAATTGCTGAATAAATGATCCAGGCAATCCCAACTCACAGGAGAAAGGTACGACTTCCCACCTCTCACTGGGTGATCAATTAAAAAAAGATGGAGCTCATGCTGGTCTTAGAGACAAGGGCAAGAGTTTCATTGGCAAGAAAAAGAAAGGAATGGCATCTCATACAAAAATAAGAAAATGTTCACTGCTGGGTACAGTAAAGGAATAGTCTTCTATTCCTCAAACAGTAAAATAAAATGGCCCCATGAACAAAGAAAGGTAGGTGAGACTGAAGCAGGCAACGGAGTCAAAGTGTTCATGCTTGAATAGACCCAGGTTCTTAGATCACATTAGCTGTGTGAAGGCAGAGTGGCCACAGAGCACAGGGAGAAAGGTCCACACAGTCCACACCACTAGAAAGCCTCTGGATTAGAGCAGGACAGAGGGAACTGAAATAGACTTTGCACATCTGCATGAGCAATGGAGAGGGAAACTGTGAGAGGAGCACTTAGCAGAGAGAACCAAACAATTGGCAAGAGATTGGCTGCAGGCCCAAGAGAAGATTAGTCCATGACTAACCTGGAAAAGGTGATGTCAGACTTCATTTTTGGCTGAGTGTCCATATACCCAAATAGGTAACAGTAAAAGAACAGGTCTGAATTAGATGGTAAGGAAGAGATTCGTTTGGTTGGACACATTTTACAGCTGAGTAAACTAACTGGAGGCTTCCAACAAGCAGAACCACTAGAGTTTGGGATAGAGATGCATATGGCGGCAGCAGTTATTTTTATTTATTTATTTATTTTTGCTTTTTGGGTGCCACCAAGCAATGCTCAGTGATTATTCTTGGCTCTGCACTCAGGAATTACTTCTGGAGATGCTCAGGGGCCCATATGGGATGCTGGAGATCAGCTGTGTGCAAGGCAATTGCCCTGCCTGCTATGCTATCGCTCTGGCCCGAGCAGCAATTTTTTAAAAATTATCATTTATTTATTTATTCATTTTGCTTTTTTGGGTCACAGCCAGAAATGCTCAGGGGTTACTCCTGGCTCTGCACTCAGGAATTACTCCTGGCCATGCTCAGGGGACCATATGGGATGGTCGGCCACATGCAAGGCAAATGCCCTACCTTCTGTACTATCACTCCGGCCCCACCCAGCAGCTATTTTAACTAGAGAAAATACTCAGGAATATCCCCCGCAGCAGGACAAAATGAAATCTAGAGCAACACCAGAATCTAAACCACCCATCTCTCATAATCCCCGAGGGCCCAGAAATGGATGAAAGTATTCCTTTCAGCACTATCCACAGTAGCCAAACTATGGAAACAACCCAAGTGTCCAAGAATAGATGTGCGGATAAAGAAACTATGGACATACACACAATGGAATAGGTCTTGGCCATAAGGAAAGATGAAGTCAAGAAATTTGTTGCTGAGTCAAGTTACCCAGAGGGAAAAACACGAAATAATCTCATATGCGCGGCATAAAGAAACATGATGGGGGGCCAAGCGAAAGCTCAGCTGGGAGGGTGTCTGCCTTGCATGCAGCGACCTGGGTTCGATCTCCAGCATCCCATATGGTCCCCCAACACCGGCAGGAGTAATTCCTGAGTGCAGAGTCAGTAATAACCACTGAACATTGCTGGGTGTGACCCAAAAAGCAAAACAAAAGAAACACGATGGTGGGATAAGCATACCCCTAAGGCAAAGCGGAAAAACAGAATATGAAAACTGGCATTCAGTAGGGAACAGGCCACTGAGGGTGCAGGGGGAAAGGACAGGAAGGGGGTGGAGAGATGCCTGTAGCCAAGACGGGCAGGTGGTGCTGAAAGGGGGTAAAGGAACCCCTATCAGCAACAGTGCTGTAAAGCACAGTGCGAAACATATACTAAAAGAAAAAGTGTCCCTCCTAGAGGCAGATGGGTGGGAGGCAAATGGAGGAGGAAGGGGGAATCGGTGGGGAGGGGGCACTGGGGAAGGTACTGGTGTTGAAATAATCAATGTCTGTCTGAAACTAATCACATATAACTTTGAAATCTCAAAGTAAGTAAAATAAGTAAATAAATAAATTTTAAAACAGGGGAGAAAAGTAGTCAGATATGGAGGAGGCATTGAGAAACTGAGAAAAGATGCCAAGGACATAGGAAAGAAGAAGGGGGAAAATGAGATTAAAAAAAACACCCAAAAAATACCCTGAGACAATGGGAAAAAAACAAGGGCAGGAAGTATGTGGTTTGGTAAGTCCAGGCATCTGCAGGCGGAGCTGAGTAGCCAAGGGCTCCTAAGTCATCACTGGGCAGCCACTGGGAGACCACATGTAATCCTAGAATGACCATCTCATGGAAGGCGACACCAGATTGTTTCAGTCATTCATTTTACCTATTCTTTCTCTGCTTCCTCTTGTGCTCAGTGAAAGTAACTGAAAACGCCCCATAACTATACTGGGTAGTGAAGAGTTAACAGTTCCCAGAAACTCTGGCATGAAACAAGTCAATACAGTGGAATGATGCTAATCAGGGGTTTGATATGAAAGTACAAATAGAGACACCACCAATGTTCTACTTATTCCAGAAAAGCTCTGGATTTGAGAGGTCAGCAAGACTGAGGCAAGCATCTCTGACTGTGTGGAAGACGCCTCAGGTCTGGAGGCTGAGAGGCTAAGAATGGAGAAGATCCTGACGGCACAGGTTACGTGTGTGAACATTTGCTATGGGCAAATTCTACACTAACTGCGGTTATTTTACTGTAAGTCTCATTATAGCCCTGTCACCAGATAGTATCCAGCAACAAGGGCCAGGACAGGGGAATCATGGAGCTCCCAGTAAGGGGTGCTCTGTGTTAAGTGCTCTAGAGAGCCACAGGAAAGCAAAAAGAGGAAACAGGTTTACTTGTGAACAACATATCAGACAACTAGTTTGGAGACTACTCTAGAACACAAGTATCCTAAAGGGCCTGGTCTAAGAGAGGCTTTCATGGGAATGGGCAGGAAGCACAAATACAGAATCTAAGAAGAAAAAATTGGAATAAAAAGTAGAAACTAGACTTTATAACTATGTTTACCTTAAGTTCCTACTATAATAGCAGAGGGAAGTGAGGGCTCGAGAGAAGTGGTCAGACTATGAAGAGTTATTGTTTAGTTGATTTTTAATTTTTGTGCACCTCTAAAAAATTTTGTAGGGTTCATTAGATAAAAATGGGCCCCTCTTTCTATGGAAAAATCTCTCCTTGGTAACACTGAGAAGGCAGCAGTGAGATCTGAAGTATAATAATGGTGTGGGAAGAACAAACAGAAGAAGGTCCCAAGGAGCGCCAATAGAATGTGGCAACAACTTGGCTTTGAGCAATAAAGAAGTCTAGGATATGGGATGTTAGATTGGGACTCTATTAGTAAGATGGATGAATAATTAAGAAGGGAATGAATTCTGGATCCTGGGAAAAATTCTTCACATTTACACATTCGAGTTTGAAAGAACTCAGATATATGAATAAGTGCAATGAATAGATCCAGAAGGCTGTAAAGAAGACAAGTCAAATTCAGGAGAAAGTGGCCTTTCAGGGAATTAGCAGCAGTTAATGATGCATCACAGCATATGATCCAAAAGCAAGGAAATGGAGTACACTGGGTTCAAAGGCAAAGCAAGAAAAAGCATGAAAGCAACACAGTAGTAATAATTCGAGGAGGGAAATCTAAGTTTAAGGAGAGTCCCTACCCCAAACTTATTCATTACAACAGGGTGAGGGGGTGGGGAAATAGGAACAACAGACAGAAGATAACTGGAAGATGCTGCTGTAACATTGGGCATGTTCAATCTTATCAGTAATGACCAACATTACATACATGCTGAAGTGTTGTACTGGGAACATGACATCACTTCTACAGAGCTCAGTAACAAATGTGGAAGCACAGTCCATCACCAGGTACACCTAAATTAAGTGACACTCTGCAAAATGACTCACCTGTACTCTTTGAAACTGTCAAGTCACTGGAGACAAACAAAAAAAAAGTACTAAAGGATTCCCACACAGAGAAATGAGAGGTGGTAACTAAATGCCACACAATATCCCTAAAATGTCATTTGTAGAGAAACTACAAGCTGAACAAAGCCTGTGTTCAGTTACTATTATTGCTCCAAAGATAATTTTACCTTTGATGATTGTACAATTACACAAAAGGGTCTATTATGGAAGCTGGAGAAGGGCAGATGGAAACTTCCTATTTTTGTGACACGTCTATCAACTCCAAATTAATCTCAAAATCAAAAGTTTATTAAATGAGTCAAATGGCATGGAAAAGATGAAACAAAGTCTAATTCATATAATGTAATAATTATTTTCATTAGAATAATTTAAATTTTGATATGCAAAAATCCTAGAGGGAAATATTAAGTGGTAAGACTAGCAAAGTACTGGTCACTAAAACAGGGAAACAGCTTTATCATCTCAGAGTTAAAATGACCCAAAGACATAAAAATAAAATCATAAATAAAAAGACACATTTGATCATGTGGCTTTTTAATATGTGCATAAAAAAGTCATAAAGAATGTCACTTAGACAAAGAAAATCTGGAAACAATTTCAATTAATATACAGAGGATTGACATAAAAAGTGCTTAGTTGTTGTATTTTCATTTTATTATGTTTTGGGAGAGCACAAGAGGAATGTTTGGATCACACCCAGGGCTTAATACTGCTCCATATTCAAGGATTACTTCTTGCTCAGGGGACCATACGCAATGTCAGGGATCCAACCAGGGCCAGCTGTGTACAAGGCAAACACCCTGTACTATTTCTCTCGCCCTCCAAATGAAAACTTTAAAGAATTTTTAAAAGAAAACATGTATATATCAATACCCTATATAACCCCAAATTGCAAAACAAAAATTTATCAGCACCATAAAGAGGGCATAGGCCGATGGCTGATGAGGTAAAGGACTTGAGTTGCACCATCCACACGTATTCCCTACCCCAACCAGCATCCCTAGCTGTCCCCCTCAACAAATCACTTCACTTCACTTGTATCACTTGTTTCCCGTTGTTCATCAATTTGCTCAATCAGGCACCAGTAGCATCTCCATAAGTTCTGTCACATACTAGCGTAGCCCAAGGGCAACTGCTCACTCCAATAACATGAAGAGCCTCAAACTATTCCATCAGGTCATGGGAATGAAGTCTAAAATGAAGTCTATAACATTTAGCAACACCTTGTCTTTTTGAGACTGTAGGAAAAATCACTCTTAGCATTTTGGTAGGAGTGTAAACTTGTTCTTTGTTTTGTTTGGGGGCCATACCCAGCAATGCTCAAAGGTTACTCCTAGCTCTGCACTCAGGAATTACTCCCAATAGTGTCCTGGAAACTATTGGGACGACCAATAGTCCTGGAGACGGCCCCCGACTCCATGAGGGCCTCCATTTTCCACATCCGGACTTCTCCCTCATCAGAACTCCACCCAGCAGACCAGCATATTATAGCCCACCGCGCGGCTGCAAACGGCGGCGCTGTTCATCAATAAATGCTGGATTTTGAGATGACTACAAGAGTATGCTACCCACCCACGGCAGAGCCTGGCAAGCTACCCATGTCGTATTTGATATGCCAAATACCAGTAACAATTATAGACCTCATTCCCACGACCTGATGGAATGGTTTGAGGCTCTTTATGTTCCTGGAGCAAGCAGGTGCCCTTGGGCTCTACTTGCATGAGACAGGTCATATTGAGATGTTACTGGTGCCCGCTCGAGCAAATCGATGATGAACGGGAAGCAGTGACAGTGATACAGTGTCCTGGAGAAACCATATGAAATACTGGGGATCGAAACCCAGGTTGGCCAATGCCCTAACTGCTTTACTATTACTCTGGCCCACCAAAACGAGCATTTTTATAAGTATGAATATTGCAACAGCTCTAAAGAGTTTGAAATTTGTACATCTCTATGTAGCAATATAACTTCTAACTTTAAAGATATTCTACTGATATGAAAGCTAATATTCAAGGATAATGATTCGTAAAATGTTGTTTGTAACAAAAAATCAGTAACAAATAATTAGATGCAACCTAAATGCTCATCAATAAGATGATGTAAATAAATATTTGTCAATATTTATTTACATCATAATAAATATGATGTAAATTTTTTAGAAACATAACACTATTTTTAGGAACATAAAAATATATATCTCATCACTTAAGTTCCATATAATATATATTTTAATTTGACAATATAAGATGTCAAATAAGATGACAATATAAGATGTCATATAAGATGACAATATTAGATGATGTAAATAAATAAACTGGGTAAATAAATGATAGCACATTTGTATACAGAAATACTATGAAGTCAGTATAAGGAACACAGCAGTTCTATAACAATGCCCTGGGTACTGTAACTTACACACAGCAAGATACAGACTCTTGAGCCCAGGGAATTGCATCCTGTGCAAATAATACATCTGTCCTTTAGCACACACTGGTATCGCTGAGGGAATGATAAAACACTAGAGAATCATTATCAGCCTTTGGGATATTTTAGAGTATACAGTTTGGAGCTCTGTAAAAGATAATCTGTAAAGTTGTTATATGTAGGGAGAGACATGAGAAAGGTAGTAATTAGATTTTTAAAAAGTCAAGGGGAAAACAATTGCCAGGAGCATTGAGAAACCCTTCGCTGGGGTGCAGATTGGCGCACACCTGCCAGGAGAATGCTGCTGAGGTTTGGAGGAAGTTCTCAGACTGTAGCACTGTAGTCAGGCAGAGACAATGAGGTGGGGGAGAAATTGGAGGAAGTTCTCACACTGTAGCAGGGTAGCCAGCGGAGTCCTTGGAGGTGCAGATCAGTGTGGGAAGGGGCCAATGAAGAAGCTGTTTCTTACACTTCCATGCTTTTGTTATTTAGGGGGCCACACATAGTGGTGTCACGGCTTCATCCTGGCTCTGCACTCAGGGATCAGGCTGATATCTGGGGACCTATGGAGGTCCTGGGGATTAAACTTAGATCGGCTATGTGCAAGGCAAGCTCCCTACCACACCAACATGCAGCAGCCCTGATACTGCACAAATTATATTCCTACGACCACTGACCCACACTGCTTTTATTCCAATACTTAAAGGAAATGGTCTCTCCATGACCATCCATTTATAGGCAAATTTCATAACTTCATTTGTCCTAATAACTGCATAGTATTCCATTGTGTAGATGTACCAAAGTTTCTTTATTCAGTCATCAGTTCTTGGACACTCTGGTTGTTTCCAGATTCTGGCTATTGTGAATAGTGATGCTATAAAAATGAAAATGTAGATGGTGTTTCTGCTGTGTGTTTTTTGGCTTCCCAGGGTATATTCCCAGGAGTGGTATGACTGGGTCAAACGGGAGCACAATTCTAGTCTTTGGAGGAATGTCCATATTGTTTTCCAAAAAGGCTGTACCAGTTGACATTCCCACCAACAGTGAATGAGAGACCAGTGGATACTTTCTTCCCGTATCCACTCCAGCATTTGTTGTCCTTGCTCTTTTGGATATGTCCAGTCTCTGTGGTGTGGGATGATATCTCATTGTTGAGTGAAATTAGCCAGAAGGAAAAAAAGACAGATATAGAATGACTGCATTTATTTGCATTATATATATAATGTATATATAGAGAGAATGAAACATATATATATGTGTGTTTATATATATATATAATATATATATATATGTGTGTGTGTAGGGCAAAACATGGATCAGGATGTATTGTCAAAGGTGGAATCTTCCACAAACGTGTGGGATTCAGAGGTTAGGTAAGACAGAGAAGGAAACAGTGTGCTAATAATTGTCAAAGTGATAATACCAGCCTAGAACTGAGCATTGAATACAGGCAAAAGATTCACATGATAACCTCTAAATGTATCTATTGTAATCCACAGTGTGTAAGAGAAGAGAGAAAGAGAGAGAGAGAGAGAGAGAGAGAGAGAGAGAGTAAAGATATAAAGAACCTGCCATAGAGGCAGGCTAGGGAGGGGGGAAGGGAATTGGGGACATGGAGGTGGGAAATGGGCACTGGTGGAGGGATGGGTGCTGGAACACTGTAATACCAAAACCCAAACATGAATTTCTTTGTAATTGTATAATTGTATATCTCACGGTGGTATAATAAAATAAAAATGAATAAATAAATAAATAATACATAAAGGAAATGCTCTGACCAATCTCATGCCTCCATTTATTAAAGGTCGACAGAGTATTTAAGTCAGTGAAGACATCGTTAGTTCTGGGGAACACGGGGAGGCCAGGAGACTTGCAGACAGTGAAACCACACTGTGTGGTCACATCAGCACTAGCCAGTCCTTAAAGATGCCAAACTTCACAGAATGAATAACATCAAAGGTGAACCCAAACGTCAATTATAAACATTAGGTGACAATGAAACTCAATGAATTTGTCCACTTACAAATAAGCCTGGCCTGGAATGTTGATGGTGGTAGGGGGTTAGCTATACGTCAGGACCTGGGGTATATGAGAATCTCTGGACCTTTTCCTCAATTTTGCTGGGAACCTTGAACTGACCTTAAAGTAGATCCATTTAAAAGTGGGGCAGGAGGTTACCAATCCTTCAACATATCCCTCACTGATGCGTGAGCAGCTGACAGAGAAACACCAACTAATCACGACTCAATATTTACATTACATTTATCTCCTAAGTGGTCAGAAATTTTCATATTATCCATACATTTCTCTTTAAAAGATTTACATATCCCAATAGACAACAAATCACACAAAATTTGAGAGTAAAAGAGAATATTTGGAATATAAGTCAATATTGAGGCAAATCACATGTAGGAAAAGGCCTGTGATTCTACTATGCCATAAATCATTAATTTTATAACATATTACTCCATTTTAAAAAAATACATCAAGATTGTGCCCATGGTTTACTTTAGTTTATGCGTAAGTGTGTGCATCTGTGCATGTGTACATGAACACAGAGATACACATACATACTTCAGGTTTAGAGTCATTATCTATCAATGTTCTCCCAACAAATTTAGTCTTAAAAAATAAGATAGTGTCAGACGCCATGAAAGTTTTATAAAGACAGAAAGATAGTAGATAGATGTGGATAGATAGATAGATAGATAGATAGATAGATAGATAGATAGATAGATAGATAGATAGATAGATAGATAGATAGATAATTATAATCCAAACTTTTTTTCATCTGACTTAATTAGAAAAGAACAAACTTCCGGCTTTCAGGGCTGGAGTTATATTACAGTGGGAAAAGCGTTTGCCTTGCACCTGGCTGACCTGGGTTTAATCCCTAGCATCCCATATGATGCCCTAAGCACTGCCAGGAATAATTCCTGAGCACAGAGCCAAAAGTAACCCCTGAATATCACTGGGTGTGACCCTCCCCAAAAAAAAATCAAGAATAAACTTTCAAGAAGAGAAACAATGTTAAATCTAATATATTTGTCACAGCACTTACCAAAGAATTTAATTTACAACTGAACCATCATCACACGGAACAGAAAATGAGAAGCTAATAGTATTCATGGAGTTTACACAAAATTAATATGTAAGGTGAGAGATTGGAACCTAATGATGAATATGAAGCAAGCTGACATTTTAACAGACTAAGCAAAAAGTGTAAGTGACAGAGAGGCAAAGTTAAAGAAATTTTAGCTATTTCAACTCTAAGTGAAGCTGCATGCTAACTGTCAGTACTAGGAATTAGAGGGAAAAATCTATTTAAAATGAAAAAAAAATGTTTAATGCAGCCATTACGTAAACTTACACATTGCTCTGAAGTTACCATTCATTGAATCACCAATTCTTTTCCTAGTGTCCTTCACAACTAACCTGGTGGCTGCACCTTTAATACTCAGTTCTCTGCCTGTTCAGGGCTAAGCTTAAGCAGTTCTGGGAGCCCCAAGGCCAAACTCTGTGGAGCTTAGGGACACCAGGACTACACCTGGAAGTGCTTGAAGAGCCGAGTGGAGCCAGGAACCAGACCCTACATTCTATGCAGAAAGATTTATACAACACCCCTTTGAACGCTCTCTAGATGTATCTCTAGCCCAAAAACATTTTTTAAGCAGAACATTCTTGGATCTGGAACAATAGTGTAATGACTCCTGCCTTGCATGCTGTTAACTGGATTTTGATCCCATATAAGTCTTCAAGCCCTGCCGGGGAGTGAGTCCTGAGCACAGAGTGAGGAGGAAGCCCTGAGCACCACTGGGCAAGGCCCAAAAGATTAAAATAAAAAAAGGCCATTCCATCTGCAGTTATTCCTTGTAACTCGAGAGGAAAATACTTGGGGTAAATGAAAATGCTAAATGGTTTCTTGCAGTGGTACTTATGGCTTCTAGAAATTGGTCAACATTAAAAAAATTTTAATTCTAAGAAGAAGCCAATACAAAAAAAAATTTTTTTTTCGCTTTTTGGGTCACACCGGGAGATGCTCAGGGGTTACTCCTCCTGTCTCAGGATCTTAAGGAGTTCATGCCAAGGTGTGGACTGGCTTTCCTAGATTCAGTCTCTAATTCTCCCATTTCTTGCTGCTAAGAATCTATGCTTCCTGGTAGAACTTTACAAGAAGAAAACAGTCAACCCCATCAAAAAATGGGGTGAAGAAATGAACAGAAACTTTGACAAGGGAAGAAATTCAAATGGCCAAAAGACATATGAAAAAATGTTCATCATCACTAATCATCAGAGAGATGTAAATCTATACAACAATGAGATATCATCTCACACCACAGAGACTGGCACATATCCAAAAGAGCAAGGACAACAAATGCTGGCTTGGATACAGGGAGAAAGGGACTCTCATCCATTGTTGGTGGGAATGTCGACTGATACAGCCTTTTTGGAAAACAATATGGACATTCCTCCAAAGGCTAGAAATTGAGCTCCCATTCAACCCAACCATACCACTCCTGGGATACCCTGGGAAGCCAAAAACACACAGCTGAAACACCATCTGCACTTTTATTTTCATAGTAGCACTATTCACAATAGCCAGAATCTGGAAACAACCAGAGTGCCCGAGAACCGATGACTGGATAAAGAAACTTTGGTACATCTACACAATGGAATAGTATGCAGCTGTTAGGACAAATAAAGTTATGAAATTTGCCTATAAATGGATGGACATGGAGAGGATCATGTTGAGTGAAATTAGCCAAAAAGTAAAAAAGACAGCTATAGAATGACTGCATTTATTTGCATTATGTATATAATGCAAATATATATAATATAGTATTGCATATATATATGCAATATATATTGCATATATATAATGCAAATATATATATAGTGTGAAACCAATATCCAAGGTCAGGCAAAACATGGGTCAGGAGGTATTGTCAAAGGTGGAATCTACTACAAACGTGTGGGAGTCAGAGGTTAGGTAGACGGAGAAGGGAACAGTGTGTTAATAATTGTCGAAAGTGATAATACCAGCCTAGAACTGAGCATTGAATACAGACAAAAGATACACATGATAACTTCTAAATTATGTATTATAATCCACAATGTATAAGAGAAGGAAGAGAGAAAGAGAGAGAGCAAGAAAGAGAGAAAAGAGATAAAGAACCTGCCATAGAGGCAGGCTAGGGGACAGGGGAGGGAATTGGGGACATTGGTGTGGGAAATGGGCACTGGTGGAGGGATGGGTGCTGGAACACTGTAAGACCAAAACCCAAACATAACTTCTTTGTAATTGTATATTTCATGGTGGTATAATAATATAAAAGAAAGAATCAGTGCTTCGATCTTTTCATCTTAGTATAAGGGTAGTAATGATATTTGCCTCCTAGGATCACTGTGAGAATCAAATGTTTTAGTATAAACAAGGAGCTTCCACCAGAGGACATAGAGAGAAACTGTTAATTATCGCTGTTAGCTCAAGTTAGAACAGCAGTTCTCAGTATTCTGTGCATGTTAAATGGGCCAGAGATAGTAGAGAGGTTCAAGCATGTGCTTTGCATGCAGATGACCAGGTTCAACTCCCAACACCACATATGGTCCCATGAGAACTTTCAGGACTGATCCTGAGCACAGAGCCAAGAGCTTGCCAAGAGCACCCCTCAGATGTGGACCCAAAAAAGGAACAAAAACTGACAAAAATATGATGGCAAGCCTGACAAGATTTGCTGGCATCTGGATGTAAGGTTTTGGTCCTTCCTACATATCACTCCCTTCTTAGTGGATGAAAGTCCTGGAGATTTCTCTGGGCACACAGAATAAAAGACCAATTTTAGTAAGACACTACCCTTTCCTATAGTTGCTATAGTATTGATTCGAGTACAGTCAATCCCCAGATGCCTTGGTAGGGGACAGAATTTCCAATTCCATCAGCCTTCAAAGGGACCCATGAGCCATGCACCTGACTTTATATTTAATCTTTATCCAGATCTCTTGGGACAATTAGCCCACCAACTGTTTCGTTTATCCTTGTATTTTTCCAAAGTCACAACAAAGGAAAATAAAATCAAAGCTGACACAGACAGATTTTGTATTCATTCTTCCCTTTAATTTACTGGAAGTCCCAACTACTGAAAAGAAGGAAAAAGGCCTTGACAGGCATTTGGCAAGGAAGAGATGTGAGTTGCCACTAAATAAATACACCAGACTCGGGCTCTGCCACGCTTCCTTGAGGTCAATCACACTGGGCTGGCATTCCTGCCAAAGATCAGAGGGGGGGCTCAAAGCGGGAGAAACACAACAACTCTCAAACTTGAATCCTAAACTCTGGCTCAAGAGAGTAGAAGAAAGTGTGTGTGTGTGTGTGTGTGTGTGTGTGTGCTTGGCGTGTGTGTGTGTGCGTGTGTGTGTGTGTGTTTGTGTAGTCAGGCCAGAACAACCCAACAGTTCACTGCAGGGTTAAAGAAATGATTTCTTATGCTACATGCACAAGAAAGGGAGCGTATTTTAGAAATGGCACTACCCTAGGATCCACTAAGACATCAGGGCTTGGGCAAACCTAAGTGAAGCAAAGATGATGGCAGTAAATTCAAGCTCTTTCAACACCTCCATTCCTTTCCTATGTTCCATTGTCAATCTACTGTTTTGCTAGGACTTTGAGATATCAATCTTTGGGGGGGAAAGCATACTCTCCCATGTTAGAAGGCCATGATAGAAGGCTAACTATATTTATGCCTTAGAATGAATGTAATGTCAGTAAGGTCTAAGTTATTTCACTATGCTTATGATTTCTAAGGTGGTTGGAGATTATGCCTTGTTCAGAAAAAGTTGGTACTGAGGCAAGCATCTATCTATATCTATCTACCTGTTTATCTATCTACACACACACATATATATACAGACATACATGCGCATTTATACACACATACATGCTATATGGTGTTGGACTTCTGTGCATTAAAAACTATTATTAATAGCACTGAACCACAATAAAAATATTAAAAAGAAGAAAACAGCAAGGATCCCGCCATAAGGCTGAATTCGTACACCACTGAGAGATCAGAGACGACAGAACATGTGAGAAATGAAAACTCATCCTGTTGGTCACCCGAGGGCTATCTCCCCAGCTCACCTTCCACCAGTTGGTCCAGGCTGGAAATCTTCTTGAGCCCGTCAATGGTGTAGATTGTTCTCACTCCCTGGGGCAAATTCACATTATCTGACAGAGTTCGGGTCAAATCAGCCAGCAGGGCCTCAAAGGAGCGGAAGCGGTCTGGGGAGATGGCGTAGACAATCCCTTTGAAGTAGCGATCTCCATTGCGATAGAACCGAACCTTCTTGGCCTTCTTCTCGGAGCTGAGCGTCTGCAGCGTGCGGTGCGGTAGAAGCTGCAGTGGGCGCTATGCGTGGGGCTGGGCAGCCCGTTCACCCGCGACCCTCTGCTGTATCTCTGCGCCTTATCCCGCTCATCGAAATGCTCCAGCTCCATGTCTCTGCCGAACGACATGCTGGAGTCCAAGCTGAACCTAGGAAGCCCAGAGACAAAAAAAGAGAGACACATTCTGCTGTTATTTTAAGATGGGGTTTAGGAGGTTCCGCCTGAGAGCAGCTGGTGGTAATATTGCTATGACTGATGATATATTTAACGTGAGCCATTGAGCTGGCAGAGAAAGAAGACAAAGAAACAGAAGAGCAAACCCAGTTGGAATCAGCATCTGAATGACCTCACAGTTCAGTGAGAAACCACCTCTAGGAACTCACTCCACACACCTGTCACACTTTGATCTAGCTATTATTCCGGGCGGTCCAGATGAACCTTCCTATCATTATTATCCCCAAGTCACACTTGTCTCTTGTCTTCCCATTGTTCATCGATTTGTTCGAGTGGGTGCCAGTAAGGTCTCCGTTAGTTGGGAATGAGGTCCATTATTGTTACTCATTTTGGCATATCAAATACACCATGGGTAGCTTGCCAGGCTCTGCCATAGCTCTGGGTTCATCCCAAGGGGTACAGGTAAAGAAACCAAGGCACATAAAAGTTCTCCTAAATAAATCTCTTAAGAAGTGCTTGCAGGTAGCATACTCTTGTAGTCATCTCTAAGTCCAGCATTTATTGATGAACCGCACGGCCGCAAGCGGCCGCGCAAGCCGGGCTATGATAGGCTGGTCTGCTGGGTGGACTTCTGACCGTGCAGGTAGTATGCTACCTGCACGGCAGAGCCCTGGCAAGCTACCCGTGTTGTATTTGATATGCCAAATACCAGTAACAATTATATACCTCATTCCGGAATGGATTGAGACTCTTTATGTTCCTGGAGCAAGCAGATGCCATTGGGCTCTATTAGCATGAGACAGGACATATGGAGATGTTACTGGGGCTCGCTCGAGCAAATCGATGATGAACGGGAAGACAGTGATACAGTGATACAGTGAAGAAGTGCTTGCACTAAGAAAGACAACTGAGATTTGCCAGATACCAAAACCTTGGGCTCCAGTAAGGGACTGTACTCAAGTTAGTGGCAGAGATAGGAAATAACGTTTTCACATCACTCAGTGGCTCAAAAGAGCTGTGGTAGGCGACAGGAAACATAAAGGGTTGAGGCAGCATTTAACAGACAGGTTGTAAATGTATTACATAACACTCCTGCGCTTCATGGGCAGATGGAGAACAAATTCAGTCAAGCTATAGATTCTACCAATGTGTGGAAGATTTTCCAATGCATTCAAATAGTCAGTAGAATTTTTTAGAAATTTACCATAATTTATTTCCTTACATCTAGTAGATACATAAACTTTGGCTGAAAGAATGGAGAGGGAGAAGCGATGGAGGGAAAGATAAAATAAAAAGGACAAAAGTTGGGGCTGGAGCAATTAGACAGTGGAGAGGGCACTTGCCTTACACATGGCCAACCTGGGTACCCGTGACAGTCACCTGAGCACCTCCAGGAGTAGTAATTCCTAAGTGTAGAGTCAGGAGTAACCCCTGAGAATTGCTGGGTGTGACCCAAAAGGCCAAAAAGAAGAAAAGGACAAAAGTTGCCTCTCCTTGGTTCCAAGTACCTGACCATTCCTTAAGGCATCTCAGCCTTTGCAGGTAAAAAACACTGAGGCTTAGCGATGTCATGACTTGGGCTGTGCAAGCGGTATAACCATTTTAAATATCTTCAAGCCTCAGCAACCTCAATCATACCTGAGAATGCTAATAGTAACTGTCATATCACTACTACTACATTAACACCCATGAGCCACTTCAGCCACATTCCATGTGTGTTAGGTATTAAGTACAGGTATTTTTATTCGTAATATCTTCATTGCTATGTATGCCTGACTCTGCTATAAGGAGAACCAGGAGATCAATCCCCACCTTCTGCTGGAGAGGTGGCTGGGGAGATCTGATTTCCTTTGCAAATCCTTCTGGAGTGTTCCCTAGCACTTTAAGGGCCATCTTTACTTTCTCTGGAGCCTTGTCATCAGCCAAGGTCTGTAAGATGAATTCATCCCTTCTGTGAAGTTAGTTGATAAGGGTATGTGGTTGGTGGCGGAAGTGAGTTGGAACCAAGATGGTATGTTTGAAACAGGATTTTAGAAGTGGGAAAGCCTCTGGTTCAAAGGAAAGAAATTTAAGTGTTGAAACAGAATGTAAGGGAAGGGGGGAAATTTGGAGTAAAAACGTTGAAATCCCATTATGTGATGATATCACCTTTCCAAAGGTGAGTCCAAACTAACAGAAGGCACTGCTGACCCTCATTGACCTCTCCTCGATCATCAGCTAACTGACTCTCTGGTCCATTCAGACTGGCTAAAACTTCATGCTCAGGTGCACTGCGAGGGAGATTGTGGACTCTTGAAGTAAATGAAGTGGAAACGCTAATATATATTGAATGGTTGTGCTGGATCGTGATCAGTAATCATGTTACACATACACACACACACACACACACACACCACACACTAAAAGTCTCTTTTAAAGCTTACTACAATCCAGTGAAGTGGATAATATTATTATTACTAATTATCTAGGACCCAAAAATCTTACTCAGGAGTTCAGCTTCTTGAGGCCAAATTTAGTGACTGTGTACTTAACGTTCCTCATTGTACCCTCTATGGGTTTCCAGCACCCTCACGAGGGCCCAGATCCTCTAATACTGGTCCTTGTCACAAGGATAAAGGCTCTGTTAAAGCCCTCAGTCCCAGCTAGTTTTGTGACCTTGGCAGACCACTCCATCTATAGCAACGGGGTCACTGAACTATAGTGACCATAGACGGCCAATGTTTTCACCTGTACACTATTTTATCATAGTCCCAAATGAGTAGTGAGAGAATAGAAATCTTCTTCTAAAATAAGGAATAACTCATAAGAACATAAACTTGTACTACCCCCAAAAAAAAATAAACTTGTACTACCACCCCATAAGCCATGTATAGGTAGCAAAAGAGTGATTTCATTGATTTTCAAATTAGGCAATTTCAGTACAATGATCAGGTAATAACCAATCCTTCAGGCAGCCATTGTGTAATACTACCAACATTTTGTTCATAATATTTCATAATATCATAACTGCTCTGGGCTCTTTTTTAAGTCCTTTATATTAAGTTCTGAACTTTTTGTCTCCCAGAAAGCGTGTCTACTTGGAGTGAGGGGTGAGAGGAAGGGGGACTGCCCACAGTTGCCCTGACTCACTCAGCATTTCATAATTAGCCTTTGGAGTCTTTATTTCTTTTTTAAGCATTGATTGTTTTTCAAATCCTAAGGGTGTCTTCTCAAATCCACACAAAGTCAAAGAAAATCTAGGCACCAGCAAAGTATGGCGCAATTATGTCACTAAAGAGTGCAAATCTAGTCCACTGACAATGTGCAAGGGTCAAATAGCCTAATGATAACTGGAATTCCCAAGAGGCTCAAGAACTCCACATCAAAGGGGAAAACAAAAGATCATTCTGGAATACAGAAAAGCTGTTTCTGTTTTATTCTAGTTGTGTGTTTCCTAAAGACTAATTAGAGCTGAGATGGACCAGAACCGAACATTTTTCCTCCCTTCATTGAGCCAGCTCCAAAGAAAGCGGTGATACCCATAAAAACAATGAAAACACACCTGAAGTTATTTTCACTGCTAGAGCTACCACTCAACAAATGCCACAAACCATCCTCCTCGCCACCGTGTTCCAGAAATTACGTGCAGCATCCACAGAGGAGCTCATTCCCTTGCCCGCTGGCGAACTTATTATGGCTTGGTTCTACTTTTGAAGGACTGGCACCCGCAGGCCTGCACCGTTCTCACTTTCTGCTCAAGAAGGCGCTAAGGCACTTAGGTTCGGAGAAAGGGGGATGGGCCCTTCCCAGATTTTCCCTATAAATCCTGCAATGCCAAGAAATCAGAGACTAATTGTGCTGTGGGAGTTCTCACCATTTTGAGGAACCTTTGTGTTCTTTATACAAGCACGAGTTCCCGTGTGTGTGTGTGTGTGTGAGAGAGAGAGAGAGAGAGAGAGAGAGAGAGAGAGAGAGAGAGAGAGAGAGAGAGAGAGAGATTCTGGCATAACCGAGGCTGATCCCGCGAATCCCCAGGCACATTTGGCCCGTGGGGTGAGGGATGCAGGTGACAGGCCCACTCACAGCCCCAGAGCGCGCGCGCCACACCAGCAGACATCAGAGGGTCCGCGCCTTCTCAAAGGCTCCTACATCTGACCTCCCTTATCCCTTCTGACACTCAGTCATGTGACACTGCACACTTCCAACGCTGTCCTACTTTCCTTTCCCCGCAGAAAGGCGATATATTTAGGGACATTCACAAAATCTTCCACGGAACACCTGCAGTGTGGCGGCCGAAGCGGTGCTGGCCACACACTCGCGGGCGTGGAGAGAGGGAGCAGGCGTGCACGGAGTCTTCCCTGGTCTCCATGTCCACCCAGGCAGCCTTCACGCCACCCCAGCCGAGATTGCCCGCAAACCTGGTTCCCCAATGCCGTGTCTTTTGTGGGGAGGTGTGGGAGGTGCCGGCGGGGGAGGGCAGTCACTAGGGGGAAAATGCCATTTCCTCTCCGCACGCTTTCAGCTCTGCAGGTGCTCATCTCCCGGGGACAAGCTGGCCCCAAAGGAACTCGAGACCCTGCAAGTGCTTTTATATATTTTTTCCTGCAACACCCACCCTGCAGCCAGCCTAGGGCACACGACCACCCTCCGGGGCCCACGGGAGAGCGCACACACAATAAGAGGCCTGGCCCGGCCCCTCCTTGCGGGCGCACGCTAGGTCCTGGCTCCATCCTCCAAGGCCAGTCCCGACAATGCCAAGCCCCGCTGCAGCCCTCGGCCCCGGCTTCTCCATCTCCGCCGACAACGCGGCGCGATGCCCGGAGGGGCCCGGCGCGCCCGACTCGGCGTGTGCAGCCCCGGTGGCACTAGACAAAAGAGGCAGGTGCCAGGCGCGCAGGGGCCGCACCCCGGGGCTGGCCGGAGCCGGGCAGAGCCTTCGAGGAACGACGGGCGGGGCGCGACCGCCAAGGGGGCGCCCGCTCGGCCCCGACGCCCTTGCTCCCCACCCGGGTGTCCGGAGCTGCCAAGGACCCCCACCCCAAGGGTCCGTCCCCGCAGGTCCTTTTCCTCCCGGCGCAGGCAATACACGCACCGGTCAGCGGAGGGGTTCTCGGGTCAGGGTCTTTGTGGCCGCGCGGGGGTCGCTCCTGCTGGGTCCTGGCGGGAGGGGCGCGGCCGGGGCTGAGGGGCCGGGGCTGGGCTGCGGCAGCTGCGGGCGTCTGGGCGGCAGCCGCTAGAGCAGGGCTGAGCTTGGGCCGCGGCTCATTGAAATGCGGCGCTTCGCACAGCCTCGCTCCAGCTCCCGACGAGGGCGGCGGCGGCGGGCGCGCTCCCTTTCTTGTGGCTCACACGCCCGCCCCGCTCCCTCCTTCCCGCAGCCGCGAGCGCGCCCCGCGCCCCCGCCCTTCTGGGCCCGACGCACCCACCACGGCTGCGCCCGGGTCCCCCCGCCCGCGCCCTCCGGGCCGCAGTGACCTCAGTGCTCAAAGGTTGAGCAACTCCCCCACCCCCGCCCTGAGCCGTCGGGGAGATGGGAGAGGAGCTGATGGTGCTGGATCTGGGAACGCACCGAGAACAGCGGACCTGGCCCGGTGGGAGGTAGGAAAAATGTGCGCGGGGAGAGGTGACACGTGGCCCCCACTGTAAGCAGGGAACACACAAGCACGCATACACACACACACACACACGCACACACGCACACACACACACAACACTTGATACACTTATATGTGGCAGGAAGAATGTGCACAGCGGAGAGGTGACCTGAGGCCCCCTCTATAAGCCAGAGCGTGAACACACACACACACACACACACACACACACACACACACACACACAACACACTCACTCACTCACTCACAACATTTGGATGTAGCATGAGGCTCAGACACCTTCCCCAAGGTTTTTGAAAGCAAATGTGCTCCCACTCTCCTAGCCTCCGATACTTTGCAGTTATCCTCAGCTCTCCCAAGAGCAAAGGCAGGATCTGATCCCAACTGTCACCTCCCTGGACCCCAAGATGGAGTCACCCTTGAAACAGTGACCTCTGCTGAGAATTGATTGTGTCACAATAGGCCCTTCTTTAGGACCCGATTTTGCTACTGGACACCTGAAGGCGCCCTGAAAAGCCCAGAACTCACTCAAGCCTTCCCTGTGGGGGTCAGCACTGGAGATCCCAGAGCTCGCTCAAGCCTTCTGGGTCAGGGTCAGCAGACCCAGAACTCACTCAAGCCTTCCCTGTCCGGGTCAGCACTGGAGATCCCAGAGCTCCCTCAAGCCTTCCCGGTCAGGGTCAGCAGACCCAGAGCTCACTCATGCCTTCCGGTCAGGACCGGCAGTCTCAGAGGGTGTCAGCTTCCTCTTGCTCATACACAAAAGACCATGAAACTGTCGTGTGGCTCAAAGACAACCTGATATTAGAACAATTCATCTTCTGATTTGCAGTCTCATTGTGCTGCACACGTGTTTGTCTCCATTATGCATATAAATGCATTTATTTTTATAAGAGCTACAGTCAGAGGTGCCAGGGGACCTGGGGTCTGCTCTAGACAAGATGCACCTTGATGCTTGAACAGGAAGTGTGGGACTCTGGCCAGCAGTGTAGGGGGTAGCAGGTGTCTCAAGGGGTGCCAGGGAAGAACCAGGCAGAATGTGATACTTGAGTTCTCTCCCCAGAGCCCTGAGCTTGCACCTTCAATGGAAAGTCAAATTTTACTGTCTTACATCAAGTTGAAAGGTGGAGCAGATATGTTTTATGACTAGGTAAATAAGGGTTATTCTGAAATAGTCTCAAAATATTATGTAAATACTAAATAATCATAATTCATTAAAAATACAGCTCAAATGAGATGCATGTTACATATTCAACAAGTGTTGCATATTTATTTAATATCTATTTATTGAATAGCCCAGGGATGTGAGCAAAATGAAGTCTCCAGATGAACTAAATGCAAAGTACTGAGTGCATTCTTTCAAATTCCCATGTAAAACGACGGCCAAAGGGTAAATACAGAGAATGTAAGAAGCCAAGAGTATTTTCCCGAGGACAGAAATCAGAGCTTTTATTTATCGTTCCACTTACAAATGTCAAGTGATTTCTGCCAAAACGCTAACCAAAAAATAAGTTTCCTCTCCTCTCCCTCATGAACATCCTAGCCAGGTCATTTCTGACATATGTTAAGAAATTTAGCCACCATTGACCTCTTTCCTAGCTGCTCAACCCGGACACGCAGATGAGGCGTGATTCTCACAGCAGTGAAAGCCCTCCCGGCAACAGCATGAACAACCCTTTCAGGAACTAAGGGAGCCGAAGACAACCAAGTCAACCAACACACTCCACAGCACCCAATATATATGCATATCACTTAGCCAGAACAGCAGCCTGGTACTACTGGCACTAGTGACCCGACTGATGTCATGTAATGGGCTGAAGTTACTTCTAGGATAGCTTAATCTTTGAAGAAAGAAACCAAGCTCGGTCTTCAGTAATAATTCCTAACTGAGGTGTAATTTAACCAGGAAACTCCTAGTTCAAGTACGTTTCAAAAGTCGAGGTTCCTCTTTTGGTATCATCAGGCTATTGATCAAAGAAGTGCCAGCAATGAATGTGTCCCTCGTCTCCCTCCGAAGTAGCTGATGATGTGATGTGCCAACTCTTGGAGGCTAATGCTATTAAGGCAGGGCACCACAACTGCTGTTCTGGGGTTCTCTGTGTCCTACTAGATGACAGTGGTTGGGCCACTGTCCTGAAAATGGTTCCCACTAACAAAGTGCTTGGCTTTGGGCTGTGCTGGGCCCTTTGACACATTTTCTCATGTTATTCTCATAATAACCATTCAAGGTGAATATTACCATCTTAAGGTGAATGACTTTAGTCATAGGGAAGGCAGGTCATTTCTCTATAGCCAGACAGCCAAAAAGTATCTAGGCCAACTCCATTAAAAAAAAATCCCTGCTTTAAAATTCAAGTCAGTTTTCCAATTGCCATTGGCATATGCTTATAAAGCAATACCAAATTCTACTGCAAAGTATAATCTCCTTCGAAATGCAGGCTTACAATCAATATTAGTTTACAAATACAGAGAAACCAGTCTTTGCTTTTACAAACTCTGCTTCCTTTAATGCAGGGAACTCTCACTGTGTCTACTCTGAACTAAGCTTTCACAAGAACTCTGAGCAAATTTGCTTCTCTTTCTTCAGACATAAGGTTTGGAGCATCCTAACTCATGCACTTTATACACACACACACACACACACACACCACCCCTTTTCAGATATTGATACAAACAAGGTGATTTATTTTCCCTTCTGGTAAATAGATTCCAGTGCAGGCAGACCTGAGCTAGTGTCATGTCTCCACACTGTGACCAGTGCCCCAGGTCTCTTTCTCCTCCACCTGGTGTGGGACCATTGCCTTGGTGTGGGACCATTGCCCTTGAGGTTACCTCTGCATCACAAAATGCTTGCTTCCGCTCTAGCCCTCCGTATTTTTTATCCTGATTAGGGCAGGCCTGCTATCCTACAGCTACCTGGAACTCTGGCCCCGTCCTAGCTGAGACACCTCCTCTGTAGAACTTCCCCGGCCACCACCACTACAGCTGTCAGAACAGTTGGGACTGAGTCAGCATCTCGATGCCAAGTCCCTGCCCTCCTTATCACATGTACATGGTTGTGGCCCCTTGAAATATGCAGCCCACAGCACAGCAGAGGCGGCTCATGGAATTCCCAAAAGGCACCTGCTGGGGAGTGGCATCAGGAGCAGAGCCAGGGGCAGGAAGCTCCGGGAAGCCAGTTTTCAGACACTAACCCAGGAAGAGAAAGTCAGCTTTAGAAAGAACAATTTTTAGGACAGCTTTAAAAAGAACAATTTTTAAGCCCCAAGTCACTAGGCACTGTGATATAATATAATATAATTCTATCATATAACTATACATTATAGATATATTTTATATTAATAACAATTAGTAAAATGATTAATATATCACATAGCCTGCCAGAGCACTGTTTGGGAAGGTCCAAATACATAAAAAGAAACAAGTCATGTTTAGTTGCCTATGTATCTCTTTTCAGATATTTGGCTTTGGTATTTGTCTGGGAAATATTCCCAACCACCGAAAGTCCAAAGGCAATAACCACCGCTGGCTATGAGCAGGAAGAAATGAACCGCTTTTCCTATTGAGGAGTAGGACAACTCCTAATCTTGCTTTAGACCATCTCTGAGGATGAGGGCAACACAGTGCTCTCCAGAAGAGGGATTAGGTGCATTTTGTACCTGACACAACTCTGAGAAGCAGCTTCAGAGAACATCATCATCAGCGTCTATCTTTGTCTTTCTTCCACTATGGTCGAGCCTCTTAACAGCATTTCCCAAATCTTTTCACACTTCCCTCAAAAACAGAGTGTTCTCTTTTGTGCTGTCCACCTACAGGACAGAAACTCTGCAAGGTCATATCATGGCAACCCTCACCAGCAATTACCCTGCGCATCAATTCCTTCCAAGACAAGTGATCTTTCAGTCACCACTGTGAAGCTGTAACGTAGTGACAGAAGTGAAGAGAAATCAGCTTAGCCTCGGAGAGGAAGGTTAGATCAGGGAATTCTTGACATAACGGATGGGATCCCTAAAGGTAGTTTGTAACAGGTCATTTATCTCTGCTTGTCATTCCAAACACGTGGAACTTTACGTATATTGGTGTAATATATATAATATATTTTATTAATGTGTTATATTCATAATAATAAATAGTATTAATATCATCATATATATTCCAAACAATATAAGACCAGCATAAACAAGAAAAGATTCTGGACCAGCATAAAGAAAGGTTAACTGCCACCCTCAGATGCCACATCCACCAGTACAGATGTTCCCAAAGACCTTTTGTCTAAGCTGGTCAAAGTGCAGTTTCCCTTAGGAACCCAGTGCAACCCTCTGCCCAGTGAGGGCCTCAAATTAAACTGAGAGTCACTTCTCTGGAATTCCCCTTGCGACCCTTGGTCTTCTGGTTGGGTCTAACAAGAATAAATCTAAGTACCAATGTGACAACCCTATTACAGTCTTTTCCAAATTCTCCTCAGAAACCAGGAATGTTCTGCCCTTCAACTGTTTCTCATGTGACATGATGCCAAGTGTCAGTGGTGAGCAAGCGCCTTTGTTTCCGCCTCTCAGAACCAGATGTGGCCTGTTACATTGGTCTGACTGGGAAACTTATGACTTCAGTTGTTCTTCACACAAGACTCCTACTAAAGCCCCCATCAAACCAGCATTTGGCTGCTTCCGCATGCTCCACTTCTTCTGTTAATTCCAAGGTCTTCTCCGTGCTTTGCTCTTGAGGAATCTCATTCCTTCTGTGCTCAATGAGATTTGGGAGACCCAGTTCTAGTGGTCAGAATTTTCCCTTATTAAATGGTGTGTTGTTGCTTGAGCCATCATTACGACCTGTTGAGTGAGAACCTTGGGACATGTTATGTCACCTTCTACACGGACACTCGCTCCCAGTTTCCTGTCAGCCTGGCTATCAGAGCACCAAGAGCTTCATTTGAGTTGCTGATAAAAGCTTTCAGTAGGAGCATAGAAAAGCAAGCTCCATCACCTCACAGCTTAGGATTTCTCTTCACACTGACAGCTGATGTCAAGTGACTCCTTCAATGTACGTGGGTAATTACAGAGATGAACATAGTCCTTATATCAAATAAATATCTTCGAGATTAATGATAGGTAAAATTCATATCTTTACATTGAGAGTTGTATCATTGCCTTTGATGCTATTTTTGAGGTCAGGAGTGTTTTAGACACCAGAAATTCTGATTCAGTCACCTAGTCATCCATTAAATGATTTGCAAGTGCCTCCAACATGCCGGACACAAGCAAGGGTAGAATTCCAAGTATCCTCCGCTTGTGGCATTGACAGCCTGCAGGTGAGAGATATTAAACATGTATTTATACAAATACTGGTTTGACTTTCATATGGCTAAGTACTGTGAAGGAAAAGGACACAGAGCTTGGAGAGAATGAGGGAGAGAGATAATGGGAGAATGACAGAGAGAATGAGAGAGAGAGAGAATGAGAGACATAATGAAAGAGAAAGAATGAGAGAGAAAATCTTTCCTGAGGAGTAACATTTTTAGCAGAGTCCTGGAGTTAACCAGGCAGATAAAGGAAATTTATGACCCCAAGCAGAAGAAACTGAGAAGACTGAGTGGGAAGAAACTGAGAATCTTGAAGCTTGTTCAAGATTCAAGGAATAGAGAGACAGTCAGAGTGAGTGGCTGGAACATCATGAGTGGGCATGGAGCGAGGTGTGGGCAGGGGCAGTGCCAGTGTTCCTGAGTCCCTGGGTTTCTGAAGCTTATTGACTTTGTTCTAAGAGAAAAGGGTAATCACAGACAGGTCTTAACCAGAAACATTAGAAAATCAAGCTGACACATTAAAAATTTCTCCAGTCTTTCTGGAGCTTTTGGGAGCATGTTGCAGAAAACACTGCAAATAATGGTTCTTTTTAAAGTGGCACAATTTTGTTGGGAAAGTGGCAGGAAAAAAACAGTGACGAGGAAACTAACTTCAAGTTATTGTGTTATATAGTCAACAGTACTTCTCTTATGCTGTCTACCTGAGTTTATTAAGGTACTCAAATACATGGATTTGTTTTAGTATGTGGATTTGTTTAGCTCGTATTTGTTTAGTAAAGACGGCATCTCCAAATCTTAAAAATCTAACTTAAAATTGCAGCATTTTAATGGCAGGTACCTTTGCTTTCAAAAACTGTTTGAAAGTATGTATGTGTACATTTTATCACTTCCGGACTGTGGAGTGGTTCCACCAACAGCATACAGATTTTACTCTAGATTTCTCATTTAATATCAGCGAGAGAAGCCTCTACTAAAATGCATTTAATACAGGAAAAAGATACACATGAAAACCCTTTAATGTATGTTCTGTAATCCACAATGTGGAAGGGAAGGAAAAGAGAAAGAGATAGAGAGAAAGGGAAAGAAATAAAGAACCTGCCATGGAGGCGGGCTGGGGAGGGGGGAGGGAACCGGGGACGTTGGTGGCGGGAGATGGGCACTGGTAGAGGGATGGGTGCTGGAACACTGTATGACCAAAACCCAAATATGAACATCTTTGTAATTGTATATCTCACGGTGGTATAATAAAATACATAAAAAAACAAAAAAAAAATGCATTTAAATAAAATTTTCTTTTGCTACAATTTCACACGTTTCTTAAATGGATAATTTGCTTTTTTGCATTCATTAAAGAACATTTGTAGTAAGCTATATATTGATCATTCCTTCTTCATGAGATTTTGGATAGTTCTATAAGGCACAAACAATCACTTGAGTCACAAAGTTAGATGAATAGTGTAGAAAGATAGTATAACTATCTGCCAAATGTCTAGAATATATAAGATCTGGGGCTCAGACATCAGTGATATTCCTTTAATCATATCTGCCTGTTAAATTAATAACTTCACTGTTAGACTCAATTCGATGATTATTTGGCTTTTTTTTCTCAAACATCCCTATTTTATTTTTCTTACATGAAAGCAATGGAGCAGATTCTTATTAGGCCCTCTCAAACGTTTCTACTGTTGATAATCTAAATTAAAAATATTTTTGTTCAATGCATAGGTACATCATATAGTGGCAAGTGGGAAACTGGAATGCTGCTGTAGTGTATATAATATTTTATAACATCTATTAATTTAACAATTAACTTATATAATAAGTCTAAATACAAAACAGAAGCTATAAAACTTCTGGAAGAACATATAGGGACAAAAGCCTTGAAATCTTTGGCTATTATGTAGAAAGGATTCTAAAATATGAAATATAAAGAATAAGATAAGTTGCTTTTTATGATATTTTGAAACTTTGACTATAAGCAATATTAATACAGTAAAAAGGAAGGCATAGAATAACATCAAACATTGCAAGACATATATCTGATAAAGCTGTTGTATTCTGAATTGAATCTTTATAGGTTAATGAAATGTAAAATGGGGGAAAAGGAGAGAGAGCAAGAGGTCTCATTAGAAAACATCACCAGAAAGCATATAAGATGGGGCTGAGAGATAGTAGTGCAGTGCACAGGGTGCTCTCCTAGCACACAGTGGACCCACGTTCTATGCCTGGCACTGCATATGGTCCCATGAGCACCTCTAGGAGTGATTCCTGAGCACAAAGACCATATAATAATAATCACTATCAGGTGCTGGAGAAAGAACTCAAAGATTTGGAGCACATACTTTGCCTGAAGGAGACCTGGGTTCTAGCCCTTGCATCCAGGAACTCTTAGTATTGCCTGAAGTAACTCCCACATTTTGAACCATGAGTAGCACCTGAGCACCTTAGGCTGCAGCCCAAAATGAATAAAGAAAAGAGTCACAGTCATGAATCTTCAAGGAAATGCAAACTTCAACCACATTGAAATACACATCTCCAAATAACCAGAAATAAAAACACTTGGGTAGTAAATGCTGGAAAGGATGTTGAGCTGATCAAGTTTGCCATCGTTACTGGTTGAAATGCAAAGAGATACAGGCATTTTGAGAAATAATTAGCCCATTGCTTATAACATAATGTACATGTCAACCGTATGGTACAGCAAACCCATTCAACAAAGACTTGTGTTCAAATTTTCATAACAGTTCTATTTATATTAAAAACTACCAAAATATACACCTCCTGGCTAATGGATATACAAATTAAGCAATTTAAACAGGATAAACTGTCAATATCCATTACACATGGAACAAATTTCAAGGCATTATGTTTAGTAGTAGAAGATAAGCACCAAAGTTCACACACTTGCTGTTCTACTTAGATGAGACTCCAGGAAAGGATAAGAAAGCTGGTTAGTGGTTTTCAGGGTCTGGAGTTGGGAAATGGCCTGCCACAAAATACAGAGATGGAAATATTCTATATCATCATGGGAGCATCAGTTCCACAAAGTATACTTGTTTTTGCTTTTTTTTTTTTTGGGGGAGGGCCACATTGGGCAATGTTCAGGGGTTACTCCTGGATCTGCACTCAGTAATTACTCCTGGCGGTGGCTGGGGACCATATGGGACCCCAGGGATTGAACCTGGGTTGGCAACGTGCAAGGCAAGTACCACTCTGGGCTATCGCTCTGGCCCACAAAGTATGCTTTTTACAGCACCTTTTATATAATATAATTAAAACTGAGAAAAACTACTGTATGTATAAAATAACTCAAAAGAGATGATTTTTCAAAAAATACTGTATTCCAAATGCAAAAGTAAAAAGAAAAATGATTGGCTTAGAGAAAATACTCCAAGTATTTTTGTAAAGATTATTGAAATTAAAAAGTAAGTAGCAAATAACCTGTAGAAAGCAGAGTTATGCAGTTTCTCAGGTTGGGGTTAGAAAAGTCATTTCCAATATAATTAATGGCTATTAATCATATGAACAGATGGTCAATCTTATTAAAAGTTATATATGTAAACGAAATAAGACTCATTTCCCCATCAACTCAACATCTATTACAAGTGCTGACAATATGTACTGCTGGTAAGAAAATGGAAGAAAGGAGGGACAAACAACCATATGGTTTTTTCAAAGTGAATTAGAAATGTGCAAAGTCTTTGTCTAACAATCTATTCTGACATTTTAAAAAAGCATCAGTACATAAGGATATATGCCCAAGAATGTTCATTACTTTCCTTCTCTCCATGATAAAAATCTGGGAGAGCAAACTACTGATAATAAACAGATAAATGATTTACCTATATAAATTCTATATATTTTCTATGTATATTAGTCAACACTACCCAAATATACTCATCCTAGCTAATGGATAAACAAATTAAGCAATTTAAACATGATAAACTGTCAATATCCTTTACACATGGACCAAATTTCAAGACATTATGTTTAGTAATAGAAAATAAGCACAAAAGCCCACACAACTTTGCTGTTCTACTTAGATGAAACTCCAGGAAGGTACATATACAGAATATTACTCTGCTATTAGTAAAGAATGCTGATATGCATATAAAATAATAAACATGATACACAATTAAATGAAAAATAAAGTTTCAGAAATATACATAATCACGATCACGATCACAATCTTCCCGTACATCTATTTGCTAGAGCGGGCACCAGTAATATCTCCATATGTCCTGTCTCATGCCAGTAGAGCCAAGGGCATTGGCTTGCTACAGGAACATAAAGAGCGTCAAACCATTATATTAGGTCATGGGGATGACCTAATATAATATTAGGTCATGGGGATGACCTAATATAATTGTTACTGGTATTTGGCATATCAAATACAACACGAGCAGCTTGCCAGGCTTGCCGTGCGGGAGGCATACTCTTTTAAACACCTCCAAATAAAGCATTTATTGATGAACTGCGCGCCACAAGCAGCCGCGTGAGCCAGGCCATGATGGGCTGGTCGGCTGGGTGGAGTTCTGAGGAGAGGGAAGTCCAAATGTGGAAAATGGCGGCGCCTGTGGAGGTGTGTGGGGGTCGTCTGGCTTGTTGTGAGGCTCTGGCGGGGTGGTGGGCCAGGGCTAGAACCTGCCATGCCTCCTGACTGCCTCATGAACGGCTGGGCATAGGGAGAGCAAGGAACAGCTCTGCCCCATGTCTGAGAGTCTCTCAAATGATAAATATAAATGATATATGTAAATATGTTGGGTGACACACCCTACTTTAAGTTCCAGCTACACTTAGCTTGCAGCCCTTCCCAGCTCTGCTAGGGAGGCTCTGAATCAGCTCTGGTGCTTGTAAAGGCCAGAAGTCCACCTGAAGTGCTGCATTTCAATAGACTTGTTTACCTGTATTCTGTCAAACCCCTCTTTTCACATTAATGATCACTTCTTTGTAGAATGGTGAGATCCTGGTGGTGAATCCGTAATGCAGCTCATGAAGGATCTTGATGTATTGGGTTTGAACACCCTGTTTGGCTAGGGCTTCGATGACTGCTTCAGTCTCCACAGAATCAAAGGCTTTCTGTAAAGTGATACCATTTCATCAAAACTCTTCAGTGCCACCCTCGAGAACATCATGCGACAATTAGAATGGGAAGGAATGGGAGTGAAGATAGATGGTCGGCAACTACACCACCTCCGCTTCGCTGATGACATCGTTCTAATAACACCAAACATTAGCCAAGCGGCACAAATGCTGGCTGACTTCGACCGAGAATGTGGAAAGATAGGTCTACAGCTGAATCTGAAGAAAACAGTGTTCATGAAGAATGAACTAGTTCCTGAGGCCCCTTTCACTCTCAATGGAACAAACATCTCTGAATGCAGCAGTTATGTGTACCTAGGTCGAGAAGTCAACATGATGAACGACCTAAAACCTGAGCTGCGCAGGAGGAAGAGAGCGGCATGGAATGCCTTCAAAGGCATCGAAGAAATGGCTAAAAGGACAAAGAACCTCCGGCTCCGGGCACATCTCTTTGACTCCACCATTCTCCCTGCATTAACATACGCCTCAGAGACCTGGGCCCTACGAAAGCAGGATGAGAATGCTATTCGGGTCTCCCAGAGAGGAATCGAAAGAGCTATTCTTGGGATATCACACCGCCTCAAGTGAGAGAAGGAATCCGGAGTTCTGACCTCCGTCGCTATTCCAGAATCAGGGACGCTGTCTCGTTTGCCAAGGCATCGAAAATCAGATGGGCTGGACATGTAATGCGATTTGGAGATGACCGCTGGACTAGAGCCATTACCGACTGGATCCCTCGGGATTTCAAAAGATCACGTGGCCGCCCACCTGCAAGATGGTCAGACTTCCTTGTAAAGACACTGAAGGAACGGTTTGAGGCTCTTCGTATTCCTGAATCAACCAGATGCCATTGGGCTACATTGGCACGTGATAGGGTCCAATGGAAATGTTACTGGCGCCCACTCGAGCAAATCGACGAATAACAGGATTCAAGTGATCAAATGATCAAGTGACCTGTATTCATCTCTAGATAGCCCAGCCCACAAGGGGCTGGGCTGGGAAGTTTTGGCAGATTTCTAACTATAAAATAAGCTGGGTAGAAGAGAGAAGGGTCTTTTGCCATTTTTTGGCTTCCCTTGGCTTTTTTTTTTTTTTTTTTTGGGTCATACCCAGCGACGCTCAGAGGTTAGTTACTCCTGGCTCTGCACTCAGGAATTACTCCTGGCGGTGCTCAGGGGACCATATGGGATGCCAGAAATCGAACCCGGGTTGGGCATGTTCAAAGCAAAAGCCTTACCCACTGCTATCGCTCTGGGCCCCTTCCCTTGGCTTTTTATCTCTCTCTCCGTCCTTTCCGTTCTCTGTTGGGCTTCAACACGTGGAGGCAGCCATCTTGGCCTACACATGGCTGGGGCCTAACTGGGAACCCAGAATTCGGAGTTTTTCCCTGCTCTTGGATTGTATATCGGAACCTGTGATAGTAAAGCCTTTTTAAAACTGCTCTGGATTACTGAGTTTTCATCCATTCCCCCCAGCTTCGGAGGTAGAAGGGAACTTGCTTCCTCATATTGTTGGGGACCCCAGCATCTCCCCGACATAAACATAATATATAAAATATGAAGATAATATATAAATATAAATGATATGAAACATTATTTCATATCAAACAATGTATAATCACATTATTTGTTATGAAAGAAAAAAAGAATACTTACACTGTGTATCTATTTGTACCTGACGGCCTAAGCTGAGGCAGCTGTCAGTAAACATACATTTTATTTGTGGTTCTGGGGACTAAATTCAGGGCTATGCAAAGGAAAATGATCTACTTCTCTTCTCATCTCTGGCCCCAGTAAAATATACTTTAAAATAATAATATTGGCTAATTGGTAGTAGGTCAGAGATGAATTTGTTGCCTACTTTTTTTTTGGCAACTTGTTTTTTTGAATTTGTTGCCTACTTGTCTATGTTTAATGACCTGTTTAAATAAATATTTATTGCTTTTGAAGTTTGAAAAGGAATTTTTTTTTTTAATTGCATGCAAAGTATCACCCTTGCCCCCTCCTTTGAGTTTGCAGCTTTCCTAACTTTGATAGTGTGGTAGAGTGTACGTGATTGAGTATAATTGAGCTGGGTGTCCTGGTAGATTCTAAGAAAACACCAGGCCAGATGATTAAATGTGTTTTTTTTTTAAATTGTTTCCATTGTCAAGTGGTAAATGCACAAACGGAAAAGAAGGTGGGTTTGCAGGAGCAAAAGCACAGCAGGTAGGGTGTTTGCCTTGCACACAGTGACCCTGGTTCAATCGCCAGCATCCCGTTTAGTCTCCTGAGTACCTCCAGGATGAATTCCTTAGTGCAGAGCCAGGAGTAACCTCCTGAGCATTGCTGGGTGTGACACAAAAAGCAAAAAAAAAAAAAAAAAAAAAAAAAGGAAGGTGAGTTTTCTCTTGGTGCACCCAAAGTTTCAGTTTTCTAAGTCTCCCAAGGCAAAACCTACTACACCCACCTGAACCTGAAACCAAAACCCTGCTTAAAAAGTTGTGGTCTCTGAGGGTTCCAATCAGCAGAAAAGTGCTTTTCCAAAATCTGATGTCAAAAGAATTTCTAAGAATTTAGAAAGAATCCCAGAGAAGTTAGGATTTAGAAGTTGGGCCTCTTGGGAATTTGCTTTCCGGACTCGTGTTTTCCTCAGTTTAAATTATTTCTAGGCACTTAGGAAAAGTCTACCCAAAGAAAGTCACTTGTAACCTGAAAATAATTTCAAATTTCTAGAGTATAATTTCACTGTTTAAAAAAAAAATTAAATCACAAAATGTAACAGTTAAAAAGGCATGTATAAGGAAAACAAAAACAGGAGAAAATAATAGCAAAATGATTTATTTAGTTTTATTGTTGGGCCCTCCTGGTGGTGCTTGAGGGCTTACTCCTGATTGCATTCAGGGGTCCCTCCTGATGGGGTTCAGGGGTGGAGGGCTGGGGAGTCATGCTGGGTGTCAGGGATCAAATCTATGTCAGCACCATGCAAGACAGGGGCCTTATGTGCTGTATTATTTTTCCAGACCCTAAGAATTATTTTTCAAGGTGGAATGATCACACATGGGATTTTAAAATAAACGTGTATGTATTTTACTTCACTTGATCACTGAGTCCCGTTATTCATCGATTTGCTTGAGCGGGCACCAGTAACATTTCCGTTGGACCCTATCACGTGCCAATGTAGCCCAATGGCATCTGTTTGATTCAGGAATATGAAGAGCCTATGTATTTTACATTTTGGTTTATTATTATTATTATTATTATTATTATTATTACTGCCACCGAGCGGCAGGCCGGCACCCGGTCTATTGATAGCCAAATACCAGTAACAATTATAGACCTTATTCCCAAGACCGATGGAATGGTTTGAGGCTCTTGTTCCTGGAGCAAGCAGGTGCCCTTGGGCTCTACTGCAGAGACAGGTCATATGGAGATGTTACTGGGCCCGCCGAGCCAACCGATGATGAACGGGAAGACAGACAGACAGTGATTATTATTACTACTACTACTACTACTACTACTATTTTGCTTCTAAAATAATATTGGCTCAGGGGTTTCTCCTGAGGAATTTTAAAATAAACATGTATGTATTTTATATTTTAGTTTATTATCCTTATTATTACTATTGTTTTGCTTTTAAAATAACAATATTGGCTCAGGTGTTACTCCTGGCTCTGCACTCAGGAATTACTCTTGGAGGTGCTTGGGGAACCATACAGAATGCCGGGGATAGAACCCAGTCTGCTATGTGCAAGGCAAACGCCCTACCCACTATACTATCCCTCCAGCTTCTATTTTTGCATTGGAGGTGGTGATCTGGCTGCTGGAAATGTTCCCCATACACGGTGCTGCTGAGGTGTCCAGTGGTTCTAAATATAAAAAGTCCTGTGATGTTCCGTCTGGGGAAAGTATATGCTAACAAAGCTTTCAGTCATGAGTTTAAGTGCTTTTGACTTGAATTTAGTGTAAGCGCATCAACAATGTATATTAAATATGCTATCTTTTAACAGGAATACATACAAGGAAAGGTTTATGCGTATCATGGTTGAAAAGATTATGAGTAACGGTTCATAGAAACATAATTCTGTATTTCTTCCAGGAACAAGATTCTGTGCTCACTAACACCATATTTGCAGCAACTTTAGAACTAGAGCAACTTCAAATAATGAGGCTCAACTTTTCCTTGATCACTTGCTCACTTGATCATTTGATATCCCATTATTTGTCGATTTACTCAAGGGGCGCCAGTAACATTTCCATTTGTTCCTGTCACCTGCCAGTGTAGTCCAGTGGAATTTTCCCAAGAAGGATTAAAATGGATGCCAGGGATCATCGGAATAATTGCCAATGTGCTAGAAAAAATAATTATCACCAAGAGTTGCAGAGAGAAGAAAATCATTCTCAAGAACGAGAATGACAAATATTTCTCTGAATAATGACAATTATTCAGAGCAATTAGAACTCAAGGCTGTTACCTATACATTGTCACTTAAATCAATCTAAACACTGTGATTCAGGTCAAGGAAACTAATTCACATGGTGAAGGAAATGAAAATTAAAGAAATATTAACACTACCATAATTAATTCAATTATTAAATTAACAATGTGGACTAAAATGGTCCTGGTGGACATGATGATCTCAGATAGTCTCTCACCCTGTTCGTTCTTTCTAGGCCATAGGTCCCGATGTGGAGTTCTTCAGCCTATCTTCTCAGTCCTATCTTGGCATTAAAATCACCGACTACGGTCTTGTAGAAGGTGTGATCTACTTTATAGAATTCTTCCAGTTTCATGTACAATTTCTCAATTTTCTTCTTCCTTGTATGTGGATGTTGGTGAACATCCACATACAAGGATGTGCACTTGTATGAAGATAGAAACTGCTGGCAGTGGGCCACATCTCTTCAACTGTAATCATCCTATCCGGTTTGTTAGAATTCAAATGAATCAATGCTCACAACCAGGTTTGTGTTGACAAGGATACTGACGCTTCTTTTTTTGCATGTTCCGAGGAACAGTACTTCTCCAGTGTCCATTCATGGGAACTCACAGTTGAGAAGGCTGAATCAAAATGTTGGACATGGGAATCTCCTGGTGGACAGTTCCACAATGAAATTGACCATATCATGTTCAATCGATGGTTTTGCCTGACCAATGTTGCTGTCGTCCCAAATTCCAAACAGGATCGAACCACCGTCTCCTTCATGCAAAATTCTACTTCACACAACAGGGAGAAAAGGCTGCAGTTTAAGAAGAGAACTCCCAGAATGACCACGAACTGGGAACTCTTTGGCACTATTGTGGCAACATGGGAAGATACCGTCATTGATGACATCTATGAAGAATACAACCGACTGGTTCCAGCACCTCCATGATTGTGCAAAGAACTCCTGAGAGAGAAAGACACAAAGGGATGCCTGTCTTCAAAAACACTTGAGCTCATTCACCAACGTGGCAAGGCATGAGCCTCAAGCAACCAAATGCTAATGTCCAAACTTGCAAAGCAGTGCAGAGAAGTGATAAAGGAAGACCTCAAAGAGAAGAGCAGAAATACTGGCGGATGAAGAGCAGAAATACTGGAGGATGTAGCAAAAGCCGGGAAAAGCATTCGCAATGCCTGCCTGTCCTTTGCCAACTATAAGACCAAAATGACTTCTCTCCAACGTCTGCCATCAGGACGTTTCTATCACATCTTCCAAAAAGGCAATGGAGAAGATTATCCAGGACTTCTACTCGTATCTCTTTGATAGCCATGTCCACCTGCCCACATACCAAAATCTGCAGGATGGATATGTCGTTCTCAACATTCTCCCTGCTGAAATCTGACATGCCATTTCATTAGCAAAGAAGCGAACAGCACCAGGCCCAGACAAAGTAAGACCAGAACACATGAAGAATCTGCCATCAGTACACATCAATACACTGGTTCGGCTCTTCACAAACTACCTTTCTGAATGCAAGGTGCCATCACAATGGAAAAACCAGAGGACAGTTCTACTGTTCAAGAAGGGAGACATCCATGACATTGGCAACTATCGCCCCATCTGCCTGTTGTCCGTCATATACAAGCTATTCACTCAAGTCATCCTGAACAGGATTCACAGAACATTAGATGAAAGGAAACCATGCAAGCAAGCTGGCTTATGAAAAGGATTCAGCACAATCAACCATATCCACATGGTAACCAAGCTATTGAGGTTTGTAGGGAGTTCAAGATGCCGCTCTGTCTCACGTTCATTGATTTAAAGAAAGCCTTTGATTCTGTGGAGACTGAAGCAGTCATCAAAGCCCTAGCCAAACAGGGTGTTCAAACCCAATACATCAAGATCCTTCATGAGTTCTATTACAGATTCACCACCAGGATCTCACCATTCTACAAAGAAGTGATCAGTGATGTCAAAAGAGGGGTTAGGCAGGGTGATACCATTTCACCAAAACTCTTCAGTGCCACCACTCTTCAAGGAATGGGAGTGAAGCTAGACAGTCGGCAACTACACCACCTCAGCTTCGCTGCTGACATTGTTTTAATACCAAACATTAGCCAAGCAACACAAATGCTGGCTGACTTCGACTGAGAAAGTGGAAAGATAGGTCTACAGCTGAATCTCAGCAAAACTATGTTCATGAAAAATGAACTAGTTCCAGAGGCCCAATTCACTCTCAATGGAACAAACATCTCTGAATGCAGCAGTTATGTGTACCTAAGTCGAGAAGTCAACATGATGAACGACCTAAACCTGAGCTGCACAGAAGGAAGAGAGCAGCATGGAATGCCTTCAAAAGCATCGAAGAAATAGTTAAAAAGACAAAGAACTTCCAGCTCCGGGCACATCTCTTCAACTCCACCGTTCTCCCTGAATTAACATATGCCTCAGAGACCTAGGTCCTACGAAAGCAGGATGAGAACACTATTTGGGTCTCCCAAATAGGAATCGAAAGAGCTATGCTTGGAATATCACACCTCACTTAAATGAGAGAAGGAACCTGGAGTTCTGACCTCCGTCGATGATCCAGAGTCAGGGATGCTGTCTTCTGTCTCATTTGCCAAGGCGTCAAAAATCAGATGGGCTGGACATGTAATGCGATTTGGAGATGACCGCTGGACTAGAGCCGTTACCGACTGGATCCCATGGGATGTCAAAAATCACTTGGCTGCCTACCTACAAGATGGTCAGACTTCTTCGTCAAGACACTGTACAAACAGTTTGAGGCTCTTTTGTATTCCTGAAGCAAGCAGATGCCATTGGGCTACACTGGCACGTGATAGGGCGCAAAATGAAAATGTTACATGTGCCCACTCTAGCAAATCGATGAATAATAGGATGTCAAGTGATCAAGTGATCAAGTGACTTAAAAGAACCAAAATTTAAGACCCCAAGTGTTATTAGAGGTGATCAAAATTTATGTTTTAATTTTGGAAGAAAAATTTAAAAATCTACATAATCTTTCATTTTGTTAGATTCCTTGAGTACAGATATCTAGCAAATTCACAATATATCTGATACAGCAGGAGCTAAGGAGGAAAATACCAAGTCCCAGGTAGCTAATCACACCCATGGAATAGGTAGCAAATTAGAATGTAAAAGGGGATAATACCTGGGGGGCAGGATTTGGCAGAAAATAAAAGGCAACCCCAGGCTCCTCTCTCTCTCTCTCTCTCTCTCTCTCTCTCTCTCTCTCTCTCTCTCTCTCTCTCTCTCTCTCTCTCTTTCTTCTCTCTCTCAGCTGCTCCCAACCTACTCCCTCCCTCTCTCCTTGGATCTGGTAGGGCAGTATGCCCAGATACAGGGCCAGTATGGATAGGCCACAGAAGGCCAGGCAAGGGCAGATACAGGCAAGGGCCAAGTGTAGAGGCCCAGGTTACTGTAGGGCTTGGATGCCCAGGTTTAGGCAGGGCATGGATGCCCAGGTGCAGGCAGGGCTCGAATGCCCAGGTACAGGGCAAGGTACTGAGCACAGGAGTCTCACCCACATGTACAGGGTAGAGGCTGGAGACTAAGGAAAGGCAGGAAAGGACAACAGGGATCGCTGGGGTATAGTTGGGAGGCCCACCGTCAGGCACTGAAAGAGCAGCACAGGAACAGGACCGATTCACCATTGTGGGATGAGAGTAGACTGAGGGGGACAGGACTAGGAATTCGTTCATGGGTAACAGAGAGGCTAAACATTTGGGAAGGGACCTGGAATCCTCTCTCCATTAAACTTTCAACCTTCTGAGTTTCATATGTAATTTATTCATACAATCCTCAAGAACCCACTAGCACAGGAGAATCCACTTTCTTCTTTTTTTTTAAAGTTTTTTATTATACCACCGTGAAACATACAATTACAAAGGTGTTCATAATTGGTTCTTGGTAATACAGTATACCAGCACCCATCCCTCCACCAGTGCCCCATTTCCACCACCAATGTACCCCACCCCTCCCGCCCATCCCCATGCTGCCTTAATAGCAGGTACCCCAGTTTCCTCTCTTCTCTCTCTCTCTCTCTCTTGATCTCTGCATCTCTCTCCCTCTTATTTTACACATTGTGGCTAGCCCTGCAGGTATTTAGAGTTTATCACTTAAGTCTCTTTGTGTATATTCAATGGTGAGTTTTAATTTGCCATTACCATTTCCCACATTTAGTAAAACACTGGTATCTATTTATGTCGTATTAATGAATGCAGTCATTCTATATCTGTCCTTTTCCTTCTGACTAATTTCACTCAGCATGATAGTCTCCATGTCCATCCATTTGCAGGTAAATTTCATAATTTCATCTTTTCTGACAGCCGCATAATATTCCATAGTGTAGATGAACCACAGTTTCTTTAGCCAGTCCTCTGTTCTCGGGCATTTAGGTTGTTTCCAGAAGGAGAATCCACTTTCATGTTAACATAGGTATAAGATTATATATAAGATATATATTCAAAATAATCAAGAAAAATTAATAAAATTATTTTTCAAATTCATTTAAAATAAGAATGAAAGTAAAAAATATAGTAGGCGGGACAAAGAGAAACAAAACATAAGATGCTGGAAATAACATAAATATGTCAGCAATTAGATACATAACTGCTGTGCTGAAATATCGAATTTGCAGTTAAAGTGCTAGACTCAATTTTCAGAATTCAATTATTTGCTATTTATAAGTTCTGTGACACACATGAAATCTAATGGTATAAAATTTTCACTATAAGGATAGATGATGACATAAACACTACAAAAGTTAGGCAATTAAGTCAGACGATTTCTAGTTAGCGGTCACACGAAGTCATAAAAGACTTAATTGATTCAGAACTGCAATTGCGAATGGGCATGCACAAAATATCACGAGTTCAATAATACACTGAAAGAACTGACCAAACTATAATAAGAAAATTGAATAAATTTAAAGGAAATTTCAAGTATTTATTGACATTACAGTCTTTAGCCTCCCTTACATGTTATATAAAAATAGTAATTAAATTAATTTATAAACCCATAAACTAAAAATTTTCAATTTTACTGTTAATAATATATTATTTAACAATCAAATTGCAATGGATTTTAGAAAGTAGTTAGAATACCAATGAATTCAAAAAATTTAATTTCAGAAGTAGAAAAGGAAACATCAGTTTAAAACCAGCATAAGCTTATAAAAATATAGAGTACAGCAAGTAGGGCATTTGCTTTGTATGTGGCTGACCTGGGTTTGATCCTAGCATCCCATGTTTTCCCCTAAGCACTGCCAGGAGTAATCCCTGAGTGCAGAGCCAGAAGTAAACCCTCAGCAAGTCAATGTGTCCCTAAAATAACAACAAAACAAATCAAAGAACTTTGGTAGGTTTGACAAATTCTAAAACGACTCCTAGTGTTTTTGTCTCTGTTCTCACCCATTTAATTCCCACTGGTTGAATGCAATAGGCTTGACTCTTAAAGAAGATCTGAATTTTATTATTCTAGCCCCCCCACTAAAAAAGAAGACATCAGGTGCCACAAAGTGATAGAACTTTGCTGTGTTCTGGGTTTTATTTTCATTTCATTTTTAACCTTTTATTCTTTTTGTTTTCTTTTTTGGAATTTTGGGACAACAGCGACATCGGTCAGGCAAAACCTTAGATTGAAGATACTGTGGTCAATTTCATTGTGGAACCGTCCACCAGGAGATTCCCATGTCCAACGTTTCGATTCAGCCTTTTTGGAACTGTGAGTTCCCATGAATGGTCTTGGTGGCTATGATGAACTCAGATAGCCCTCTCACCCTGTTCGTTCCATTCTAGGCCATGGGTCCCGATGTGGAGTTCTTCGGCTGATCTTCTCAGCCCTATCTTGGTGTTGAAATCACCGACTATGATTTTGTAGAAGTTGTGATCGTTTTTATAGAACTCCTCCAATTCTATGTAGAATTTCTCAATTTCTTCATCTTTGTATGTGGATGTTGGTGTGTAGACAAAGAAGATAGAAACTGCTGGTAGTGGGCTACATCTCTTCAAGTGTAATCGTCCTATCCAGTTTGTTAGGCATTCAAGTGAATCAATGTTCGTGGCCATGTTTGTATTGACAAGGACACCGACGCCACTGATTCCTCTTTCATCGCAAAGTTCTGAGGAACAGTTCTTCTCCAGTGTCAAAGACGGCATGACGTGGTTGACGCCTCCTCATCTCAGTCAGACCAATGATGTCATACTTGATCATTTGTGTTTGCATTATCAGGTCCTCGATATATGCTTTCGATGCCAGCGTACATGCATTGAAAGTACAGACAGTCATTTTAGTCTTTCTTCTTTTTGGCAGTTTAGTATGGCCCTGAGATTTTTATCAGACCCTTGGGATGTTGCTGTCGTCCCAAAATTCCAAACAGGATCAGGCTTACAAAATTCTACTTCACACAACGAGGAGAAAAGGCTGCAAAGTTTAAGAAGAAAACCACCAGAACGACTACCAACTGGGAACTCTTTGGCACCATTGCAGCAACATGGGAAGATGCTATCATTGACAACATCGAGATGCAGAATACAACCAACTGGTTCAACACCTCCATGATTGCGCGAAGAATGCCGAGAGAATAGGACACAAAAGTACGCCTGTCTTCAAAAACCCTTGACCTCATTCACCAACGTGGTAAGGCACGAGCCTCAGGCGACCAGATACTAACATCCAAGCTTGCAAAGCAGTGCAGAGAAGCAATAAAGGAAGACCTCAAGGAGAGAAGAGCAGAAGTGCTGGAGGATGCAGCAGAAGCCAGAAAAAGCATTCACAACGCCCCTCTGTCCTTCGCCAACTATAAAACAAAAATGACTGCTCTCTGACGTCCTGATGGATCTATCACATCTTCCAGAAAGGCAATGGAGAAGATTATCCATGACTTCTACTAAGATCTTTTTGATAGCCACGTCCACCTACCCACATACCAAATTCCGCAGGATGGATACGTCATTCCCAACGGTCTCCCTTCTGAAATCTGACATGCCATTTTGTCAGTAAAGAAGGGAACAGCATCAGGCCCAGACAAGATCAAACCCAAACACCTGAAGAATCTGCCATCAGTTCTCATCAATACACTAGTTCCACTCTTCACATGCTACCTGACCGAATGTAAGGTGCCCTCCCAAGGGAGACATTCATGACATTGGCAACTATTGCCCCATCTGCCGGTTGTCCGTCATATACAAACTGTTCACTTGAGTCATCCTGAACAGGATTGGCAGAACATTAGATGAAGAACAACCATGTGAGCAAGCAGGCTTCCGAAAGGATTCAGCACAATAGACCATATCCACACAATAAACAAACTCATTGAAGTCTATAGAGAATTCAAGATGCCGCTCTGTCTCACATTTATTGATTTAAAGAAAGCCTTTGATTCTGTGGAGACTGAAGCAGTCATAGAAGCCCTAGTCAAACAGGGCATTCAAACCCAATACACAAAGATCCTTCGTGAACTATATAACGATTTCACCACTAGGATCTCACCATTCTACAGGGAAGTGATCATGGACGTCAAAAGAGGGGTTTGGCAGGGTGATACCATTTCACCAAAACTCTTCAGTGCCACCCCTCGAGAACATCATCCGACAACTAGAATGGGAAAAAATTGGAGTGAAGATAGACGGCCGGCAACTACACTACCTACGCTTCGCTGATGACATCGTTCTAATAACACCAAACATCAGCCAAGTGACACAAATGCTGGCAGACTTTGACTGAGAATGTGGAAGGATAGGTATACAGATGAATCTCAAAAAACTATGTTCATGAGAAATGAACTAGTTGAAATGAACCAGAGGCCCCATTCACTCTCAATGGAACAAACATCTCTGAATGCAGCAGTTATGTGTACCTAGGTCGAGAAGTCAACATGATGAATGACCTGAAACCTGAGTTGCGCAGGAGGAAAAGAGCGGCATGGACTGCCTTCAAAAACATTGAAACAATAGTCAAAAGAACAAAGAACCTCTGGCTACAGGCACACCTCTTTGACTCCACCGTTCTCCCTGCATTGACATATGCCTCAGAGACCTGGGCCTTATGAAAGCAGGATAAGAATACCATTCGGGTTTCCCAAAAAGTGGAATCGAAAGAGCCATGCTTGGAATATCATGCCTCACTCAAGTGAGAGAGGGAATCCAGAGTTCCGACCTCTGTCGCTATTCTAAAATCAAGGACGCTGTCTCATCTGCCAGAACATCGAAAATCAGATGGGCTGGTCATATAATGCGATCTGGAGATGACCACTGGCTAGAGCCGTTACGATTGGATCCCACGGGATGCCAAAAGATTGCGTGGCCGTCCACTTGCAAGATGGTTAGACTTCCTTATCAGGACCCTAAACAAGCAGCCCCAAGCTCTTAACATCCCCGAAACAGACAGATGTCATTGCCAGGCAGATGCCATTTGACCCCATCACTGGCACGTGATGGGGTCAAATGGAAACATTACTGGAGCCCACTTCAGCAAATCGATGAATAACAAGATATCAAGTGATCAAGTGATCAAGAAGTTTTCATTTTAGAAGGAATGTCTTGGATGGCTGTATGTTCTATATGTTCAGAAGCTGCAGAACCTGGACACACTATAGATGCTACAGATGTGGAAGTAACTGTGTTTGGTCTTTTTATATCAATAAATATGTATACAAGCTATTCTTGGAATATCACGCCTCACTCAAGTGAGTGAAGGAATCTGAAGTTCCGACCTCCGTCACTGTTCCAGAGTCAGGGATGCTGTCTCATTTGCCAAGGTATCAAAAATCAGATGGGCTGGACATGTAATGCGATTTGGAGATGACCGCTGGACTAGAGTCATTACCAACGGGATTCCACGGGACGTCAAAAGACACATGGCCGCCCACCTACAAGATGGTCAGACTTTTTCGTCAAGACCCTGAATGAATGGTTTGAAGCTCTTCGTATTCCTGAAGCAAAGCAGATGCCATTGGGCTACACTGGCATGTGATAGGGTCAAATGGAGATGTTACTGGGGCCCTCTCCAGAAAATTGATGAATAACAGGATGTCAAGTGATCAAGTGATCAAGAAATATGTATTTGTACATTTATACATAATTTGTAGAAATTTTGTAATGTAGAAATTTTGTAATACGTTTTGGAAAATGTATCCCAGATGTACCATACTGAATTGGCATTGTACAGAAATTAGCAGTCATTATTAGTCCAGAAATGCCCAACATTATTTTTTTCCCCTTTTTGCACAGGAGCAATGCATCATATTAAATATGCAGTGTCTTATCTCCATGGGTTGATTATCACAATCACGATCACGATCTTCCCGTTAATCATCTATTTGCTAGAGCGGGCACCAGTAAAATCTCCATATGTCCTGTCTCATGCCAGTAGAGCAAAGGGCATCGGCTTGCTACAGGAACATAAAGAGCCTCAAACCATTATATTAGGTGATGGGAATGACCTAATATAATTGTTACTGGCATTTGGCATGCCAAATACAACACGAGCAGCTTGCTAGGCTTGCCGTGCAGGAAGCATATTCTTTAAACACCTCCAAATAAAGCATTTATTGATGAACCGCGGGCTGGTCGGCTGGGTGGAGTTCTGAAGAGAGGGAAGTCCGGATGTGGAAAATGGCGGCGCCCGTGGAGTGGGTGGGGGGGTCGTCTGGCTTGTTGTGAGGTTCTGCCGGGGTGGTGAGCCAAGGCTAGAACCCACCATGCCTCCCGACTGCCTCATGAACGGCTGGGCACAGGGAGAGCAAGGAACCGCTCTGCCCCATGTCTAAGAGTCTCTGGACCAGCATACTTGGGCGGATTGAGGAAAGAAACTGCGACAGGGTGGGTGTCGATGATCCGGGCTGTGATGGGCTGGTCGGCTGGGTGGAGTTCTGAAGAGAGGGAAGTCCGGATGTGGAAAATGGCTGCGCCCATGGAGTGGGTAGGGGGTCGTCTGGCTTGTTGTGAGGTTCTGCCGGGGTGGTGAGCCAAGGCTGTGATGGGCTGGTCGGATGGGTGGAGTTCTGGGCCGGAACTCAATCCGGGTTGATTATAGAAACTAATAAATTATTCTCTAAATTTAAAAGAAAAAAAAGATCTTGATGTTAGAAACAGAAATCTGAGACATTCAGAGTTTAGACAGGAATCCCCCACTATCTCTGAAGGAAGCAAATTGCCAGTTGCTAGTTGCCTCTGGAATTAGAAGATTGAGTGGTCGCCCCAAGCTCCAGGTTGATTGGTCCCCAGTCACATTCTGTGCTTAGTCAAGTAACCATAGGGAAATGGATTCTTCTCAAATTGGAGAGCTTGGAAGAGTTGTTCAAAACTTAAATGAGAATAAGAGCCCCAGTTAACATCTTGATTTCAGCCAGTGGAATCCTAAGCAGATCTAATGCGCAGACTTAAGATAATGAGCGGATACTTTTAAGCCGCTGTCATTGGAATGATCCGTCACCCCATCTCATGAAACTTACCTGAGCTGATTCAGTTTGATAGAAAAAAACCTACAGAGGAGCATCAAAAATAAATCATCTTTGACAATCACTTGTATCACTTGTCTTCCTGTTGACGAAAATCCATGTTTTTCCCATGGATTTGCTCCTGGGCGCCAATAATGTCTGCATTTGTTGGGAATGAGGTCCATTATTGTTACTGTTTTTGGTATATTGACTACACCACGGGTAGCTGGCCAGCCTCTGCCGTGGTTCTGGGTTCATTCCAGGGGGGCCCTGTCCTTAACGGAAGTAAATTTACTTCCATTTCAAGAAGATGAAAACAGGGGCTGGGAAGCTAATACTGTGGTTCGGGCAATTGCCTTCCACAAGGCCAAACCCAGGTGAAATCCCCAGTCCCCATATGGTTCCTCCCAGCCCACCAAGAGTGATGCCTCAGCGCAGAATCAAGAGAAAATACTGAACACTGATGTGTGTGACCAAAAAACAAAATTTAAAAAGGGCAAAAATAACTGGTATTGGGAAGGAAAATGTGAATATAACACTACAGTATCTAAAGGATTTTAAAGGCCACTATAACAATTTTATACCAATACATATTAAAGCCTAGCTAAAATAAATGTTTAGAAAATATTGTTTAGAATGTCTTAAAGAAGGAACAATTATATCAAGATTACAGACTCCCCACAATGAAAACAACTACCGTAGAAAAACAGGAAAGCTCTATAAATTAGTTAAGGACCAAAGAACTTGAGTCTTCTAACTATTCTGGCTAAAAGAAAAGAAAATATTTACCTAAAACCAGGATATAAAAACTGAGCAAGTATTATTAAAGAAAGCAATTATAGCTCAGTCTTACCTATAATAGTAAGTACAAAAATTACCAAAACAAAATCAGCAAAATAAAAGGCAAAACACATCTTGAATTAGTAGGTTTAATTTTATAATGCAGGTTGGTTTAACAAGAGAAAAATAAATTAATATTATTCATCATTAAAATAACTGAGGAAAAAATCATCTTATAATCTCAATAAATATTAAAAAAGTATTCATTTAAGATTCAACAAGCCTCATAATAAAAATATCTTAGCAACAGAAGTTCTAATAATAATCTCAGAATCCCTCAGCAATCATCACTGTAAAACAAGAAACATTTGAAAACATTCTATTCTTTTTCATCAGTGACACAATGGTACTCATTGTTCCATACAATTCAAACTCAGTAAGGTAAAATAAAGGAAAAAAAAAGTATAAAGACTGAAAAGGAAGAAACAAAACTGTCAGTGATCATAGGTAATTTGACCATCAAAACGGAAGTAAATCTACTGACAAGCTATTTGGATTAATAAGAATTTCAAAAGACTGATATAGAATGAAAATGCAAAAATCACTCATTTCTATGTAAGCACAAAAAGTCTAGGAAATATAATAGAAATTATATCACCTTGATCAGCACTTTGAACATAAATTGAACCGGAATGGAGTTATAATGTAAAATACAGACCTTTCATGTCAAGTCCCTGAGTTCTCTCCTGGGCACCACATGACTCACCCCTGCTCAATTTCTGGCTCATCACCCCAGAAATGGTGCAAAATTCCTGAGCATTGCCAGGTGTGGAAAGCAAACAAACAAACAACAAGGTATAAATTTCCTAAGAATAAACACTATAAAAGATGTGCAAGAGCTTTAAAAAATCTAATAAAATTGGTTTGGAGATTCTGCTAAAACAGCCAGAGCATGAGACAACACAGCATGAAGAAGTCAGTTGTCCCACAGAGCAATAGTATGTCGGGGATGCTGCTGGGGTCCCCGACAGTGCCGGGAAGCAAGTTCCCTTCTACCTCCCGGCGGCGGGGAATGGATGAAAACTCAGGAATCCGATGCAGTTTTAAAAGGGCTTTACTATCACAGGTTCTGTTATACAATCCAAGAGTAAGGAAAACCTCCAGACTCTGGGTTCCCAGCTAGGCCCCAGCCAGGTGTAGGCCAAGATGGCTGCCACCACGTGTTGAGGCCCAACAGAGAATGGAGAGGACGGAGAAGCAAAACACCAAGGGAAGCCGAAATGGCAAAAGCGGCTTTCTTTCTTCTTGCAGCTTATTTTATAGCTAGAAATCTGTCCAAACTCCCAGTCCAGCCCATTCTGGGCTGGGTTATCTAGAGATGAAAATAGGAAAATAGCTATATAGAAATGTAGCAACTTCAGGAGGCCTTCTGGCTGTTTACAAGGACCCAGAGCTAATTCAAAGCCTCCTAGCAGAGCTGGGAGGAGCTATAAGGAAAATGTAACTTCCCCTGGCATGGAGGGTCAAATGCCCTCAGATAATTTCTCCCAGCACCTCACCTAATGTCTTGAGCCAAGATCTGCCTGGAAATGCCTTTAATAGGGTAGAGAAGGGGGTTTCTGAGATGGCAAGTCTCTGTACCAAAGACTATACTAATGCCAGTTAAATATTTCTCCAAGCCTTCACAAGAATCTCCTCTACCTCACGGTAGTTTTGTATTTTAGTAATCAGGGAGCCCTGCTTGCTTGGAGGCAAACAGCATTTCTCTCTGGTCTAATTACTTAGAGATCCAACGCGGCCAAGCAAATATGCTGGTAAGATCTAGCTAGTCCCACGATGATTGTGGTAGCACGAGAGAATATTTATACCAGCCAGTACAAAATTCATGCTCAGATAAACTGCCACATTTAGACTACCCCCCTATCTACAAAGTGATCTGCAGGAGGCAATCCAGGGCAGATGCAGAGGCTCTTAGGTGTCCTGCAACAATAGTACAGCAGGGAGGGTGTTTGCCTTGCATGCAGCCAACCAGGGTTCAATCCCTGGCATCCCATATGTTTCCGCCAGGCACTGTCACTGTATCACTGTCTTCCCATTGTTCATTGATTTGCCTGAGTGAGCACTAGTGACGTCTCCATTAGTCCTGTCACAAGCAAGTGTAACCCAAGGGCATCTACTTGCTCCAGAGACAGGAGGAGCCCAAACCATTCTGCAGGTCATGGAACTGAGGTCCATAATTGTTACTAGTTTTTGACATAACTGGTAATTAAAACACAGGTAGCTTGCCAGGCTTTACAGTGTAGGTGGTATAGTATCAGTATAAGGCTCTCAACTCCAGCATTTACTGATGAAACTTAAAGGGGGAAGATCAGGTTTTCTCTTGGATGGACCTCTGAGGAACTATGGAGTCTGGATGTTAAAAATGACTGACTGCATGATGTGTGATTTGCTCAGGCTTCTTGCTAGGCTTACTGGTATCAGTTAAAACCTGCCTAGAACAGTTTACTATGTATAAATGTGAAAGAACGTGTGAAAGAACTTCTTCTAAGGGAAGAATCTTATGCTAAAATCAGCATCCTCTAAAAATATTGCGGGGCTGCTTTGCGGCCGTGCGCCAAGGGACCTGTGGGTCTGGCGTGGGTGGGTCTCTCTCTTCCAGGGCAACTGGCATGGAGGTGGAGGAAAGGGCAGGGCCCAAAACTCCATTCCGAGTCCGCCAGCATGGTCTCTCCCCACTCATGAGAGCAAACCCCTCCATGCCAGTTGCCCGGGAAGAGAGAGACCCACCCACACCAGACTCGGCTAATTTGCAACCCTGGAAGAGATCCAGACCCATCCACTTCAGACCCACAGCTGCGCTGCTCGGCCGCCCCCATGTGGGAAGCAACCCATGGAGCTGACCTCCCGGTAATGGGCTCCGACCAGCCTCTGGCCAAGTCCAACATTGCTCCAAGGGTTTGCTTTCATGGGCGGGGGAGAGACCATGCTGGCGGGACTCGGAGTGGAGTCCCTAGGCACTACCAGAAGTAATTCTTAAGCATTGCCAGGAGCAACAAACCAAACAAAAAAAAAAAATAAAATGAAAAGCAAGTTGACATAAAATTTTTTACTGCAACACTCTACTAAAAACAAAGCACCAGGTCAGGACTTTCCCAACTAGCAAAGCAATATTTTTATGACACTGCCGTATTGGCACAGGAACAAATCGAAAAATTGTAACGGAGTCCAGGAATGGCACACAGTGGACATAAAACAGTTCTATCATCACTAAGTAGGCATTGCAGACCAGGGAGGAAAAGCAAATTTTTTGGTAAATGATGGTTTAGATATGATTTTCCTGAGGGGGTAAAAAATAAATATATTCCCTTAGAGCATGTCATATTCAAAAAATCAATCCCAGGTGGTTTAAAGATTTTTATGTAAATATAAAATGATACACAAATTTTAGAAGAACAATATTTTGACATCAAGACAGGAGAACATTTCCAAAGACAACATAGAAAATGCAGAAAATGAAAGGAAAGATCAGTAATATGACATTAAGGATTTCAATTCACCAAAAGATAAAGTAACAAAACAAAAACTATAAGGTATCAAGTATGCTCTGGTAACACTTAAAGTTTACAAAGAAGTACTCTCCAATGTATAAGCAATGTCTAAACTAGAAATTAAAACAACAAATTGGTAAAATAGAGGCAAAATAAATAAATTTTCAGCAGTTTATGAAAATGAAACTTGGCCAATGTGTCTGAATCTTCGTCGCCTTAGTAGTCAGAGTAATTCTGTTTCAAGTCACACATACAACATCAGCACACATACAACAACAAAATGTCACACAGGCAACACCAGCAAAATGGAAGCATGTTTGACAACATCAAATGTGATGAGACTTTGGAGAAACCAGAAATCTTGTACAGTGATGGAAGAGGTATCTATTAGTTAAGTACTAAGAAAACTATTTCGCTTTTATGTAGGAAAATTAAAGATAAGTATATTCTAAGTAATAGCATATCTACTTCTAAATATCTAAATATTTATTCTTAGAAAACTGCCACACATGTTCTCCAGAAGGCATATATAAACATAACTTGACCCACTATTTATGAAAGAACAAATACTCCATTTGAACATCAACAGAAAAATAGGTAAATGTGTATTTCACATGATACACTTTTATAATAACACATTACACTACAGTAAAATGAGATACAACTACATAAATTTACTTAGGTGAATGTAGGCTACTTCCATTAGCTTTGATATGTTTCTAGAGTCAACTTATAAAAATTGCCAAAATACCTTCTTACATCCCACCCAAAATGGAGTGTTAAGTTTTGAATTAATTAATTGAAGTGGCTCGTTAAATAGGAATTGGCTTAAACCATATGCTTACAATGGTGGAAATAAAGATGAAAGAGGCTTTGGACAAATGGGGAGTGGGACTCTAATAGATAAAAAGCTTCCACCCTTTATTAGGCTTGACAATATCCTTGATCAGTGATCACTTAAGATCCCTTTCACGATGGTCTAGAAAGATTCAATTTGACCTAGTCGTGTGTAGTCCAATGTTAACTCACCCTCTGATCCTGATGGCTCAAACTTTATTTCAGGTCTTGCTAAGAACTCTGACCATCTTCTAGATTTCTGAACTGAACCTACAAAATGTAACATGCTCTAGTGCACGTCATCAAATGTTTTCTTTCTGCTTTCCCCAAAGGGCAGGAGAAATTTTGACTAAGAAGAAACATTAGATGACCTTGAACTAGAGCTGTTACAGCAACATGGATCCCAAATGTAAGAGCAAAAGTAATCAGCATCAATTAGTGGGTGCCCACCTACAAGATGGACTAGACACTTCTACATCAAGACCCTGAACTAGAAACAGTTTTGTATGGAGGCTCTTTATCTATTGTCCCCTGACCCATTGAGCAGCTGTCCAGTTCTCATTGGGCTACACTGACCTAGATTAGGGTCAAATGGACCAATTCCTTCTGGCACCAATACTTAAGCAAATCGAGTGAAAAGGGAAGTAAGTGGATCAAGCCTGACCAAAGGATATTATCAACACTGTAGACCAAACAACTAGCAGGGAAATTGAGAGTTGAGAGAAGATATTTATCATAGAGTTACATGGGTGATTTGTAAAGAAGAATACTAAGCCTCTTTAATGTTTAAAGTTATTCTAAAATACCCATATTGAAGCAATGGAATATGAACTACAGATATTTTATATTTACGAGTACCCTTCTCCCAATTAACTAATTCAAAACTTAAAGGAACAATCCAATTTTTGTAGGATGAGTAATTAACAGAAGCTAAATTTTCAAACTATCTGTTATTATATTTGTCTTACTAAAAACATATTGTATAATTATTCTAAATTATATGCTAGTGACAAGTATCTGGACCCATCTCAGAAGTCACCTATCAAGTAATAATGAAATATGGAGGAAATTGAACTGAACTAAAACAATATAATAGCAATAGAAATGAGAGCTTATCAGAGAATTAGAAAGATCTAACTTCTAAGTGTAATAGTCAATGATTTTGTTTCAAAATCACATATTAACATGTTTTTCATCATTCCTAAAAAAGCAAGTGTCTTTTAAGAAAATGAATAAAAAACAAGTAAAGAAAGAAAAAGGATACTCCAGTGAATAACATAACTCACAATTGAAATAGAACTGATATAAGTAAGCATGTCAAGAGAACTTGCTCCTAATTTTGTTCCATTTGTAAAGAAATAGTACCAAGATTGAGAAATCAGGTTATTTCTTTTCTCTAATGCTGATTATTGTTCAAATTATATGATTCACCACATTGGTAAAAAATAGATATAATAGACATAGTGCTCATAGCCTTTATTCCACTTTACAACTTACAAAAAAACCTGCATTTTTCTGATTTTTGTTGCCTTTTTTCTTTATATTATAATAAATAAATTAGCAAATGGGGCAAAAAAGATAGCGGAAAGGCCTAGTGCTGAGTGCACTTTTTTCCTGAAGGTCTGAGTTCAATCCTTTGAACCTGGCACTGCATGGTCCCCAGAGCACTGCTGGGTGTGATCTCTCTTTCTCTCTGGTCTGACACAGTATAATCCCCAATAAAATCCATGCTAGAACAACTTGACTTGATCACTCAATAGGAGAAACAGTGGAAAAGGGGAAGGGCCAATTTCATTATGTGATGTCATCCAGCAAGAGAATACAAGCGGAGCAAAAGTAAGTAAAACTACAGTGCACAAAAGGAGGAGAGAGAGAGAGAGAGAGAGAGAGAGAGAGAGAGAGAGAGAGAGAGAGAAGTGCCTGCCATAGAGGCAGGTTGTGTGTGGGTAGGAGGGTGGGAGGGAGGGCAACTGAGGACATTGGTGGTGGGAAATGGGCACTGGTGGAGGGGATGGATGCTGGAACACTGACTGTATGATTGAAACCCAATCATGAACAGCTTTATAATGTCTAACACACAATGATTCAATAAAAAAAAGTAGGTAAAACTTCAAAAAAGTTATGTACTATTAGGTTGCATTTTAAACCTTGAAAACATTTCTCAGTGTATTCTATAGAAACTGAGAGGAACATACACTAGAGAAAAACTCAGTGAAACCTTTTTGGTTTTCAAGCGTATTCAAGAGAAGCCTTGTAAGAAAAATGTTCTAAAACTCCCGTCAGAAATATTCCCCAAACAAAGAAACAAACTAAGGAAAGTAAAGGGAAACTTGCCTCACTATGTGTAAACCTTCCATCCTTAGCTGTTGGCAAGGAAGGGGAGTGGAAAGATAGTTACAGGAGTTAGGCTCTTGTCTGGCACCAGGCTAGCCCTGGTTGTTTCCTCAGCACAATGTATTGGTTCGAAGCACCCTCAGAACTGAGTCCACAGAGTCATGAGTAAGCCCTTAGCACAGCTGAGTGTAACTCCCAAACAAACAAAAGTCAACAAAGGATAAAGCATGTATTCGACTAAGCAGAAAGCTCCAGCGGAAGTAGTTGGGGGAACAATGAGCAACAAAATCCAGAGGCCATGAGGACCTTCACCCATTCCCATGCCCCAATGACCAAAAGAAACAGGTTATATGTCTTAATTAAGGTGCCAGGGATTGAAATCAGGGCCTCATACCTACAAGACAAATCCTCTAACTGTTGAGCTATATCCTAACCACAGTGAAAATTTACTTCCTTTCTCAGGCAAATGGATCTTCTCATTTACTGGCAAAAGCAAGAAGCATTGGTTGAAAAGATTCCATTTGTTGACAGAAACTCAACAAGGAAGAAATTCGAATGGCCAAAAAACATATGAAAAAAAATGCTCATCATCACTAATCATCAGAGAGATGTAAATTAAAACAACAGTGATATGTCATTTTACACCACAGAGACTGGCACATATTCAAAAGAGCAAGAACAACAAGTGCTGGCGTGGATTGGGGAAAAGGGGACACTCATCCATTGTTGGTGGGAATGCCGGCTGGTACAGCCTTTCTGGAAAACAATATGGACATTCCTCCGAAGACTAGAAATTGAACTCCCATTTGACCCAGCCATACCACTCCTGGGAATCTACTCTGGGAAGCCAAAAACACGCAGCAGAAACACCATCCCTACTTTTATTTTCATAGCAGCATTATTCACAATAGCCAGAATCTGGAAACAACCAAAGTGCCCTAGAATCGATGACTGGATAAAGAAGCTTTGGTATATCTACACAATGGAATACTATGCAGCTGTTAGGAAAAATGAAGTTATAAAATTTGCCTATAAATGGATGGACATGGAGAAGATTATGTTGGAGTGAAATTAGCCAGAAGGAGAGACACAGATACAGAATGTCTGCATTTATTTGCATGACATATATATGAAAATATTAAGATACCAATATCCAAGGTCAAGTGAAACATGCATCAGGAGGTCTTGTCAAAGATGGAAATTATCATAAACGTGTGGGAGTCAGAGGCTAGGTAAGACAGAAAATGGAACAGTGTGCTAGCAATTGTCGAAAGTACTAATACTAACCTAGAACTGAACATAAAATACAGGCAAAAAGATACACATGACAACCCTTTAATATATGTTCTGTAATCCATAGTCTGGAAGGGAAGGAAAAGAGAAAGAGATAGAGATAGAGCAGAAAGGGAAAAGAAATAAAGAACCTGCCATGGAGGCGGGCTGAGGGAGAGGGGAGGGAACCGGGGACGTTGGTGGTGGGAGATGGGCACTGGTGGAGGGATGAGTGCTGGAACATTGTATGACCAAAACCCAAATATGAACATTTTAATTGTATATCTTTGTAATTGTATATCTCACAGTGGTGTAATAAAATACTTTAAAAAAGTTCCATTTGTCTGCTTATTTATACTGTACCTTATCACAAAAGATTTAAGGCAGCTAGATAGTGTAGAAGAAGAGAAAGTGAAGTAGGGCTATTGAGGTCAAAACAATAAAATTTACTTATTTCTAAGTAATATAGAACTTCCTGCTAAATATTCCAAGAATTGTGTTTGACTGTAAGATAAAACTATTACTTAAATGACAAAATTATTTTTAAGATCAGTTTTGCAGGGCAGATATTTCTCCCACTGGGCTCGGTAATAAGGACCTGTGGGATTATACCAATACTTTACATTTTCCCATATGTGCAGCAAAAATTCCCACAAGACAATTTTTCAGCATCTTTCAATACATGTGGGGACTGGACAAAGAAGAACACTTCTTAGAACAATTCTGCTGGGAATGGGGGAATGAGTTAAGTCTTAAGAGCAATGTCTCATAATCCATCTTGAAACAAAGATGTTTTAACCATCTTCCTTACAAATAGCAAAAGTTGGCTTTTGCTTTAGGGACTTTTTAAAAAAGTTTAAGTAGGTGATTAATACATTTAATGAAATGATTGATAGGTGGCTTAAAATCTGTCATATTATTTTATGTCTTGAGTTTCCTTTTCTTCATTTAGTGTGTCTTATTTCCTTTAAAATTTTGGTGTTTTGGGAGTCCCAATATTAGCTTTACTTTTTTAGTTTATTTATTTATTTATTTATTTATTTATTTATTTATTTATTCATTCATTCATTCATTCATTCATTTGTTTATTTATTTATTTTGCTTTTTGGGTCACACCCGGCAATGCTCAGGGGTTTCTCCTGGCTCTGCAATCAGGAATTACTCCTGGAGGTGCTGGGGGGACCATATGGGTTGCTGGGGATCAAACCCAGGCCAGCACGGGCCGCCACATGCGAGGCAAAGGCCCTACCTGCTGGACTATCGCTCAGGCCCCCTACTTTTTAATATATTAAACTTTTCCACCTTTGCCAAGTTTCCTTGGCTACCTGTCAGTTGAATGAGTTTTCCTTACTAAATTAATCTCTCTAGCAAAGAGAATATGTGCATGGAATATTCTTTGAATTGTTGCTTGTTCAAAACCTGTTCTTCCCGAGTACATAGCTGAAGAGTATCTTGAAGATTAGAAAATAAATCTTTACCTGGGGCAGAGATAAAGGCCTTTGCCTTGATTGTGACTGAGGCTATGACAGTGGTTTAGCATAAGAGCACACCAGGTATGTGCCCTGAGCAAAAACAGGCATGGACCCTGAAAAAAAATTCTTGACCACTCTTAATTTTCTTTGCGCTTCTTAAAAATATCACCCCACAATCTTTAATTTTTTTATTTGCATGTTGCTTGATGAATCTGATGCCAGTTAAATTTTCCTAATTTTATGATAAAGTAACATGATCACTTTTCCTAAGAAAGCAGCAGATTTTTCTGTGTTCTGCTAGGGTATTTATGTAGTTCATCTTTGCAGGTGAAAATTCCAGGTAGTTGGTCAGTTCACTCAATGAGTCGATTAAGTTTTCTCTTATTTGTAAAAAGATATCTTGTATTATAGCTTTAAACTTCTGTTTATTCCATTACTTCTTTCCTTTTGAGAGAAAGTCTAATATTTACCCATTTGAACTTTCTGCCTGTTATTTGCTTCTGCCACTTTTCCTATAATAGTTGGCATTTTTTAACTTCCTTTGGTATCATTTTAATTTTCTTTATTCTCGCCAAAATTTCCATTGTTCGGTTTTCATTTAACTGCTCTCTCCTTAAGAAAAGTTTAATATATTATGTCTCTAATAATGGGTAATTGAAAATTGAAATTTAATGATATTTTGGTGCGTCTCTTCCATTGTTTGACTTGTCAATTTTATTGACAAAAATATTGGGCTTATCTGGTGCCACTCAGTGACTACTTGTTGCTCAGTCCTCAGTGATCATTCTCAGTGGCTACTCATGGCTCAGTGCTCAGTCTCAGTGGCTACTTGTGGCGTAGTGCTCATTCTCAGCAGTGCTTGGGGAATCATGATGCTGCTGAGGATTAAACCCCTGGCCTCCATCATCTCTGGATGCTCATTAGAGAATATTTGATTCTATATTCCAATGTCACTCTAAAATTTCATTAGCTGGAGCCAGAGCGATAGTCCAGGGGGTAAGGCATCCCATATGCTCCCCTGAGCTCTGAGTGCAGAGCCAGGAGTAACCCCTGATCATTGCTGTGAACAAAGAATATAAATAAATAAAATTTTATTAGCTGGAGTGTTGCAATTGTCAAATTTCTTCTAACAACTTAGTATACAATAGAATTGATTTTCTTCAGCCCTAAACCTTTCAAAACAGGTTTTCTGATATTCTTCTATTGTAGAGCTAAGTACTTTTAAAAAAAATATTTGTAGGAACTGAGGTGCTGTCATAATTCTCTTGTATCTATTATCTCATTCTTTCTTTCTTGTACTTGCATTTACTTCCAACATGAAGCTGGTTGGACATGAGTTGCCTCTGACAGAAAACTTGGAGTATTGAAAATGGACAATCCACCAGAGAAAGGGGAACTTAATATAATGTTGCTTGATTTGGTTCCTGGACCCCAAGTTATTGAGCTGAAGTCAGCAAAGGCATCAGACTACCAGGTTATGGGTCAAATTCCAGTTAGAACTCAAGAACAGATAGTTCATTATGAAGCTGACTTTATGAAATAGGCTTTTGGTTCAGTTAAATAATACTCAAATTGAGAGGTAATATGAAACCCAAGGTCAACTAAGTACAGACCAGCAGTTTACAGCAGCTTTCAAATTTCAGACAATTGTGATCCTGAATAAGAATTAAAACTGACCAGTGCCCTGTGAGACCTGTTGAGATGGCAAGTTTACTAGAAACTTGAGTAACTTCAATAAATTTTAGTTTTTCTTCTTTGTATAATAAAATTAAAAGACTTATCAAGCAGCTGTGTGAGGGGAAATGCTGGTGCGCCCCACAAAAAATCCCGGAGCAGGGTCAGGGATTTCCTTCTGCCCCAGGGGATTGGCAGCTGGCGGACAGAGAAAGACGCACGCAAGAATCCAGCAAAGTTTCAAAATGCTTTACTTACACAGGTTCTGGCATGTAAATTAGCAATAGGAAAATCCAGAACTTAGGGTTCCCAGTTGGGCCCCAGCCACGAGTAGGTCAAGGTGGCTACCATCACTTGTGAAAGCCCTGCAGAGAGGAGACAGCAAAAAGGCAAGAAGGGGAGCACCAACAAAAGGGACCCAGAAAGAAAGCAGGCTGCATATTTTACATCCCAGCAACACAGACTGCCTACTCCAAAGGAGACCAGTCAGGGTCAATCCCCTCAGGTAATTTCTCCCAGGACCTCACCTAGGTCCTTTGAGATGTTAATGTTGCCTAGCCAAGATCTTCCTTGGAAGTGCCCCCTGCAGGGTAGAGTGGAGGAGGGGCTTCTGAGATGAATTGAATACAAAGGCATGCATCTATACCGAAGAATATTCGATAGTCAGTTATATATTACTCCAAGCCTTCACAAGAGTCTCATCTTTACTTCATGGTTGTTTTGTATATTAGTCTTTGACTTATAAGAAAGCCATACTTGCTTGCTTAGAGGCAAACAGCATTTCTCTCTGGTCTAATTACTTAGAGATAAAATTACTTATATTGGCCAGGCAAATATACCGATAAGATCTAGCTAGTCCCATGATCATTGTGGCAGCATGAGAGAATATTTATACCAGCCAATATGGAATACATGGTCAAATGAACTGTCACATTCAAACTGTCCTCCTCCTATCTACAAAGTGGCCTGCAGGAGGCAACTCCAGGCCAGATGCAGAGACTCTGGGCAGGTGTACTGCAACAGCTGTTTACATGACATGAGAAAATGCATATAAATAACCTTACAGAATGTCTATAAGTAAGATTCCACTATTACTTATTTTTAACTATTATTTTTAAATTTTATTTTACCACCATGAAATATACAACAAAGATATTCATGATTGGGTTTCAGCCACAGTGTTTCAGCACCCATCCCTCTACCAGTGCACATTTCCCAACACCAGTGTTTCCCTCCCTCCTCCCTCAGCCTACCTCTATAGCAGGCACTTTCTCTCTCTCTCTCTCTCTCTCTCTCTCTCTCTCTCTCTCTCTCTCTCTTCTCTCTTTCTCCCTTTTCTTACACAATGTGGCTTGTAATACATACATTTAGGGGTTATCATGTATATCCCTTTGCCTACATTGAATTTTTTACTATGTTCTGATAAGTACAGTTGCACAAAGTTTTTCTGATTTTAATGATATTGTTATACTTTGATAGTAATTACTAAACCAGACACTTGTGACTTATATTTGAGTCTATTTTTAAATGTTTTTGCTTTTTATTTATTTTTTGAAGTTGATATAATCCTGGTTTTACAAATGTGTAAATTTAGGTTAAGGGATTATGGCACTTGTTTTTTTTTACATATAAATAATGGTAGAAGAACTAGAATTCACAAGTTTATTTGACCCCAAAGTCCAAGGTCCTGTCACAAAATCCTTTTCCAACTTATTGTTGCTCATTTGACTCCTTCAGTTACTAGATTCTAAAGTTTCATTTTGTTGGTCTTATTCTGACACTTTTCCTCAGCAAGCATATGCTATTTGAAGAGCATAACTATTCCTAAACATTTTTAACCTCTGTGCCCTTCTTTCTCAGAAAGACACCAGATTCATGAGAAATTCTTAGTAAATGCTATCATGCTGACAAAAAATCAACTTGCATTGTTTACATTTTTCTCAGAGAAGTTGATGGCCACTTTATCTACATCAAAAGAGCATTCTTTCCAATTCAAGACAAATCTCAAAGAGTGTCTGAGAAATAACAATGAATGTTTAACTAAAATAACTCAAACGTAGGAAATAGATGTATTTGAATTTTAAAAAGAAAGACTTTTAAAAAGAAATGTGTTGAACAAGGTAAGAAAATAATAGGATGATATATTAAAGATCTTGAAACTGAGAATTAAGGCACCAAAAGCACAGCTTTCAAAGGAAAAAGTCTGGCATATTTTACTGGGTAAAAGTCAACACAACACTTTTGCCTATACCACATTTTGCTGAAACCATACCAAAGTCACAAGAGCCAAAGAATGAAAGTGAAATTTGTTCATTTAAAGAATCAGAATGTGTAAAACTAATTTAAAAAAATCAATTAAAGCAAGTCAGACATTCTAACAGAAAAATTGGTGGTACCAGAGGCAGTAGATGAAGAGTGTAGGAAATATGGGTGAAGGTTATAAAAAGCAAGAATAAAAAACTACAAAATAAGTCCCAATTATTTAATGACTATAATTGGTATCATATTTTATCTTTGCAAAGTGCATAAAAATCTTCAAATTTTTTGCAACAAAAAAGTGTAACTGTGTGGTAATGTTATGAATGAGACCTACTGTGTGATCATTTAATGCGATATATACAATATTAAATCATTAAGTTGTACGCCTGAGACTAATGCATCATTATACACCAACTATATCTCAACTGCAGACAGTAAAAAGAGAAAACAGAGGCAGAAATGAGTGGATGACAAGTCTCAGAAGAAACTCAAGTGGCTAACGAACATATACACTCACCCTCACTAGCAATAAGGAAATGAAAATTAAATAGCAACATCATACCAGTTACCTCCCATTAATTGCCTAATAATCAAAAAGAATCATCTATTTAGTGCTGGCCAGAACATAAGTGAAGAGAAACTTTCAATACCATAAATGGGGACATAAATTTCTGTGGCTTATTTAAGGTCCAGAGAAGTTGTATCATGAATGGTGGGTTGTGAGATTGGAAGTGGTCCATTATTTCATCCTTTGCAAGGTGATTTTGCAGGTTCTCTGATTTCTGGCTGTGAGGAAAGGCTGCTGAAGGAAACAAGCCTAGTGTGCTGAGACTGGCAGTCCCAGATGAGGAGAACCCAGGGCAGTCATCCTAGGGCTAGCCATCTCACAGCTGCACTAACAATGCATGAACAAAAGTAACCTTCTGTGTAGGCTTTACACAAGCAGCAAATACTCACATTCAAAAGTCTCATTTTCCTCCAAAGCACCACTGGTGGACACAGAAAGCCCGCATACCTTCTCATAGAAGTCCTCTCACATGGCAAGGCCATAGGTCCCCCCCAAAATCCTGAATAACCTCGACGCACAAGTTTTAATGCATCTGTCAAAATATGAGGTCAGAGGTTGGAAGTTAGTGTTAATTGCAGGGCTCTTTTCTCACCAAATACTTAGTTCGGTTCAAGACAGCCCTGCTTTGGAACTGTCTTGGAGTCCCCAAGCATTTCTCCAGCATTTTTCCTGAATGCTGAGGCTCATTACTTACCGGAGACAGCAGTATCAAGGGACTTGGTGGATATCTGTCAGATTCAAGGGTAGAAGTCACAACAGTCTCCCCAGAACAAGAGAAGCCAGCCAGGGACAGTGGCTCAGTCATTAACCTCCCCAGCACTTAGCAGGAAACAGGGAGGGTCCAGGGGGACTGCAACAAATCAACAGTGGAGCTAAAATGACCTGACTATGGAGCTTCCTAGGGCTTCCCAAACAAAAATCACCTCTGTGCCCCCCCTCCACCCCACACACCTCTTCAGAGTTTCTTCTTACTGGGATCTGGGTTTACCCAACTCCACGATAGCTGTTTCTGCCTCTCTGAGATGCAAAAGATCTGTGTAGACACAGTAAGACACATTTCCATGCAGGAATTTATGCCCAAGCATAATATTCACCACGTGACTAAATTAGGTGAATACAAAATACCCAGAGCTTCATAAACAGCTTCGGGGATTTAGATTGTCGAAATGAATTATAATATCCCCCACTCCACGGAACATTCCAACTAGCTATGTTTTGAAGAAGGCTAGGGTGGGGAGGAGACTTGATGAATATCTTAGCTCGCATGACAATAGGTTTATTAATTTGCTATTTTCTTTCTCATCAATATAATTGGCTTGATCTCTTGCTTTCCTTGCAGCTTTTTGTAATTATGGATATCTGGAATGATGGATAGATTAAATACAACCCTTGCCAGCATGAAAATAATAGCTACAAAAATATGTATCACTCGTCTTCCCATTGTTCATCGATTTGCTTGAGTGAGCACCAGTAACATCTCCATTCATCCCTGTTATGGGCTAGAATAGCCCAAGGGCATCTGCTCGCTCTAGGGACAAAAAAGAGCCTCAAACCATTTGCTCAGGTTGATCCAACCTGAACCTGTACCTGAACAAAAATATGTATCTGTGTCCAAAAACACATTTGCGTTTCAAAAAATCCTCAGATTGCTATTTTTTTAGTACAAGGAGTTTATAATAATAACAAAAATACCACTGTGTGATCAGTGAACAAAAAAATTTGACCTTGGAGAGTCTCAGATACTTAAACTTTCCTCCTTTCTATGTTCCTTTAAAAACCCTTCTAGACACTTGCAAAGTTTGACCTTGCCAGTTTGTTCACAAGCATTGATTGAGGCAGCAGCCTACTGTGATCAAGGTACCCAGAAAGATGGTATCTCTTTGATAACAAATCCTTTTATCAGTGACCTGAATAAAATGTCAGTCGCACAAATTTCTGGCAAAAATACTTCACGCAGAGAGGAGTACAAATGCAGAGAAGCCAAAGGAGGGTCTCCCAGGTTAGTTCTGGTGAACACCAAGACGGGTTGCAGGGAGGGAAGCAAGAGCTGATATAATGAGAAGATACTGGGGAGGTCGCAGGGGCCAGAGTCATACATTCCTTACATCCTGCTGAAGACTTTGATTTTCAATGAATGAAACAAATATCTCTGCAAGTTCATAAAGAAATGACACCCAATTTAAATATTCCAAGATAAGTGTGCTTATGAAAGTAATAAAAAGAAGGTTGGAGAGGGGAGAAGGTCAATGTGGACACAAGTTCAGAGGCTTTTCCAATAACCTAGTTTGGGAGACACTGGTGGATGGGCCAGGGTCGGGCAAAGCAGGCAAATATCACTAAGATTCCAAAACCTGCACAGGATTTGCAGTTCCCTCAGAGGACATGAGAGGAGTTGAGGGTGATCACAGCTGTTTCTGGGAGGAATGGCTTTGTCCCTTAACAAGAGGGAGGAGGAAAAGGAATGATTGGGGAACGTGTATTCAAAAATTCTGCTTTTATTTTGTTTTATCCATAACCCTTTCTCTACATGAAAGTGTTCTTGCTTTCCTTTATTCTTTTGGCTTACTAAGAGGTGGGCCTCCAGGGTATACCCTGGAAGTGCTTAGGGGCCATGTAGTGATGGGATTCAAACTCAGGTGCTGCCTCCCACCATGAAACCCCCAATCACACACACAAAGCTGGGAACCCTAACTGCTGAGCTACTCTCCTCCCCCTGAGCTCTGGTGCCTGGTCACAGTATGTTAACCGGCCCCCTTCTTGACAAGATACAGCCTTCTGCCCTAGGAAACACCATTGCATAATTACTCTGAATCTTCATACAGTTGGCTCACAGGAACACCTGGCACAAAATTATTTTTAGGAGCTGGTGTCATAAAAACATTTTAAAAAATATTTTGAATACCACCCCATTAAGAATCATTACTCTCATGTCTCTCGTCTAAGCAATTAATTCTTGCACTTTTTTTTCTTTTTGGGCCATACTCAGCAGTTACTCTTGACTCTGTACTCAGGAATTTCTCCTGGCTGGCTCAGGGATCTAGCCCTGGTCTGCCATGTGCAAGGCGAGCACCTTACCCGCTGTATTATTGCTCCGACTCATAATTCTTGTTTTCTGTGCAGGTTCTGATTTACTCTAAGATACATTCAGACAAGAAAGAATAGGCCTTTGGGCAAGAAAATTTGTCCCTAAAAAAGGGTAAAGCTTAAAAGGAAAACCCTGTTCCACGTGCAGGGAAACAAGGCAACCCGATGAATCCTGCCTCAGTGCAGCCCTGGAGTCATGGTTTAATCATATCCCAGCCAGAAAGCTGCTCATTAATATGGCGGTCAGTGAGAGGTTTCAATATTACAACCATAACACAGGCTTATACATCAATTATCTAAAAAGTGAATCGGAGCAAAGGAAAATGTGTGCCTGTTACTACTACTGTCCCTTGTATTCAGTAGAGGGGACTGTGGAATTACTGCGTAATCCTGTCTTGGGAATGACGCAGTAGCTGATTATCCCCAAGAGAAGGAAAGCTTCTGTGAAAGGCATCCATTGTGTGAATGGGCAGAAAAAACATACCAAGGGCTGCTGACTTAGGAGCAGTTAAGAGGAACTCAGACGAAACAGAGCACTGACGTTACAATTTTATTAGAGACTCCAGATGGAAAGAGACAGGCGTCAGTTTAATGGCAGCATTTCCCACATCTGTAGGCTGTTGGGTTTATAGATCTGTTGTTGCTTTTTCGGCAATCACCTCCCCTGCTTACCATCTCCCTCCCCCACCTCCCTATCACTGAAGAAGCTCTCATCAAAGTTATTGATCCAGCCTTGAGCAGGCAGGAAGTCAAACAAAGCCCCAAGAAGAAAAAGCAGTGACAGTTGATTAGCAAGTAGAATATCTGGAAGGGGAGAAGGATGGGGACAAAACATGTGCCCCACTGGTCTCAGATGGGAACAACCTTATCATCACATCAATAACAATAGCCATACAGTGGTGCCTAAATGTCAGGTCCACCACATCTAATTTCCCCACAGTCCTGAGAAGCTTAGGCTAGTAATCACAGGTAAGTAAACTGAAAGATCCGGTACCCAGTTACCTACTGGTGAGTGATGGAGATCAGGTTCAATTTGAGTGCCTGACTCCCAAGCTCCGTACTTTTATCTTTGTGTTTTTGATTAACTCACATATGGTAGATCAGACATACAGGCAAAGGAATTGTCTCCAGAAAAGAAAAAAAGGAAAGGAAAAGAAATATTCTGAGTGATTGGTGTAGGACAGTAAGCAGAATGCCGGTCATTGGTTACCTTGATAAGACCAAGTTGGAGGCAAAAGTCTGAGGAGAATTAAAGAAAGCAATTAAAGAAAACCAAAAAACACCTTCAAATAATTTTTCTTCAAAGGATATAGCTTCAAAGGTGGTGAAGCAGAAAATAAAATACGATGATGAGATGATCTCTTTACAATGAATCTTTGACCGGTAGATAAGAGCTTTATTTTGGTATTTTATATATTTTGTTTTGTGTTGGGGTCACACCTAGGGGTGCTGAAGGTTTATTCCTGGCTGTGATGAGGGATCATTCCTGGCCAAAGACCATATGGAGTGCCAGGAACTGAACATGGGTTGTCAGCATGCTCCAGATGCCCAAACTTATCAATTTTCCTATTTACACATTTTTTGGGGCTAAAGAACTTAAGCCTTACAATGCTGAGTTATCAACTATAGTCATTGCATTGCTATTGAGCACTGGAACAACATTCATTTCATAACCAAATGTTTGTAGGGTTTTACCAACCTTTACCCATTTTCACTATTCCCAGCATTCCAGGCATACACTTTGATAGTTTGACTTTTAAAAATCATTTCACATTAAGTGATACCATAAGACACTTGTCTTTGGCTTATTTCACATAGCATATGAATGCTCTCCAAGTTCATCTATGCTCTTGTAAATGGCACAACTGCCTTCTTAACACTGAATAATAGACCACCACGTGAATATGTGTGTGTGCTTCATACCTGTTCATCTGTTTCCATATCTGAACTATCCTGGATGATGCTGCATGAACCAAGGAGTGAACACTGCTAGTCAAGGAAATCACTTCACTTCACTTGGGAAGATACTCAGAAATGGATTGCAGTGTCACACGGTAGTTCTATTTTGAACTTCTTGAGGGATTTCTGTTCCCACAGTACTCGTAGCAGTTTGCACCCACCAACAGTAGACAAGGGTGCCCTTTTTTCCACATCCTTGTCAACATCTATTACCTTGCATTTTGAATAACAAGTATTCTGATGGGTATGATGTGGGATCTTATTGTGGCATTGAGTTGTATTTTCCTGATGATAACAATGCTTATCCTTAGCAAAGCTCTACCCATGTTGCCATGTAGCCATGCTTACTTACTGAATATCTTCTACAGAAAACTGGCTTTTTTTTTGTATCACTGTACCACTGTCTTCCCGTTCATCATCGATTTGCTAGAGCGGGCCCCAGTAATATCTCCATATGTCCTGTCTCATGCTAGTAGAGCCCAAGGGTATCTGCTTGCTCCAGGAACATAAAGAACCTCAATCCATTCCGGAATGAGGTCTATAATTGTTACTGGTATTTGGCATATCAATTACAACACGGTAGCTTGCCAGGCTCTGCCATGCAGGTAGCATACTCTTGTAGTCATCTCTAAGTCCAGCATTTATTGATGAACTGTGCAGCCGCTTGGCCACGCAAGCCGGGCTGTGATAGGCTGGTCTGCTGGGTGGAGTTCTGATGAGAGAGAAGCCCGGATGTGAAAAATGGAGGCCCTCATGGAGTGGGGTGTCGTCTGGCTTGTTGCAAGGCTCTGCTTTTTTTTTGGTAATTATCACAAAGCCATTAATTTTTCAATGGCTTTTGAAAAATAATAATGATACTACAGTCACTCCTTCCCCCCCCCCCCCATCTTTTTAATTGGGTTACTTTCCTTTTAACTAATGAGCAAGATAAGTTTCTGGTATAATTTCTGTCTTAATCATCTTATCAGATATGTAGCATGTAAACATTTTCTCACATTCTATGAACTGTCTTTTGTTTTGTTGATAGTTTTTTCGCTTGATTTTTTTGCTTTTAGTGCCTTTGCTTCTGATGTCAAAAAATATCATCACCAGACCAAAGTTGAAAAGTTTACATGCTATGTTTTCTTCAAGGCATTTTGCAGTTTCAGGTTTTAGGTGTGAATCTTTAATACACTTCGAGTTGATTTTAGGTATATTGTAAGAGTTTTATGTTTGTTCCTAGATTTGAAGGTCACCCACTTTCCCTTATTTTTCTGCCTAGAATACTATGAAAGCCAACATCAAACCAAATACTTGGATTTGAGAAAGCATATTAAAACTTCCACTCAAAAATCAACCATTTTCAGGAGAAAATAAAACCATGCAATCACTGATAAGAATTCCACTACCTAAGACATTGGTTTTAACAGTTATATGAAAACACGTCACAAAAAAAAAAAAGTCTTGGTGTGACATGCTCTAATAATGCTCAGAAGAAATATATTTAGTGATAAAAAAAATCTTACACCTGGAAAGCATCAGACTATTTCCAATTATTAATGTCCAAGCAATTCAATGTTTTAACACTACCTATCAAATCAACTTTTGATAAATTATTATTGCCCCATCCTTCCCTATCAAAGCTGAAATTACATTTGTTTTTTAGCTTGGGTTTGTTGTTCTGTTGCTGAAGTATTACTTTTATTTTTTAAATTTTTATTATTATTTTTTTTTGTCACAGCCAGCCTGGTTCTACACTCAGGATTTACTCCCGGTGGTGCTCAGGGGACCATATGGGATACTGGGACTCGAACCCCGGTCGGCCGTGTGCAAGGCAAACGCCCTACCCTCTGTGCTATCGCTCCTGCCCCTGAAGTATTACTTTTTTTTTTTTTTGCTTTTTGGGTCATACCCGGCAATGCTCAGGGGTTACTCGCCTGCGCTCAGGAATTACTCCTGGCGGTGCTCGGGGACCATATGGGATGCCGGGGATCGAACCCAGGCCGGCATGGGCCAGTCGCTGCAAGGCAAACACCCTACCTGTTGGGCTATCGTTCTGGCCCCTGAAGTATTTATTACTTTAGAAGTTTAAGATATTACATTTTTATTTATTCTCAGCCACATGCTCTCCTATTTTTTTTTTATTTTTTTTTTTTGTCTTTTGGGTCACACCCGGCAATGCTCAGGGGCTACTCCTGGCTCTGCACTCAGGAATCACTCCTGGCGGTACTCGGGGACCATATGGGATACCAGGGATCGAACCCAGGCCGACAGAGGCCAGCCGGCAAGGCAAATGCCCTACCCGCTGGGCTACGCCCGGCCCATGCTCTCCTATTTTAGTTTTTAATTATAGTTCTTCCAAAATCTATTATTTTGTTGTGAAGGTGTTATTTTCTAAACCTAAATTATGCTAGCTGGCCTAATTAATGCAGGTCTAACACTGAGCTTGCATTATTACTGCCTTGCTGTAGCTCCACTGAGGGACTGACCTAAAACATTTTTTTTTAGATGGTGAAAATAGTGATTGGATTGTTGCAAAAGCTTTCTAACTGATCTTCCTGCAATCCTGGAATCCTTTTCCCACAGCCTGTTCCCTAGGTGCAGGCAAGGGAATAGTTTAGTACAAAATCATGTCTGGACGGTAAGCGATTGTTTGCACTGTTCAACACTGGCAATCTTTGCATGCGTCCCTTGAGCCCTACGAGTGACCCGACACCAGCCAGTTGAGCCTTAAACAAAAACAAAATAATAACAACAAAAATCATGCCAAATCCCTCCTCTTTTAAACCTTCCAAGTGCTCTATTTTTCTTCTAAAAAAGAGGTTGGGAGAGATATTTACATTGGCCTATAGTTATACAGGATCTTGACTCTATTACACAGCACAAATTGAACAATCTTGCAAACATATTTTTGGGACAGATAAAATGCACAAAAGGAGTGTCTGTGGTATAATTATTTTTCAAAAAGCATATTGTATTTTGATCAACGTAATGACAGTAGCATTTGGGGGCAGAGAGTGCATGGAGTTGTAAATAGAAGAGAAATAAGGCTGAGGAGATATTGATAGATTATTTTGGACCTGATGTTGGTAATGACGCACTTTGTGATCATTATCAAATTGTAGAATTTCTAGTTGCATGTATCCAATAGATTATTATTAGCTGGTCTACACCCGAGTGCTCACGGCTCTTCCCTAGATCTATGCTTAGGCATCAGTTCTGGCAGGGCTCAGGGGACAATACGGGGTGCTGGGAATCAAACCCAGTTTAGTTCATGTGTAAAACAAGTGCCCTACTCACTGTACTATAGCTTCAGACCCAGATTATTATTTTAAAATAAAAATAAGAATGGAAGGCTGGAGCAATAATATAGCAGAAGAGTTCTTGTCTTCCATGTAGGTCAACCTGGTTTTGGTTCTCAGCATCCTGTATGGTCTCCAGAGGCCCCAACAGATGGAAAAGTAAGTCCTGAGCACTAGATGATATGGCCAAAAAGAACCAAAAAATGATTAAGAGAATGGGAGGTTGAGGAACTGAGGCAGGCAAACATAAAAAATGATTTCAAGAAACTTTACTCTCAAGGAAAAAAAAAGCAGGGCAGTGGGGGGCGGGGAGAAATGGAATTATTGGAGTCAAGACTTTTAGGTTTGGTTTGGTACTTTGGAACGGGAGATATAAAAGCATGCCTATTGTGCTGTGGGGTCCAATATGCAGGGTCAGAGAGAGGTGTTCTAGAGGGGAAGGGGACAGCTGCCATGAGAATGCCCTTGGGTAATCAAGAGGGAATGAGACAGAATGGGCGAGAAGGATGGTCCAAGACAGAAACAGGGTTTAGAGGATTTTGATGATGATGACTGAATGACTGAATGGTCTGGGCTCAGAATAAACTGAGAAGGTGGGACCTGAAAGAAAACCGGAGCTATAAGTGACAAGTGACCTGAAATGCTGACTTCAGATGGCTACAGAATTTAACCAGCATGAAGAGAGACCAGTACTAGACTCTAAGACCTTTGAAGGGAAGATGTACAATCTTTTCTAATTATAGTTTCTTTATGGACTGGCTTCACTAGAATAATAAATCAGATTGTCTTGTGATAGAAGTGAGGAAAAAGGAATTTTATATGGCCTTTACGTTGCCGATTAGGGAAGGAAGAAATCTTGAATGAATTCCTAACAAAGGAATTGTGGAATTAAATATATGTGATTATCCTGAAGAAATCAGTGAGTTGGGCTTTGCTTTCTGAGATTATAAATTTTAACAGCATTGCTATGAAGTGAGGAAATCTCATACAAGTGGAAGCAACTTAAATTTGTATCCCCTTTTCCCTTTTGGGCCACATCTGGCTGTGCTCAGGAATTATTTCTTATTCAGTCTGTGCTTATGGATCAACCCTGGAGGAACTGGAAGGGGCGGTATATGGGGTGCCAGGAGTTGAACATGGGATGGCTGCACGCAAGACAAGCACCTTACCTGTCACACTTCTCTCTAGTTCTCACTGAATTCTTTAAATCATTTAACATTAATAATTATTTTTCTTTAATGACTGTATTTTTTGTTTTTAATTTGTATTTAGTATATCACATATAATTCTGTTAAGACAGGATTAGTTTCCCTTAATCTTTCTTCTAGCTACCCCTCAAAAATGAAACAAAACCAAATACAGTGCTTCTATCATTGTCTTTGGAATAATTTGCCTTTCCTTAATAAACTCAAAGTGCTAATTTAATTTTCCTTTATTTATTTATTTATTTATTTATTTATTTATTTATTTATTTATTTATTTATTGCTTTTTTGGGTCACACCCGGCAATGCTCAGGGGTTTCTCCTGGCTCTGCACTCAGGAACTACTCCTGGCGGTGCTTGGGGGGACCATATGGGATGCCGGGATCGAACCCAGGCCGGCATGGGCCGGCCGCGTGCAAGGCAAATGCCCTACCCACTGGACTATCGCTCCAGCCCCTTTTCCCTTTTAAAAAGTAATCATTTGACTCAAGAGGTGGTCTCATCTGGTTCCAGAACAGTCTGGGTTTACGATCACTCGAAAAATGTGTCATTCTTCCTCCTTAGAACATGGAGTACTTGGCACTAACTCCACAGTTTTGAACTCTGTATCTGGGGTAACATAAATTTGAGTCTCTTAATGCATTTCTGTGGCTTTAGCATATTACTTTCCTATGTGTGCTATTGACTATAACCAAGTGATCGGGGATAATGAACTACAGTCCTCTTCCTACATTTGTTATAAAATAGAAATGGGTTACCGTATGAAGACTTTGTTATCTCCTTGGAAATGACTAATCTTTGAAACTATTGGTTTATCATATATTCTCCCTCCTTTAAAATACTCACACTCTCTCTCTTTCTCTTGGGTTTTTCTGTCTGTTGTCTATGTATTATCTTCAAATATAATTTATTTTAGTAATACGATGAAAGACAGTGTTTCTCAACCTTTTTCTGATCATGGCCCCCTTCCAATTTTATTTCTTTCCGGGGCTCTGACCCAAGCCTTGTGCTGTGTCACCCCCGTTTTTGCAATTTTGACCATGATGGTCAGATGGCCCACGTTTGAAAAAATCGCATATTTAAGCCTCTCAGTTAAAATGGACTTGTATCACTTGTATCATTTGTCTTCCCATTGTTCATTGATGCTCAAGCGGCACCAGTAACATCTCATGCGTCCTGTCGCATGCTAGTGTAGCCTAAGGGCATCTGCTCGCTCCAAGAACACGAAGAGCCTCAAACCATTCATTTAGGTCATGGGAATGAGATCTATGTTACTGGTTTTTGGCATACCAAATATGGGCACGGGTAGCTTGCCAGGCTCTGTCGTGCGGGTGGTATACTCTCAGTAGTAGGCTCTCATCTTGTGCATTTACTGATGGACTGCATGGGGAGAGATAGGCTTTTCTCTTGAGTGGAGCTCTGACAAACTGTGGAGTCCGGATGCTGAAAATCACTGCCCTCATGGTGTGGGGGGTTTCTCTGGCTTCTTGCGAGGTTCTACTGGAATGGCGGGCCAGGGCTAGAATCCGTCTTCCCTCCTGGGTGCCTCATGATTAACTGAGCACAGGAGAGCTGATAGCAGCTCTGTCCCATGTATCTGTGGACAGTTAAAGTTATATCCAAGCCACTAAAATGAAATATTATGTTTTTAGCGTCTGTCTTCTAGAACAGTCCCCAAAATGAATTTTTCATTCATTCATTCAGCCACTGAATTTTTTCAGTGGCTGAAAATACTGGATAAGTGAGGGCTCACATATCCAGTTATTGGACATCTGTGTTCTCTCACTAACCTTAATAAAGTATGATCATCACACTTTAATTTTCCACAAATGAAAAGAATCTCCCCACGGTAATCCCAAGAACAGCATCTATTCCATACCCACAAGTCTGAGTGTCCCATTTCCTGATCACTACGGCTTCCCTTCCATTTCATCTTTACATCTGATGTAGCGCTTTGAGGCCAACTGTTTTTTTTAACTGTACAGGAATAAAACGCTCCCGCCTGCCTTACCAAAGCCAAGATGCCCAAGTTTTTCATTATCCTGACAGTCTTGCACATGGCCTACATGCGCCACACTATCTCTTTTCTGTTAAAACTGTTTTGTAAAACCCCAGTTAAAGCTCTGCCTGTTCAACCCCAGCATCTAGGTAGCTGAATCCACCTGGAGAAAAATACCAGCTCTGACTGATTTCACTTTAGTTCCTGACCAGGTCCTTCAAGGGAAGTGCTCAGCAATCCCACACTGCTGCAGTCATTAACTGTCCTAGGAAACTATTCCCAAAGTTCTCCTCTCCTCTCTACCTTCCTTACTCCTCTCATATCTGTCATTCCACAAATGAGCCCACAGTGGCTGCCTTCGTGTCTATTCCCAACAATAGGGTACTACAGAAACTTGCTCCAGAAAAGCCTGTTACTCTTTGCTCTTTATATTTGCTTCTTCGTTGGATAATTTCTATTAGCATCCAAGCATGAAGAAATTTCTCCAATCTAAGAAATACCCCACCTACTCCAGCAACTGTTCCATTTCTTGGCTCCCTCACCCCTGCAAAACAAATTCGCAGGGCGGGAGCAATAGCGCAGCCGGGAGGGCATTTGCCTTGCATGCGGCTAACCTGGGTTCTATCCCCAGCATCCCACTTCATCTTTACATCTCATGTAGCACTTTGAGGCCAACAATTTTTTAACTGTGCAGAAATAAGACCTTCCGCCTGCCTTACAAAGCCAAGATGCCTGGGACCATTCTCCCAAGCACCTTCAGGAGTAATTCCTGAGAGAAGAGCCAGGAGGAACCCCTGAGCATGGCCAAGTGTGATTCAAAAAGCAAATAAACCAAATTCCCAAGAAGATCTACCTCTTCCCATCATCTCCCTATCTTCTGTCTCTCCCCAAACTCCCCAGTCAGATTTATCCTTACTATCTCACCAAAGCATTATTTTCAGTTATGCTAGTTATCATCCACAGTCCAAACATCACGGTGAACTGCTAAGATTACTAAAGACTATGTTAGTCTGTTGCTCAGGGGTTCCTTCTGGCAGCGCTCCAGGGAAATGGGAAATAAGGGATGCTGGGGATCAAGGGGGTTCGGCCACATGCAAGTGCCTCCCCCTGTGCTATATCCCCAAATAAGGACTGTTTAAGCTGGTAATATTAAAGAATACTCTAAGTGGTCGCACTGACTCTGCTCTTGTTGCTCAGAGTCTGTGCTCTACCCCACACTCAGATGAGATGCTTTTCTTGCTCTGTCTGTCCCTGGCTTCCATCTGGCTAAATACCAATGACCAAACAGTGGTCTCTGAGGGTCAGTCTCCTCTTGTATTCTCTCCGTCGGCCCCACAGACCTCCTTGCTGCTTTTCACATGCACAAGCCTCATCCCAATCACTGTCCTTCCAAATCCCAGTTTTTACCTTCGTTGTGCCATTTATTTGGGATGTTCTCTTAAAGTTCACTGTATATTCTGCTCTATCACTTTACTCACATTTCTTCAAGCACCCATGTCTCAAAGGAACCCCTGACTCCTGTCAGAAAACAGCATTTATTTGTTCCTGTGTCCTTCCTTGAGGAATTCAGACTATCCGACGAATCCTGATTCACCAGGGCCAGTACATTCCATTGGACCCACGCCAATGTAGCCCAGGCATCTGGTTGATCAGAATATGAAGAGCCTCAAACCTCCTCAGGGTCTTAAGGAAGCACCACTTGTAGGTGGGCGCGATCAGACTAGATAATACAACATAAATATATCTATCTATGTATTTCCCCTTATCTATTTATGAACCCCCATGTGGAGCAGTCCCTGGAGAGCTCTCCCACACGGTAGAGCCTGGAAGCTGCCCTGTTTTATTTGATATGCCACAAACCAGTAACAGTTATAGACCTCATTCCCATGACCTGAAGGATTGGTTTGAGGCTCTTCGTGTTCCTGGAGCAAGCAGACGCCTTGGGCTACACTAGCATGTGACAGGACATATGGAGATGTTACTGGTGCCTGCTCAAGCAAATTGATAAAGTGATAATACGGAAGACAAGTGATACAAGTGATGTATTTCCCCTTAGAACCTAAACTCTTTGGAGAGTTTGTTAGAAAACTTCTGTATACAGAAGATATTCAATACATATTTGCTGGCTGGATGCATCATGCATATTTATTTTCATTAAATGTGCATATAATTGTGACATTATAAAAATTAAAAATATCTGTTAGTAGGAAATTAATTTCAGGAAATCTCAAAATAGAACCCAATGCCAAAGTCAGCTATTTAAAAAGGGCGATGGATCATAAATATAGTAGAGGGGTTTAGGTACTTGCCTTCACAAGGCTGACCCCAGTTTGATCCACATCACTGCATATGGTCCTCTGAGTACCAGCAGGAGTGATATTAGAGCATAGTGGCAGGAGTAAGTCCTGAGTACTGCTGGGTGTAGCCAATAAAAACAAAAAACAAAAGATTTTAATAAAAAGGTTGACGCCTTGGGGCTGAGGAGCTTGTATAGGAGATAAGGCGCTTACACTGTAAATGGATCACAAGCCAGTAATAGACCCCTGCACATTGCTAGGTGTGGCCTTAACACCCCCCAAATGGTAAAGTCTTGACATCCTGGCATGAAAAATACCTACAAATGAGTTAAATAAGGAAAAGAGTACAAACAATAGTAAATAATTCCAATTTTATAGGAATTCTATGTGCCTCCCTGTCTATGCCCACAATTTATATTTTCAGAAAATGCATGAACTGTTTTATATATAAAATAAAATTTATAACACACTAATTTGTCATAGGTTACCTCCAGTTAGTGGGATTAAAGGGGGACAAGGAAATTTTCACTTTTCATTTCATAAACTTTTATAATAAAATTTTAGATCTTTCAAACACAAGGAATTAAGAGATTTAAGTGATTCCTGATGTTTGTAGACGGTGTCCATGGTTCTGAGAAGACACAGGAAAAAAAGAGGTTATAGGGGAAAATAAATGGGAATGCTTCCTGCTTTGGGTCATGAATGCACAGAGCAAAGCTTGCAGGGAAAGGTTTATGCAACTTTCGTGAGCAATAGATATTTATTGAGTCTTTACCAGGGAAAAACTGACAGATTTAGAGACAAGATGCATGCATTTTCTTAATTCTCAGAATAGAACTGGAAGGTAATATCATATCAGGTCTAGAAAAACAAGGCTCAGAGCACCTCACTGTTTGCTAGCCAAGTTTAGCCCAGAGGCAATGGAGCTGGAGTTTGGATGGCCCAAGCTGCCCTCACATAAGTGAATTTGCACGCTGGGATCAGATGGCAGAAATGAACCCTGGAGCTGACACTTACTTGGGGCTGGGCCCTTCAACAGGCCCAGGGTCAGGTGGCGAATTCTCACAAACTTATTCCCTTCCTCCTTCAGAACCGCTCTGGTTAGAGATGTAGAGGAGAGTGAAGGGTGCTGGGGTCTGGAGGCCAAGTCACAGGAGGGGAGCACCTGGATGGCACTTTGAAAGTCACCGGTCAAGGTTAGAGAATCCCAACAGCTCGGAGGAACGGAAACAACTTCCCTCTTTCTAATCATACCCAGCTAAAGAGAATGACACAAAATGGCCCTGGGACGTGGGTTCTTTTCCTGTGCCTTGCCGAAAAGAAAGTCACACAGGGAAAGTGCCAAGCTAACAGCAGCTACTGTGGAGGTGGTAGGGTCCCTTGGATGCGAGGAATCCTGGAAACATCCAGAACCTGAATGAGTAAATGAATAATGTAACATCCCCATGCAGAAAAGGAAACAGGTGCAAAGAGACACAAAATTTAAGCAAATATATGCATGAGTAACTAAGGGAACCAACATCTGATAGTGCTGTTCTGGTTTCTAATCTCGGCACTTTCCCTTTATAGGCTGGGAGCATGGGGCCGTGTGGAAGGCTCAGATCCAGAACACGAGCCAGCAGCAGACGCTGAGGATGGGTAGGCCAGGGTCCGAGAAATGTAGACGATGAGGATGGGTAGGCTGGGCTCTGAGAAGTGTAGAAAAGAAAGCGATTTAGGGACTCGCTATGAATCACAGGAGAAACACAATTGCCAGTTGTCCTGTCTTTGTTTCAGTGGCAGAGCATTCAGTTATAGAGACGGTGAAAAATGATTTTTAACCGGAAGCCTTCGTGACTGACTTGGCTTTGCCAATGGGATCTGATTAGTATTCCTGAGACTTCATTAGTTTGAAGGAAATGCTCAAATGACAAGAAGCCAATAGCAGTAGCTGAGACTTAACATTTTAACCTAATTTCTCTAGTAATGTTTCATAAATGGGACCTCCTTTTCCCAAACTAGCTGGATGTCGCTGAAGCAAGCCATCCTGACACCCTCAGGTTCACCTTCACAGAACCAGCCAGAGGATGCATCTCTGTGTGGAGTGAATTTGCATAATTTGCTGTGGGCTTAAAGAAGTGGGAGTATTTTTCCCAGCCTTGGCTGGAGGAGAGCCAAGGTGTAAGTGCAAACCCCTGAAAGTGATCTCCCTGTAAACACCCCTTGGGCAGACAGGCTCCCGCCCAGAGAGTGGCATTTTATTGCCTCCTTTGTTTTAGGTTTCCCATTTTAGAGAGAATTGATAATGATACTAAGAATAAACACTTTCTCTGCCAGTCAGAATGTGCTGCTTGGTGTTTTAAAAAGAGCTGGGAAGCCTTGTGTCCAGGAATAATATTTATATTGAAACTCAGCTGTGTTTCACAGGGCGAGGGCCGTTTTGGTAAGGAAAGGAATTCCGTTCTCCAATTCTTCTCATGAAGGTGAGTGAGGGAGTAGCTGAGCTCTGCGTAACAGCTACAGTGGATTCTCCTTGCCTTATTAACCTTGAAGAGTCTTTTTTATGTGAAGACCTTATGTTCGTGTTCAAAAATTTACAAACATTTTCATTTTGCTTTAAATAAAACATTTTTAAAGAAGCAATGTGATCTCAACTCTTCCCCATGCATGAAATTCTCTCAAAGACTTTGAGGCAATTTTGTCCACTTTCTGACTTCACTAACCATGTAACTTGTTACATGGGGCCAAAATAAAGGAAAAAAAGTCTGGAGTGACTCCATTATCAGAATAGTTTAACTATTTTACTAGTTAAATGTCACAGAAGGGTAATACAATTATAGGGCTGATTAGGAGATAAAATGCAATGCTGAAACCACAGTGGCCTTTTGATTATAGTAAATTTAAAATTTTTAAAGGAAACACATAATTAAGCACTGGGAATATCATATTAGAGAATCAGTAGTAATCCAAAGTAGTAAAGGAAAAAAAGACTATCAGTGAGTTTATTCTTCTTTCTTTCCATGTTCTAGCCTAACCTACATGTGGCTATGAGAAAGACGTTCTACCTCCGATAGTCTCCGTTTCAAAGCTGAGATCAACTTTCATTCTACTGGGAAATAACCTTGCAAGGAGCTTTCATACTGCTGGTAAACTGACACCTGCCATTGGGGATTTAAAGCTGTTATGAAGTCTCATAAATCCTAAGTCATATTTTTTTTAAATAAAAACTTCAGCAATCATTTTTTCCCTCATTTCTGAACTTTATTTTTTAATTTTTTAATATTTTATTATACCACTGTGAGAAAAGTAATTACAAAAATGTTCATGTTTGGGTTTCGCCATACAGTGTTGAAGCACCCATCCCTCCACCAGTGCCCATTTCCCACCACCAATGTCCCCGATTCCCTCCCCCTCCCCTAGCCTGCCTCTATGGTAGGTTCTTTCTCTTTTCTCTCTTCCTTCTCTTACATATTGTGGATTGTAATACATACACTTAGAGGTTATCATGTGTATCTTTTTGCCTCTATTTAATTCAACCATCATTTTGAATGACACCAAAACATTGTCTGAGGATGAGATGGGGAAGAATTCAGTGTCGTAAAAAATGTACTCACAGAACTGGAGGGCTGGGAAAGAAAAGTAAGGGTCTGCAGATTTCTTGGGATATAGGTCTATAGACCATTTCTAGGGTCAGATCATCTGTGTACTTTAAAAGTCAAATTTCTTCACATTCCCCCCCCTACCCCCAGCTTAACATCTAATTTCTAGAAATCTTTGCTTTGAGCAAAATGGAAAAGAAGTTTACTACAGGTCAGTGAGATTCAACAATATGCACTTAATCTATGTAGCAAACCTATTTGTGTGTGCATCTTCCTGGTTTATTGCTCTGCTTTCAGAAAGAACATTATTTTGGAATGTAAAAATAACCTTGAAAATACAGATAAAGGGTTTCTCTCTGTCGTCCATAGGAGTGTTGTGTTTCCATGGTGATAAAACCAGTTCTTGATATCCAATTAACCAAAGTAATTCTGGGTTTCCTGCTTCCTCCTCCTATGAAACAAGGAGTTAAGCAGAAGGAAAGGGGAAACCAATAGTCTGCCTGAGAGCGGGATAGAAAATTGTCAGGAGACTCAAATTCTGGTCTTTCAGATTGTTATGATATATCAATGCCAAGTATTCAGGAAATGACACACCACACACTTCCATTGTTCATTATCATGTGAAAGTGGCATTCTGCTCTCAACAATACCTTTCATTTTATGAGATATGAACGGTTTAATAAAAATGGGAAAACATCTCCTTTCATACCAGTCATTTGTTTTTCCATGTAAATAAACTGCAGAAAACTCACCTCATTTCCTTGTTTCTCACCTACTCACTAGTCCCTAGTGGGCTCTCACAAATACATTCTGAGCAGAGCTGTTTCTTACAGAAGCATCTGGAAACCCCACAAATATACTCTGAACAGAGCTGTATCTTACAGAAGTGTCTGGAAACCCCACAAATATACTCTGAGAAGAGCTGTATCTTAAAAGTATCTGGAAACCCCACAAATATACTCTGAACAGAGCTGTATCTTACAGAAGTGTCTGGAAACCCCACAAATACACTCTGAGAAGAGCTGTTTCTTATAGAATGTCTGGAAACTCTACAAATACACTCTAACCAGACCTGTATCTTACAGAAACATCTGGACCCAACAAATATACTCTGAGCAGAGCTGTTCCTTACAGAAGGGTCAGAGCACCCTCACAAGCACACTCTAAGCAGAACTGTTTCTTACAGAAGTGCCTAGCCCCCAACAAATACACTCTGAGCAGAGCTGTTTCTTACAGAAGCATTGAGTCCCCCACAAATACACCCTGAGCAGAACTGTTCTTACAGGAGTGTCTGGGAACCCCACAAATACACTCTGAGCAGAGCTGTTTCTTACAGAAGCATTGAGTCCCCCACAAATACACCCTGAGCAGAGCTGTCTCTTACAGAAGCATCTGGGCCCCCACAAATACACTCTGAGCAGAGCTCTTTTTTACAGAAGCGTCTGGGCCCCCCCACAAATACACTCTGAGCAGAGCTGTTTCTTACAGAAGCGTCTGGATTACAATGCAGTTGTGAACTGCCTCTTTAGCAAAATCTTTCTCAGTCAGTCCTGCTCTCTCTCTGGAAACCTGCCTGGATTTAGGGGGGGATGTGCTCCTCTGGCTTCACTTCTCTCCATCCATCAACCCTTAGTGTATCACTGTATCACTGTCTTCCCGTTCATCATCGATTTGCTCGAGCGGGCACCAGTAACATCTCCATATGTCCTGTCTCATGCTAGTAGAGCCAAAGGGCATCTGCTTGCTCCAATATGATAAACACGTAAAGAAAGTCTAAATGTGTGTACAGTCTTGACCATCCATCAGGATCACACCGTCCTGGGTCTCACTCTTAAACCAGGAATCAGCTGCTCTGAGAGTGGATCCTAAAGTGAACAGATCTCATCGATATGTTTAGTAATCCCTATTAATAAGTGCATGCATTTTATATACTGCAAGTGCGACAGAGGCACTGAGGATCTGGAGCCAATGATGTGCGGTTTTCATTTGCTTCTATCTGCTCTTCGGTGACCTTTTGCAGACTTACCCATTTATGAGCAGGTAAGATTCAAAAGGAAAGGCGCTGCAACACATCCACTCTACCTGACACAGAGTAAACGTTCACTCCTTGCCAGACACAGTCCTAAGGGTATTCAGAACACATCTTATTCTATCCTCACCCCAGTCTTCAGAGGCAAGGATTACTTAGATATCATCCCTATTCACTACTGTGAGTCCTAAGAATGGTTTTTATGCTTTTAATAGTATAAGTAGCATTTCAGATTTTTTTTACTTCCATAGCACTAACCCGTAGCAACTGAAATCTTGCTTTATCTCTCTTCCAGTAGAATGTAAGTTTCTCAACATAGAAGGTAAAAACCAACAATGCCTTACATATATTTGCACTTTCCTGTATTTTAGACAATTCTTTCTTGTTAATGGACAAATAAATACCTGATTTCTGAGTTGTTCAAGAGAACCATTTCCTTATAAGCACCAACAGTTACTGTCATTTCTGCCATAGTAAATCATCTAACTCATGTTTTTGAAAGTTATGGTGAAGAGCAGGTATTAGATATAAACAGATTAATAATCAACAAAAATACAATTATGAACAAACACCAACTTTCACTCTTTCCTTTTTGACTTCAGATGGGTTCCTAAGCCGTCACTGAATCACCGCTTCCTTTTTCGGTTGAGCCTTGCCCAACTCTTGGCTCCTCATTCATCCCCATTTCCAACAAGTGTCTGGACGTCCATCCAGAGCCACACACGAGCAAGATGGCAGCACTGAGAATATAGGTGCAAACTAGACTGAGTACCACAAGGAAATATCAAACCAAACAAAGAGCTCCTTAATTATTTGTTCTCATTCTTATCCCCTACTCAGATAGGGGCAGAGTCTTCTATACCATGAATGAGAAAACTGTAGGAATTACATTTTTCTACAAACTCTTCAGACCCTTCACTTGTCACTTGTCTTCCGTTGTTCATCATTTGCTCGAGCGGGCACCAGTAACATCTCTATATGTCCTGTTGCAAGCAAGTGTAGCCCAAGGGTATCTGTTTGCTCCAGGAACAGGAAGAGCCCCAAACCATTCCTTCAGGCCATGAGAATGAGGTCCACAATTGTTACTGGTTTTTGGCATATCAAATAAAAATCAGACCCTTCACATTGTGAAAATAACACAATGCTCTCTCATGAACAATCTCATTTCACAAAGGAAAATTCTGCCCATTCTCTTTAGGCTGAGGCATGGTAACTTGGAACATACGTGTTCCTGTATTAAAAATGAAGTTGGCCACATCAAGTTCAAGATCATGGGATGTGCGTTTAGCAATGGTTCTGCTTACCCTCCTCTCCATGTTGAGGCTACAATCAGATGGTACAGCCTATGTGGTCATGTGATTGAAAAGACCAATCAGGTCAATTAGGTAAATGAGAGTGGGATGAACAATCAGATTGCTTATGCCCTTAAAGGAGTAAGATAATCATGTTTGCCATCATACATGATTTACACGTAGAGTTTGAGGATCTGGAGGATCTGGAATCAAGATATGCAGTTTTCATTCGTGGTTTCAATGTGTATGTACTGTACACACATTTCGATTTTCTTTACCTGTTTATCATATTCACTCCAGATCTTCTATTTAAATGTAAATAGAGTCTGCAGGGACACATGAGAAGTTTTGATTGCCTGGCCCCTCCCTCATTTCCGCCCCAAATATCTTAATCTGCCTGTTGAAAGAGGAACTGAGAGATCAAGTAAAGGGTTTGTGTTCTATTACTCCTCTGTTTCATTCCCAGTTAAAGGCTCTCTATCAAGGTCCATGTGTGAATCAAGGAAGCCCCAACTAAGACTTTATTACAGAGGGATCATCTCAGTATCCAAAATACCTCAAAAATTCTCTCAGAGTCCCAGGTCAGTGACTTCTACTGGAATGAGTAAAGAGAGCGAAGCCCACATTGAAAATAATAAGCACAGAATCTTAGTTAGAAACCTCTGTTTCTTTATAATAAAGGTTGTCAAACATATACAGATTCCATTTACATGCCATCCTCAAAGAAAAGTCACATAATTTCACATAAAATTAGGCTATGTCCGAAGTAATTTTATACTTCTCAAAAATCTAGTAGAAGTAAATTCTCTTAAAAAAATAGTATTAGTGCCGGAGTGATGGCATAGCGAGAGGGTGTCTGCCTTGCACATAGCCAACCAGGTTCAATCCCCGGCATCCCATATGGTTCCCTGAACACCACCAGGAGTATTCCTGAATAATGCAGAGCCAGGAGTAACCCCTGAATATTGCATAGTGTGACCCCCCAAAAAAAAACAAACAAAAATATCTATTAAGAGGGAATACATATAAATGACATAGTTAGCATTTTTAGTTAAAATTGGATATATTTTAGCAGTAAAACTTACATTGTGCATGAAACAAAATATTTTTCCTCCCCTTATTTCAACACCACAGGGAGGAGGAAATGAAAAACAAAGAACTGCTATGTGTAAGTAAAAATCTAGAAAAAATGACCTCTTAGCTATCCTTTCACTCAAGGGATTGTGAAATGCAAAACCAAACATATCAATTTATTCATATGTCATCAAGTGATCATCACTCTCAAACTAAGTTATCTTAGTTTTATGGTGAATAACAAAGGTAACTCTCTGTAGTGTTAAATTTAGAAAAAAACTAAAAAAAAGTGACAGCAATTCACGGTGATACTAAAACTAAGAATTAAGATACAATATCTTCATTGAATGACACCAGGGTATCGACGTTGGTACCCAATCTCATCACTGTCAAGTCCACAATGATCTTCCATAGAGCAAACTTTTTTCGTAAATTGGGTAACTTCTGAGTAGAGCCAGGTCACCTAGCCATTTGTTCTCATTTCTCTCTTGCTGGGGAAGACCCAAGAATGTATGGAAATAAGTGAAAGTTGTGTGGCTAGGGTTTCTGCTCTGTCTTTGTGCCTGCAGCATCTGTCCACCCCTTTATAGAAGCCATATATTCCCAGCTCGTACAATATTAAATCTCTGGATGTAGCTTTCAAAATCATTCTTTGTTCCATTCTTCTGTAATGTCAAACTGTATCCTACAGGTGGTCTAGAGCATGAGTTTCAAACACGTGTTAGTATGCCCAAAACTGTGGCTGCAAGAAGAAACAAAAACCATTAGTTGCATTCTAGTTTATTCTTACTCATAATATTACAAATAGAATTTTTGCACTCAAATGTAAAATAATTTGCAAAACTACCTGATATCTTCAGATAAATACAGCTACAGATTTTAAGGTATGTAATATTTTTGGTTAAAAATGCTTAGCAATTTTACCATAGAACTATAGCCAATGGATAGTGCTACAGAAATATCAATAATTGGTTTATTATTAAACATTTTGAAGGGGTGTGAAATTGTACTTCTAATGTTTCGATTGAAAAACAAGACAAAAAACATAGAGTTAGTACATCTCAACAACAACCAAATATTACCATATTTTCCCATTCACTCTAGTTTCCCTGTTGGTGTACTACATTAGCAACAGGTATTATATCTGTAGATACTCCATATTTAAACTTTCCTTGTAATTTTCTTAGAATATTTCTTTCATAAATGTTTTTAGATTTTTTAGGAAGAACACCATATTCTCTTTTATGGGAATATATGAAAATTGTAATAATATTACCTACCTCAAAGAACTGTTCTAGAGATTCATAAATCACATTTTGTCTATAATGCATCTGGTATACTTTGACTTGCTGGCATATTATGATTCAAAATGTTCACTTGATTACTTGACTTCCCGTAGATCATCGATTACTCGAGCGGGCACCAGTAACATCTCAATATGTCCTGTCACATGCGAGATAGCCCAAGGGCATCTGCTTGCTCCAGGAACATAAAGAGCCTCAAACCATTCCATCAGGTATGGGAATGAGGTCTATAATTGTTACTGGTATTTGGCATGTCAAATACGACATGGGTAGCTTGCCAGGCTCTACTGTGCGGTGGGATAATCTTGTAGTCACCTCAAAACTCAAGCATTTATTGATGAACCGCAAAGCCGCTTGCAGCTGCACGAGCCGAGCTGTGATCAGCTCTTCTGCTGGGTGGAGCAACTATTAATATGTGAGGCTATCAGCAGCTACCTTAAAGTCCTCAAAAAGTCCTCTTTAAGAAGTTTAGTTCCATTTGGGTCTTGCTCAGGACCTGAACCTACCACTGTTTATATAAACTGATCCACCTGCCTGGAGTCCTTTTCCAGATTTCATTCTTCATATTTTGCTAAGACAACACTTCTTTGAGGGGTAATCCTAGGCTCTCTGAAGCCCAGCTATCACACATTTACTAGTTTACTAGTGTCTTCCTCTTCCCTGCTCCATTTGATTTATAATTGCCTGTTCTCCCTCTGTTTCCCTATGATGCTCTTGCGTCATGAGGGCAGGAATGAAGTCTGGCTTTGAAAACTCCATTCTTAGTGGCTAGGGCAATGTTAGAACATGTGTGCTCACCTCATCTCTATTATATGAGGACACTGAGAATCTGGCATTGGGTGGGCTGCTATTGAAAGAACAGGCTTTCATGTAATGTGAGTGGCTATTGCAATAGAGGAGTCAGTTATGGGGCCAACTGAGGTTGATGGTGGTGGAAGGGAATGTGGAATCATAGAAGCAGAGACCATAGCGGAAAGAAGGGCCCTAGAGAATATCAGATTTTCCATCTGGTCACTGACAGTCAGTTCAGCTGAGTCGTAACCAGATACACTGATCTGGGGGTCTCTAGATGCTGATCCTGTGATAGGGGAAATGAAAAGAATGAACAGTCGTGGAGCCCAACCTATTTTCTAGTCCTAATGCCATCAACACACTGTAAGTCAGAGACCCCTGTGAGCTGGAACGAAAGTGTCCCATCTCTTCCATGGCCCCAAAATCCTTACCAGAGAGCTGGGATGTGCTGTGCAAGTCTGGCCAAACGTGGAATTGCGGTGCTGAGGAAGGAGCTTTGAGACTTTGGGCATGGCTGAAGGGAAATGAACAGACTTGTTCTGATTTGTTACTGCAGCGGCCTCGTAAGAGGGGATGATTTTAGAATAGTAACTGACAGAACGGAATTTGCTAATAGATAGAGCTGGGCCGGGGAGGACAGTTTTACACGTATCTCCAACAGAATTCTCTGCAGTGGAGCTCTGACCTTTAATAAAAAATAAAGAAAACATCTGTCAGCATAAACAAATCTGTATTCGAGCTGCTCAATACGTGTGAGTCAGTGGCCTCTGCTCCTGCTTCATCCCCTCAGATGACAAACTTACACTGATGCTGCTGGGAGACAAGGCAGAGTATCCAGCGTGTCCTTTACTGCTCTGCACCCTTTGAGTGGAAGGACCATGTGTCATGAAAAGAAACAGTATTTATACGAGTATCGGATCTTTGAGCTGTGTGTTTTTTAATCATAATCAAAACAGGGATCAACAGGACAAAAGAAGGAAGAGTGTTATAAAGAATAACTCTCATTCATAGTGTTTGGTTGATCAATGAAGTGGCTTATATTATTATATTCTTATATCCCGCACAATAACCAGAAAGCAGAGGATTTTAAATATATATTATAAATATTTATAATGTAATCTCAACTAAAACAAGAAATCTTTCTGAACATTAGTAAGAATGAAAGCAACATAACTGTTTTCCTTACGGTAGGGCCCGTAAGCAGTGGTACCAGGTGGCTATTCCCTGCTCTGTGCTCGGAGTGACCACTGGCCAGTATGCAGGGTACCATGTGTGATCCAATGCTGGGGCACCAGCCAGGACTGGTATGAAGGAGCTGCTTAAAAGCAAGTGCCCTACCTTCTGCACTATCTTTCCAGTCCAAACGTAATACTGAGTCTTATCCCACTTTAATGCATCTGTATTATCTGTGAAAAATCTTTTCAGCACCTGTGCATTGAGACTTATAGGAAGGACAAGTGAAGGCAATGCAATGACATCATAACAAGTATTTCTTATACAGGTAGACTTCAGCCCAGAAATCTGGGGGTGGGGGTATCTGGTGGTTACTTTACTTATTCGGCCTTCAATTCACTGACATACGAACTGAAAGTGAAATATTCAGCACATGATTTTTAACTGTTTCAGTTTTCTCCTAAAACAATATGGCAATGTGCATTAGAAGTGCTCATAATTCTCTAACTTACTTGTCATATACTTCAAAGTAACTAGCCCAAAGAAAAGTTACAAAACTGTGTGAAAAATAATTCATAGTACTATAGAATCAGTCTTTCTACAAAACTGCAACTACTCATGTACTTGTGGAGTGGAGAAAAATATTCTACAAAACATTTGACATATTATTGAAAACAGTGAAATACTGATATGGAGCTGCTTAGTAAAAATCTAAAGTATATATTGATAAATTTCAGAAGACAAACTTGGTTGTCCAATAAAATTCTACTACTGTAGAAAAGCATATACAGAAAAAAAATTGAAGACAACATATAAAAAAATGAATTAATAACAGATGAATTGCTTTTAGCTGAATTAATAACAGACTAATTGCTTTTTAAGTGAAAAAATTTGCCTATGTATAAAGTGAAATGAAGGGTTTGGACCTCCAAGGTCCTCCAAACCCAGTGTGAATATGCTTCGGTGTTCCCAGAGATTCGTGCCTTCCCAAGAACAATCCCCTAAGGTGATACAATACCAAGCGAGGACCCTATCACGAAGAGTGCTCAAAGTTTCTGCAGAACATAAATGGTGAGACTGAGAAGCACTGCATTTAAAAATGAATAACATGGGCAGATATATTTACACCTGTGGCCCAATTTCCTCTGATTTCATCTGAGTGGCGTTAATCAACATGACAAGCAGCCACAGCTACTTGAGGGGGTGTTAACTGTTTCATAGCTGCTTTTCCTCCGATTCACCTCAAAGTCAGAAGAAACATCGAAACTAATGTCTCAAAAATGCCCCAAAGCCGCTTCTGTTATACAGCAAGAAGGCTAAACTTTTTTGTCCTTTTTCCATTTTGACTTCCAATGCCTTCCTCAGCAACTCCACACATACCCACGGCTTCCACTATAAATCCACAACATACCTGGCCTCCCTCAAAATACTGTAGTACTATGGACTATGCTTTGAGACTCTGCCTAGATTTCAAACTTCCTCAGAATATTAACAGCATATGCCCATGTGTTCCCCATCTTTGAGGCAAGGGCAAAATCTGAGAACAAATGAGCCAGAAGTTAACCAGGGACAGTCTTGAGAAGGTGCTGGGCTGAGAGTAGAAGCCCTCCACGAAGCGGGACAGGGAGGGCGACCTGTGTGACATCCGGCAGGTCAGGAAGCCCTCCCAGGTTTCTCAGCAGACAAGCACACTCAGGGAAGACTAGAAGCCACAGACCGGTAGCTCATCGTTTGACCTGGTCTGTCTGTTCACATCTTCTTTTTTCTAGATATAGCAGGGCATGCTTAGACATTAACACAGAAAATAAAAATGCTTCATACTGGGGAAACCTTTGCTTTACAGTGAAGCTGTGTGATGATGGTTTCCTTTTATTTGGGGGTTTGGGTGCCAGGAGTTGACTGCGCCCAGGCCATCACACATTTGCAGCTTGTGCTTTACCGCTGAGCTACCATGCCCCAACCCTAGCCCCACGAATCTTCTTGATAATTTACTGTGTGTTGCTTATTACTGTGCTACTAAAAGTACAGTAGTGAACAGGCGAAAGAAATGCCTATCTGCATAAGCGATAAACAACATGCAAGGAAAGACTATTAGGTGGGCCCAAGTGCAGTGTAGAAAAATACAGACAAAAGGGGAAGTATTTGATGCTGAAGGAATCTGCAGTCTAAACTGGGTGGCTAACACTCAATGAGAGGAGTCTTGAACAAACACATGAACAAGGCAAAGAGACTGATCTGCCAAATCTGCCGAATGCTTAGAACACAGTCCTGAGTCAACACGGACCCTCCCCTTCCCTTCAGAGCCACTTTGTGGAAGTCAAGTCACTGGGATATTTTCTCTATCAGTAGGAAAGGACTCTGGAAATGAAAGTCAATTCTGAGTCCACTACTTTGTTGGGTATTTTGGGGGCTCCATTCTCGGGGATCACTCCTGATGGGCTCAGGGACCATATGGGATTCTGGGGGCTGAATCCAGATCTGCTGTGGGTAATATGAGAGTACTATCTGCTGTACTATCGCTCCAGCTCCTATGAGCCTATTTTAGGGATCAAACTATTTCAATGCCTGTGGCCACCTGAGGACTTCCTGCAGATGGCACCAGGACTCCAGGGGTAATACCGTGGCTGTGTCCTGTCCCTGGGCACAGCAGTGACTGTAGGGGAGCCGGGAGCGTAGCACAGGCCCTTGGTCCAGACACAGAACACAGGGTGTGTTATGAGGTGCTCACCTCTCACCCCTTCCTCCAAGAGGTCCTCTGAGTCAGGAACAGAGAATTCATTCAAGCAATTCTCAGCCAGGAATCCCACCCCTCTCATAGGGGAGGAAGAGCTTGTCAACAGTGTGTCTTCTCTTGAAAGGGAAGGAAAAAACACATTTCACAAGGAAGATAATACGAGCGCTGCTGTATTCAACTGCTCTTCTATCATTCACGTCTTAACAAATAAACAGGGTTGAAACTACATTCTTTACCATTACGACTATTGTAGGTTGCAAATAAAATATTAAAAAAAACAATAACAATAAGGGGAAACCGGAAAAAAAAACTACATTCTTTAAATATAAGAATATATGGTTGTTTCAAAAAAACAAAGTATAGCTGAAACAAATGATTATTCTTTAGGAAGTTGAGGACAAGTGTGCTTTTTCTATTATAAGCTTACCTTTACTTATTTAGTCTAATGAATTGAAATACGGAAACATTTCTGTTCCAATGTAGTGATTTCCTTAACAACTCCCAACTCAAACAAAGCTGGAATGCTGTAGGGCCTGTGATCTTCTGTGATGGAAAAAATGCTAGAATCCTGTGCCCCCCCCATGGATGGCCACTGTCACAGCCATCCCTGGAAGTAAAGCCCCATCTGAAGATCCTCCGGAATCACACAGGAAGAGATTATCAGTGGGGGAAGGATCAAGAGGCCCGAAAACTACATTTTTATCACTCCACAGAGTGAGGCACATGCGCAAAGGCGGAGAAGCTCACCAGCTCTCCCGAAAGAGCCACGCTTCGCATTCTGTGGATACGGAGCTGGTCCACCGACCCAGCAGAGACAGAGGAAGGACAGGCTGACTCCAGGTTCGTACCTTTGTGCCACAGTCGTGCAGGTGACGCGAGTGTCGCCCGGGGACCCGCTGTTTCTGACGAAACTTGATATTGCTCTGCAGTGCTTCTGTAATCTTAGAAACAGAAGATCCAGCTATAGTTTGCTTTAACGCATGCCAACACACGCAGATTCCCAAGATAAAAGCAAAAATGAGAACAGTAGCTTTAAAGTATGTGCAAGAAGGGTAAGATCCAGGGCGGAGAGTTCCATACCTGCGCCAGGACGGCCGGAGGGGTTTTCTCCTGAATGTACTTCACGTACTCAACTGTTGCCTCCAGAATAGAGGCCACATCGTTTTTCCTCCCTTTTATATACGGCAACAGAATACGCAGTTGTTCACAGCAATACTTGACGCGCTCTCTGAGCAGAAAATTTTCATAAGGAACAATTAGTTTCATCTGATACCCTGAACCGTTCTGGATTTGCTTATAAAGGAATCCCTCCAACCAAACTCCATTTAGTCACTTTTTCAGAGGAAGGTGGTGCCCCCTCTCTAAATTAGCACCTCCTCACGCCTGGAACCAGCTTTTCAGGTGTCTGCTCACACTGCAGCAAGCACAGAGGTGAGAGCCCCAAGTCACTGTCCCCAGGCCTGTCCAGAGTGCAGGATATGGACATGGCAGAGAGCAGAGATCCCAGATGCCTGCAGACACAGCTTCAGTTGGGAGAGGCTCTCTCGCTCTCTCTCTCTCTCTCTCTTTCTCAACCTCCCTTTCTATCTCTTTCTGCCCCACCCTCCTTCCTATGTGTACACACACACACACACACACACACACACACACACACATTCACATACACCTTTTGGACACGTGCTCAGGAGGTTGGAAGACATAGTACCCCTCATGGCCTGCAGTGCTGGGTATTACCCAGGATGCTCTGGGAGGGCTTTAGGGAGTCTCCAGGGCACCTCTATGCCACATAGGCCATGCTCTGGGGCCTCCAGGGAGCACCTGCATTGTTTAGGGGACCAAGTCATACTGGGAGTCAAATTCAGGTGGTCCACATGTCAGGTATTTGTTAACCCTCTGGCCTTTATAAATCATATTTTTGATCCACACTAGAGGCCTAGAAGGCAAAGAGCAAACAGACATTCATCATGACCTGGATCCTTTTTCCAATAACTGAAAATACCTGCCATAGATGCAGGCTGGGGGAGAGGTAAATCATGGGACATTGGTGGAGGGAAAAGGGGACTGGTGGAGGGATGGAGTGCTGGAACACTGTATGACTAAATCCCAAATATGAACACTTTTGTAACTGTATATCTCACGGTGGCATAGTAAAAAAGTTAAAAAATAGAAAAGTAAAATAAAAAAGAATAAAGCGGTGATTTCCGGACTTCCCCCTCGTCAGAACTCCACCCAGCAGACCAGCCTATCACAGCCCGGCTCGTGCGGCTGCAAGCGGCTGCACGGTTCATCAATAAATGCTGGATTTTGAGATGACTACAAGAGTATGCTACCCGCACAGCAGAGCCTGGCAAGCTACCCGTGTCGTATTTGATATGCCAGATACCAGTAACAATTATAGACCTCATTCCCATGACCTGATGGAATGGTTTGAGGCTCTTTATGTTCCTGGAGCAAGCAGGTGCCCTGGGGGGCAAGCAGATGCCCTCGGGATCTACTTGCATGAGACAGGACATATGGAGATGTTACTGGTGCCTGCTCGAGCAAATCGATGATGAACGGAAAGACAGTGACAGACAGTGACAGTGACTAGTTAGCCTCTTGCAACACACGGGCTGTACACATAATTGTGTATCAAAGGAAAACCTGGGACTGCTTCCTTTACATAGCATAGGCGAGTATAGGAAAAACAAACCAATATACAGTGAAAACAGTGTCTTGCCTACTTTCAGGAAAACAAGAGCCTAACGTCCTTTACAATTTTAAAGGCAATGCATAGGAATTATAAATCCAGGTCCCTTCAATACACTTGTGGATCTTCCGTAAACATAACTACACCTGTTCTGTGCTGAAAACTGCCTCGGCATATAGAAGTGCACAGAGGAATCTGCCGATACTCATCTTCCTGAGCCACAGATTGGCAAAGAAATAAAAATATGATTAAACGTTAAGTGTGATCTATGCCACTGAGTGTTCTAAGGGAATATGGGGAAGCTCTCGTGATTCTGCTGAGATATCTCATGGACTATTTGCAGGGAAGGGATGGAAGAAATAAACTACAAATATAAAAGGGCTTTGAAGATTTTCCCACCTCCTGACCATGGTACTTCCATAGATATAAAAATATATCCAGTTCATTAGATACAAAAACAGCCTGAACACACAAATTAAGTGTGTGTTAAGTAAACTATACGTAGCTCAGAAGAATATTATGTCCCAGTAGACATGATCTAGTATGAGCTTTTATGAAAAAAGTATATTTTATAGACTACAACTAAAATCTGATCATTCATTACACAAAGCAAAAGTAAATTTATAAAATGTATTTATAATTTTTAATCAGTAGTTAGCTAATGGTTGAACTAGGTATATTATTATTTCCACTGTTTATTTTGTATATTTTCCAAATATTTCTTACTAGCTATAAGTAACTTTCATAATGGAATATCACATTAAACTTTTTCACTGTTAATTAGAAAAAGGTGAAATAAAAAGCCAAAAGCACTGTACACTGTATGAAAGCCCGTAATTCCTTGTAGGGGTGTGGGGAGTTATTTGGGTTATTCTCAGCATGCTCTGTGTAGCATGCTCTGTGCAGTGCTGGGGATCAAATCTGGGCCTCCGAGAGCAGAGTGCACACTCTAGCCTGCTGGGGTGGCTCTGGACACAAAACTTGAGATTTGGGAGCACTGAAAGAATGGCTATGCAGGAACATTCATATATTTACTACCTAGAGTCAGCCATGACTTTAGAAACTTTATAGAACACAAAACCTCATTAGCTAGATTAATTCCAGGTAATTTTCTCTCACTTATTTTGAGGCAACTTTTTTTTTCATCAAATACACAAATCTTTAGGGCACCATTCTGCGAGTTTGAACACAAGCCTACAGAACATAAACCTTAATTAACCAGAAAACCTGTTCCTTTACACTGCAGTATCACATTTTTCCCACAGGGTGAAGGATGGGGTGTGTATGGGCCACACCTGGTGGTGCTCAGGGTTTACACGTGGCTCTGAACCTAGGGATCCCTGCTCAGGGTCCACACGGGAGCCAGGAATTGAAGGCAAGCACCCTGCCTGCTGAAAGCTCCCCAGCCCCAAACATTTCAACATACTGTCGCATTCCATATGCATTTTCTTTTTTTTTTTTTCTTGCTCTTTTTTTTTTTTTTTTGGAGGGGGCAGGATTTGGGAATCACCTGGCTCCAGGTGATTGACTCCATGCTCTGCACTCAGAAATCAATCCCGGTGGGCTCAGGGGATGAGATGCCGGGGATCAAACCAGCAAACCCAGGTTGACAAGTACAAAGTAGGTGCTCTGCCACTGTCCTCTTTCCAAGTCCTGTCTTCCTTTTTATTAATAATATTCCATAATTTTAAATAAGCAATAAAAACCTTATATTCATCTTTTATTAACCATTTTAAACTACCATCATCAATGTCTAAGAGTTATTATTCCAATTAATTGAAAAAAACTTTTCAGTAACTTGAATCTAGCAATTTGATCTTTGAGTTATATATGGTGACGTCTCATTTGTATTTCCTGATAATCAATTAAACACTTTTCTGGTTCTCATTGGGCACTTGTGTATCTTTCTTTGTGAAGTGTCTGTTCAGCTGTCTGGCTTACTTTTAAAATTGAAGGTCAGGTCTTTTTATTTTTAAACTGTGTTTTTTTCTAAATTCTGAATACTGAAAATTTGTCAGATATGTGATAAATGCTTTCCCGATTGGAGCTGGAGCACATGCTGAGGCTCCAAATCTGACCCCTGGAACGACAGTGTCCAGAGTACAGCTGGGCAGAGCTCTGTAGGTCCCTGAGCACCACGGACTGTGGTAGTTCCCACACGACCAGGGCCAGGAGGCATTGTTGGGTACAGGCAATGAACCGGACACCTGGTGGATGAGTATTACCAGGAGCAGCTTCTGTAACTCCCAAACACTTGTGAGACCCCCAATTTACTTCAATATATTTATTTAATACCCTCCAATCTTGTTATGTTCATGTTTTATAGTGATCTTTTTAGTGTGTGTGTGTGTGTGGGGGTGTGTGGTGGGGGGGGACGCCCAACAACACTCAGGGGTTATTCCTGGCTCCTGGCGGTGCTCAGGGGACCATATGGGATGCTAGGATTGAATCCAGGTCAGCTGCATGCAAGACAAGTGCCCTACCTGCTGAGCTATGGTTCTAGCGCCCCTCCCTGCAGTGATTGTTTGGTAAGCATCTTGAGGCTTTATACATAACCACATCACCTATAATTTATCCTTTTATTTTTTTCTCGTACCTAGTTACAATATTTGTACATTATTCAGTGGAGAAAAGAGGGTTATAACGGACATCCTTACTATGTTCCGGATCTTTCTAAGGTACAGACAGTTACAATTTCATCATTAAATATATCACCTAGGGTTTTACCCATATGTCCTTTAATAAATTGAGGAGGTTCTCCTCCATATCTGGTTGCACTTTATAGTGTCTAATAATTTTTTCAGGTCTGTTCATTACAAATGAACATTAGAGGTGCTTGATCCCTTTATTTGATTTAATGTGGAAAATCACATTTATTTTTCTGGTTACACCAGCAATGCATTTTTAGACTAAACCTGGTAAGTTAGCTATGCACTGTATCTTTATACATTCCTTGATACAATGTATGGTCTCTTCAGCCCCCTCCCTTATCTTTAAATGCTTACAGAATCTGAGGTGATGATTCCTCTTTGGTTTTCACAATATTCATCAAGAATTTTCCGTCTCTTGACTATCTGCCTCCTCTCCTCCTACTCACTTCAGGCTACACTTCACTTTCTGCTGTCTTCTCAAGAAGGGTCCACAAGGAAATGACTTTCAAGTCTTTTACTTTTTCTAATATAACCTTTTAAAGCCACACTGTTTTCCCTGGGATTTGCTTTAGCTGCCTCTCGCAAATTTTAAAGCACTTCAATGTCATAGTCACTCGGTTTGAAACATTTTCTATTGTTTTGAATGCATTGTTTCCTTTACCCATGGATTATTTAGAAATGAGTATTTTGACTTCAAAATGTCTTACTTTTTTATACCTAATTTTGCTGACTTCTAATTTAATTCTCTTGGGTTAAAAAGTGATTTTTTGAGTACAACTTTTCAATGTATTGAAACATACTGAAACTTCCAGCACACAATTTAAGTGAACATTCACCCTTGGGGAAAAATGCATATTATTCTGCAGTTGTTGGGTATTCTATAAATATCTGCAAAATCAAGGTGATGATTAGTGCTCACGTCTGTATCTGAGTGATTCCTGGGTGTCTTTCAGTTTCATCAGCCATTGTGAGAGGAATGCAAACTCCTCAACATTGCAGATATGTTTAATTGCGTGTGATTTAATTTGGTCCTTTTGCTTGGAATAAATAACCACAATCTATTTGTGACTGTTTTATCATTCTGGTAAGTTGACACTTTCCTCATTATGAAACAGTATTTCATTACTTCAAGTGATGCTGTTTGTTCTGAAGCCTATTTGAAAAGAAGACAGTTAATCTGGTATTCCTGTACTTACTGTTCCATATAGATACAGACCAGTAACTTTGCATTGATTAACATTTCCATGTATTTATATTTAAAGTTAGCCTCATACAAGCAGCAGATAACTATTTCTATTTTATTGTTTGCTTTAATCATTCTGGTAGTTTCAGTCTATAAACTGAATTCCATTCCATTATTTTGTCCTACAACACAATTCTATTGCCTTTTTTTCCCCAAATCCTACATGGCAGAGCCTGGCAAGCTACCCGTGTCTTATTTGATATGCCAAAATCCAGTAACAATTATGGACTTCAATTCCATGACCTGAAGAATGGTTTGAGGCTCTTCCTGTCCCTGGAGCAAGCAAATACTCTTTGGCTACATTTTCTTGCAACAGGATGTATGGAGATGTTACTGGTGCCTGCTTGAGCAAATCGATGAACAACTAACTGGAAGACAGTGATACAGTGATACCAGGTTCGGTAGGACAAAATATCCTATTATTTTTTGGGTTTGTTTTTGGACCATACTTGGCAGCACTCAGGGAATACTGATGGCTCTGTGCTCCAGAAAACTCCTGGCAGGGCTTAGGGGGTCCAGGTATTGAGCCCTGGTCAACCTAGTGCAAGGCAACTGTTCTACCAGGTGTACTATTGCTCCATCCCAAAGTTCTACTATTTTCAAGTCTCATGGAATTTTTTCAGTTTTCCCTTTCCTGTTTTCTTTTTGAATATTTTTTGTTTTGATGGACCACAGCTATTTTCAGGGCTTACTCCTAGCTCTTTACTCAGGGATCCCTTCTGATGGATTAGGGGCACCACATGGGTTGCCAGGAATCAAACACCGTTGGCTATGTGCAAAGTAAATGTTCACCCACTGTACTATTGCTCAAGCCTCCAAACAATTTTTTTGCCATTTTTTTGGCAATGCTCAGGGGTTACTCCTAGCTCTGCTCTCAGGAATTTCTCCTGGCAGTATTCAGGGTACCACACGGGATTCCTGGGATCGAATCCAGACCTGCTGCGTGCAAAATAAATGCCCTACCCGCTATGCTATTGCTCCAGCCCCTGAACAATTTTGAACATTTGGTTTTGTCTATTGATTTGTCTATTGATTGGCTACAACTGCTGCCGACTCTTTACCACTGACCTAGGAATTACATCTCTATCTGTAACATTTTACTCTCTATTTAGATTTAATATTTTATGAAATAACCTAAAATATAAGTGCTGCATCATAAAAGAACAGTTATCTCCTTCATATTTCATGTTACAGTTGACATATGTATTAAATGTACAGATAATTACAAAGTCCACAATTCAGCTTTTTTTACTAAAGATTATGAAAGCATTGTAAATAAGAAGAAAACTTTTTAATTGACCCAAATATTAGTTCTGATGCTAGCCAGTCCTTTCTGAAGACAGAAGTCTCATTATTATTATTATTTCCCTTCAATATCAAGAGTTTCTTTATGCTTCAGGTGTGCTGGTGACATTTAGTTTGTCTCTCATCTGAAAAATGTCTGTATTTAAATGTTTGCTGTTGGAATATAATAACTGATGGAAATATGATTTATACAAATCTTAGGGCACAGACATGTTAAATATGGCAATACACACAAAAGGGGCGTTTCATAATTTGTTGATACCTTAAGAACCAATAATGTGTATCAATCTGACAGATGTGGAATGGCTGTGACACTGCCAAGGTGGCCTCTACGGGAATAAGAGAGAGTGCTCGCACTCTACAATAGTAAGAGAGAGCATTCTGCAGGAGTAAGAGAGAGCGTTCCCCGACTCTGCAGGAGTAAGAGAGCGTGTTTCCACTCTGCAGGAGTAACAGAGAGCATTCCCACTCTGCAGGAGTAAGAGAGCATTCCCACTCTGCAGGAGTAAGAGAGCATTCCCATTCTGCAGGAATAAGAGTGTGTTCCCACTCTGCAGGAGGAAGAGAGTGCGTCCCCACTCTGCAGGAGTTAAGAGAACGTGTTCCCACTCTACAGGAGTAACAAAAAGCGTTCCCACTCTGCAGGTGTAAGAGCGTGTTCCCACTCTGCAGGGAGGAAGAGAGTGCGTTCCCACTCTGCAGGAGTAAGAAAACGTGTTCCCACTCTACAGGAGTAATGGAGAGCATTCCCACTCTACAGGAGTAAGAGAGCATTCCCACTCTGCAGGAGTAAGAGAGCATTCCCATTCTGCAGGAATAAGAGTGTGTTCCCACTCTGCAGGAGGAAGAGAGTGCGTCCCCCACTCTGCAGGAGTAAGAAAACGTGTTCCCACTCTACAGGAGTAACAGAAAGCGTTTCCACTCTGCAGGAGTAAGAGCGTGTTCCCACTCTGCAGGAGGAAGAGAATGCGTTCCCACTCTGCAGGAGTAAGAAAACGTGTTCCCACTCTACAGGGGTAATGGAGAGCATTCCCACTCTGCAGGAGGAAGAGAGCATTCCCACTCTGCAGGAGTAAGAGAGCATTCCCACTCTGCAGGAGTTAAGAGAGTGTTCCCACTCTGCAGGAGGAAGAGAGCATTCCCACTCTGCAGGAGTAACAGAAAGCATTCCCACTCTGCAGGAGGAAGAGAGCATTCCCACTCTGCAGGAGGAAGAGAGCATTCCTACTCTGCAGGAGGAAGAGAGCATTCCCACTCTGCAGGAGTAAGAGAGCATTCCCACTCTGCAGGAGTAAGAGAGCATTCCCACTCTGCAGGAGTAACAGAAAGCATTCCCACTCTGCAGGAGGAAGAGAGCATTCCCACTCTGCAGGAGGAAGAGAGCATTCCCACTCTGCAGGAGGAAGAGAGCATTCCCACTCTGCAGGAGGAAGAGAGCATTCCCACTCTGCAGGAGTTAAGAGAGCATTCCCACTCTGCAGGAGGAAGAGAGTGCGTCCCACTCTGCAGGAGTAAGAGAACGTGTTCCCACTCTACAGGAGTAATAGAGAGCATTCCCACTCTGAAGGAGTAAGAGAACATTCCCACTCTGCAGGAGTAAGAGAGTGTTCCCACTCTGCAGGAGGAAGAGGGAGCGTTTCCACTCTACAGGAGTAAGAGATCATGTTCCCACTCTGCAGGAGCAACAGAAAGTGTTTCCACTCTGCAGGGAGTAAGAGAGTGTTCCCACTCTGCAGGAATAAGAGAGTATTCCCACTCTGCAGGAGGAAGAAAGTGAGTCCCCACTCTGCAGGAGTAAGAAAACGTGTTCCCACTGTACAGGAGTAACAGAGAGCATTCCCACTCTGGAGTAAGAGAGCATTCTCACTCTGCAGGAGTAAGATAGTGTTCCCATTCTGCAGGAGGAAGAGGGAGCGTTTCCACTCCACAGGAGTAAGCGATCCCATTCCCACTCTGCAGGAGTAACAGAAAGCGTTCCCACTCTGCAGGAGTAAGAGAGTGTTCCCACTCTGCAGAAGGAAGAGAGTGTTCCCACTCTGCAGGAGGAAGAGAGTGCATTCCTACACTTCCTGTCTGACTGGAGCAGGCAAGACTGAATGGATGAAAAAAGAAGAAAAACAGAAGCAACTCAGAAATAGCATTAAACAATGGAGAGTCTTTTATTTACACTATTAAATGACACAAAACAATACAGATTAAATAACTGAATCCTTATTTATAATTTCTTTCATGAATAGAAAAGTGGCTGTCTCCACTTACTTTGAATCTCTACTGGCCTGTGCCTGCTTGCTTCGGGAGAAAGCTTTCTGGAGAGCCTCTGCAGAAGCTGTAGGACAGTATTTGAGGAGAGGTAGATTCAGCATCAGGACCCTGAAATCCCGAGCTGCACTACCAAGGGTCTGCCTAGTCTGCTGGAGAGATGACCCCACTCGCAAAGAAAACAAAAGCAGAAACAACAAATGAGGTGACACCAAACTAAGAAGTTTCTGAAGAGTGAAGAAAAGGTGCCAAAAATAAAGACACCAACAAACGGGAGAAAATGTTCACACACCGTATGCCTCAGGACTAATATCCAAGATACAGGTAACATTCCCAAAGTTCAACAAACACAATACAAACAACCATACCAATGGGAAGAGGAGCTGGACAGACACTTCTCAAAGATGACTCAGAGCTGGCCAACAAGCATTCAAAAGAGTACCCATGATCACTGCGCACCAAGAAAGGCGAACCAAAACGTGAGATAATCACCTAACACCTCCGAAAATGCCCAACAGAAAGCAAAACACAAACTGCTGGTGTTGGTGGAGATGTGTTGACAAAATTCCCTATTCACTGCTGCTGGTGCCAGAAAGGTTCAGCCATTGCAGACGACAGTGTGGAGACTTCTTAAATATCAAATATATGTTTTACTGGTTAGTATCTTGCCAGAAAACTCTAAACTAAAAAGTAGTTCCTGGTTATAGTTTCTACTTTAGGAAAACAAATTCTAGTTCTATAAGTAATGCCACAGGGACAGTGTGGCATTCTGATTTTACTTTTTTCTATTCAACTATTAAAACTGAAAAAACTAAAACATGAAATTTTATGGTACAATAAAGGATTTCCAACATTAGATCTGAACATGAAAAATAATGAAAGGTGCTATCTTCCAATATCATTTTGTGGTAACCAGTTACTTATAATCACTGCAATTTTAACACCAAATATATTATAGAGAACATAATCCTTTTGTTTGTTTTCAGAAGGAACTATTTTTATTTCCAACCAAGTCTTATAAAATGTACCCGTCATCTCTGCTTCAAATATTAATAAAAATAGATGAAAAATGGAGTGATGCATTCCAAACTCAATGCTCAAAGGAAGCAGGCCAAGTCAGAGACTGGAGCCTCTTTGATCTGAGCCCAAGACAGCTTGCGAGAGCATAATCTTAGAGCATACACTGTATAACTGTAGTTTTAGGAATACTTATTCTACTCTGTATTTCTGTTATTATACATTAATGACATCTGTGGACTAACACTTGCCAACGGGCCCCACGATTTCCTTTGGACAAAACGCGTGGATGAAGGTACCCGTCCCAGACGAGGCCACATTCTAGCACCGTTTGCCAAGGCCACAAACCCATCATCCTCCAGCTCCTCTTCAGCAGATGACGGAGACCATTTGGCAGAACTTGTCAGCATCTTCCCCCTCATTGAGTTCCATTCAAAGTTCTCAACTTTCTAACCACACTTAGATTCTGTTCCTTTGCATGTCTGTGGAAGTGATATTCTTCTATTTCAAAATTCCACGGCCTCTGCCTCCTCAGGAATGGCTAATTCTGTCAGCAACCCTGTCAGCAGCTGTAGGGGATTAACATTCCTGGACATTCGTCTCACTGAGAGGTGTGGTCCATGTACACTCCCATTGGATCCGATTCATCTTTGTTGCTTTGACCAATAACATATGGTAGATATGGCTCTTGGCCAGGTTCTGGTCCCCAGCCTTAGGAGACTGAAAGTGCCCTTCTGTCTCAGGGAGCCTTATCTCTAGGAGCTCTGGCTGCCTGGTAAAAAGGTACAGCCCCATGACGATGATACTAGAGGCATCAGTTGACAGTCCCACCTGAGCTCCTCCTTCCAGCCACCCCTGTACATCAGACATATCTTGGATCTTTCTAGTGTCCTAAAGGCCACTAAATATTGGCAAGAAATTTCAGGGAGGAAAAATTGCTGAGCTAAGCTCAAAATGCTAACCCATAAAAACAACCTAGAAAATCTGGTACTATTATAAAATGTTAATTTAGAAATTTTCCAAGTTGGAATTTTGTTTTGTTTTGGAGAAATGCCTCCAATGTTCAGGGCTACTCTTGGATTTGCGCTCAGGAATCACTCCTCTCAGTGCTCTGGGGACTATATGGGAGGCTGGGAACTGAGTCAGGGTAGGCCAGGTCCAAGGCAAGGGCCTGACACACTGTACTGTCTCCCTGGCTCCCCACTAAGCTGAATATTAAAAAATATTAAATACAACTTATTATGAGGCTCAAGTTAATTTTTTAACTTAAAATACAATATAAATAAAACCATGTGTGTATCTTCAAGACTTCTTTCTTACAGATGTTTTCTTTTCAAGTGAAAGTATGAATATTTAGATCTGGCCTAGTCTCATCAAAATTTCTAATTTCACTCTAAACCACCTTTTAGGTCCCACAAATTCATTTTCTCCTTCCTTTCATCTAGCTTCCATATTTCATTTTTATCAACTTTCAACAATAGGAGTCTTCCCTAAAAAATTCAAATGAAATCACTTTTGACACAATCAACAAGGCTCAGGTTTTGCTATATACAACTAGTTTATTAATTCTTACCTAATTTTTCCTCTTTTCTGCTCCCTGCTGCCTAGATGTTGAGATCTCCACTCATGGAAATCTCAAAATGCTTTATCCATTTATATCTCCGTTAGCTGCTTTTCAGGTAGCATCTGCCCCCACAGCCGTTGCTGTAGATAGTGCTATAACCTGATAGCTGTACCTCTAGATTAGATCTTTCTCTAGAATCTAAGGGTCAGCTCCTCCTGGCCAGCTCCATTCAAACCTGGAGGTGTTCCAATTCAATTAAAGCAGAAATATTTTCCACTACAAGACTACCAGTCTACTCCACATCATAGGGAGGTCACGGTTCCACCACCTACCTGGAAATTATATACTCAAACCCTGCTTCAGCCACATTATACCAATTCTATCCACTTAATTAGTGTGGGCCTATTCCTCACTATCCCAGTTCTAACACAATGGCTCCTGATTCCACTGCAGACTCCACTGGCCTCCACATCCGTTCACTGGCCCTGATCTTCACTCTAAAGTACAACCAGGTCCTATCATGCCTTTGCTAAATTCTGCACTACTTTCCTCAGAAGTTCAGAACGAATTTCAAATTCCTCAACATAACATACTCTATTCTTACCAACTACCTCCGATATAGGAGCCAAGTTAGTTAAAATACTTGCAGTTACACAAATTCGCTGTTTTCTTTTACTTTGGTTTATTTTGTTTATCTTTGGACACACTCAGCAGTGCTCAGGGTTAGCTCCTGGTTTTGTGCTCAGGGATCACTCCAGAGACTCACACACACAGGGCAGAGTTACTACTTGCTCTCCCTGTGCCCAGCTGATTATGAGGCACCCAGGAGGGGTGGCGGGTTCTAGCCCTGGCCTGCCACCCCAGCAGAGCCTCACAAGAAGCCAGAGGAACCCCCACACCATGAGGGCCGCCATTTTCCACATCCAGACTCCCCTCTCTTCAGAGCTCCACCCAGCAGAAGAGCTGATGGCGTCCATGCGGTTCATCGATAAATGCTCGAGTTTTTGAGGTGACTAAAAGAGTATCCCACCCGCACGGCAGAGCCTGGCAAGCTACCTGTGTCATATTTGACATGACAAATACCAGTAACAATTATAGACCTCATTCACATGACTTGACGGGATGGTTTGAGGCTCTTTATGTTCCTGGAGTGGGCAGATACCCGTGGGCTATCTCGCATGTGACAGGACATATTGAGATGTCACTGGTGCCTGCTCGAGCAAATCGATGATCTACGGGAAGACAGTGATACAGTGATCACTCCTCAGGGGACCATATATGGTACTAAGGATTGAACCCAGGTCAGCCATGCGCAAAGTAAGTACCCTACACTCTACAGTCTCTCTCCTGTCCGTGTTCTTGACAGTCTTTGTTCCTGTCAGTCTCACCATATAAAATATAAATAGATTTCCTGACTTCTAAATTAAATTGGAACTTTTTTGTTTAAAAGTGCTATTTAGCTATCCAATAAACTTGCTCAGAAAATCTTCCGTTCCCTCATTATTTCTTAAACAACTTTCAAGTGGTACTGTTATGTTCTTCAGTATTATGAAATTTATCTAAATTTAATATTTACTTAAAAGCCTATTCTAGGTATTAAAATAAGATTCTTTTAAGCAAGCATTTCTTTCTTATCTCAGGTTTTCTTCATATTTCGGTGCATGTAGATACACATAATTTGTTAAATAGGTAAATGGCATATATTTAAATGTCATATTTATAACTTCACATAGACTTTCAACATTACAAAATGACATGACATTGATGAAAGTAATTTCTTCCTGTAAAAAAAGTAATTCTAGGAAAATGCTTGTATAAAAATTCACCTCCTAAGCTTCTCCTTGCTTGAATGAAGAGAAAACTTTTTGCTTTTCTCGAAATCTGACAGCGGAGCCTCTAATTCGAACCCAGTGCCAGTTTTTGGAGATTCAGAACTAGAAATGAGAAAAATCATACCGTAAGGAGAAAAGTCCTTATGCAATAAGTTTTAATATACTAATTAATATATGCTTCTCAAAGTTTCTTGCTTCATACAGAAGACTGTTAAATATCTGAATGTCAGTTCATGTTAACTTATGATTTTGATGGAGAATGCTTTGTTTCAAACAAGTTTTATCATGTCATTATAAATTATATAACGGAAAAAATCCCAAGTATACAAAGTCTAGTCTTAACCAATTATGACAATTACAAATCATATAATTCTATCTAAAGGTGCAGTATAGGGAAAAGGACAGAGGATTAAAAAATAGCCCAGTGACACTATTCCATATTGGTCAGCAAAGGGAATTTACCCTGTACCGAACCATTTTCTGGTTTTACCATTTTTATTTTGTTTTGTCTGGGGGGCCACACACAGCGATGCTCAGGGATCGCTCTGCATTCAGAGATCACGCAGGAGACCATATGGGATGCCAGAGGCAGAACCCAGGTCAGCTGTGCACAAGATAAGCGTCCTGCCTGCTGAACTATCACTCTGGTCACTATACCATTTTTATTTAAAAAAACCCTTCTATAAGCATTTTGAATTATTTAAAAAACAATGTTTCCCCAAGAATCTTATAAAATAATAGTATCTCCCTCATCCTGTAAGATATGTGATTTGAAGTTTAAACTTCACTTACTGTGGGAAAAATCTATCACTTCATTTTTGAAGAAGTCCAAATTTTCATGATGAATAAGGTTTAAAAACTGTTGCAAATCATTGGTGTTGGGAAATGTGCACTGGTGGAGATATGGGTGTTGGAACACCTAGCATTGGTATGGTCAATTGCATGGTGATTCATTAAAAAATAAAGATTGATCCCTGAAAAAAAGGCTGTGCAAGTAGCACCAAAAAATTTACAAAGCCTTTCAAACTTTTCCAACCTCATATCCCACTGAAGAACTTAATATAATAAGTTTCTTTTATGTTTAATGCTATATAAGGTCAAGGACACAAATATCTCCATACCACTTAGTGAGTGTATCTTTGGTTTAACCACATTTATTAGTTGCCAACTCTCTTTCTTGTTCAAAATAGTATATGGTCACATTTCCACAAACAGGTGACAGTTACGCTGCACAAATTCGGATGTGACAGACTCAAATTATCACGCCAGGCTCTCAGTTAAATCTGGGTTTTCTACAATCTATTTTAAATCTCCTTAAATATTAGCCCCAACTGAAAGAAAGCAATTTATGGAAACTAAATTTTTATGAGCACATGATACTAGTATGCAAAGGATCTGACCTCCTTTTCAGCGGCCTATTCTGAATGCCAGTTCTAACATCTGAGTGAAATAAGTAAGAGCGACAAACACCAGATGATCTCATTTACCTGAGCTATACAAATTAGCAGCTCAAGGGAATGCAAGATATCCCTTGGTGGGGGCAATAAGACTACCTTGAGACAAGAGGCAATGGGGCCAGGTCTCAGGGACCTTGGCACTCCCATGGTACAGAGATATGGTGTATGTGTGTATCTAAACCACAGAGACAATGCTGCAAGTATGAGCCCTAAACTATAATAACCAAACTTAAAACTATTCCTGTTAAGGAGGCAGGCTGCGGAGTGGGAGAGAAACGCGGGTAGAAGGAAGCGGACACAGGTGGTGGCTTGGAGTAGGGACAACATATGCATGAAACTCAACGATGAATAACTTTTTTAACAATGGCATTTTAATAAAAATTGATATAAAAAGTATTATCTTAGAGACAAAATATGTTGTAAGGTATTGCTTTTTAAACAACTGTAAAGGGTCAGGTTTATAAATTCACAAGCGGGCATCCGGAGAGGTCTAGTGGCAATGGGTAATAGCTGAGGTACTATGTGTTTAAATATTGGGGTTTTCTATCCTTTTTTTTCTGAAGAAACGCTCCATTTTGTTCTGTTTTGTTTAGTTTGGGGGCCACAACCAGTGGTGGTCAAAGCCTACTTCTGACTCTGCTCTCAGGGCTCATTCCTGGCAGAACACAGGGAGCTGTGTGCAATATCACAGACAGAATCCAGACTCAGTCGTTTTTAAAAAGTCTGAATGTCACTGTGATTATATAGTTTTGATTAGCAGTAACCCAGACCCTAACACTTCCAGTGTTGGGGACTTTTATCTTGAAAACTTACCTACTTCCCTGTAATCATCTACGATTGTGATTAAGTTTTCTTATAGTAAGTTAAATAGTTCTATAATGTATATCTGTGGCCCATGCCCAGAATTCTGAAATGCAGAAAAAATTATAGCCCTCTTCCACAAAGAAAGAAAATTCATTCTGATTAAGTGTTCTATGCAATAAAGTGTTGATAATTTTTAATATAATGTATTACCAAAAATTGCTATTATAAAGAAAAACTAACCAAGTAAACAGATCAGTAGAAAAATGTCCCAGGTGTTCATTGCAGGACTTCTGCAAGGGCAAGCCAAGTTCTTCAAGGTTCAGAGAATTTTCATTCTTAACTGAAAGTTTTCAAATAGGGACCATTTTAATTGTAAAATCACTTGTGAGGATGACGTTCATCATACATATTAAATCACACATATTAGCCAGGTGCATTTGTCGCCTTTTACTGATAGAGTTTATAACATCAATACAGATTTCGTTAGAGAAGACAATTTATAGATTTGGATCTGTGAAGCAGGAAACAGCCAGGTTAGAAAGAAAACCTGAAATACCATTTTCCCTATACACCCTCTCCTGGCCAGCTTTAAGTAACTTAGAGAAAGGTGTGCTTAAAATATATTCAACCAAGTTCTCTTAGTAAGCTCTTATTTAAGGTAAATGCTAATGGCAGAAAGAGAAAATCTGAATCTTCAGTAAGTAGCTATGCTGTCAAAACATGGTATCAAATTAAGGGTTTGCTGGGGTTTTTTTGGTTTGTTTGTTTGTAGCTGTTCATCGGATGACTAGAAGCAGACTGTGACCAATATGACAAGGTGGGTTCTAGAGAGGGGCCATAACCACTGAGATCCCAATAAGAAAAAAGAGTAAAAAGGACGTAGTTACCATGGCTAGCCATTTCCAGGAAAGACTTAGTTACCATGGCTAGCTAGCCATTTCCAGGAAAGACTTAGATACCGTGGCTAGCCATTTCCAGGAAAGCCTCTACAACTGCAAAAGTTGGGAGCCAATAAAATGTCATAGACTCATCAATACTCTGTGAATATCTTAAAAGACGGAGTGGTGGGCTGGTGGTAGAGTTCAGAAACTTGGCGCATCGGCACCATAGCATGCACGTTTTGGTAACCACGAAACCTAAACTATAATAAAAACAAATTTTGAAGGAAGGATGTAAAGAATTCCGTACCATCTGGAATATGTGTTTACAGAAGACATACATGACTTAGAAAAACCATGAGCAGTTATGGAGCAACAATGATTCCAGCAGAACTTAAGAAACTGGCGTCTCGTTTTATAAGACATATTAAACCACTGTAATTAGCTTACTTAGATGCCAGTGATAGGAAAAATACAATACAGGTGAGAAGTTTAGAAATGTCAGGTGTAACTGAAGCATTGATACTAATGATCTATGTATAAAACTGGGGGGGAAAAGGTAACCATATTATTAATTTGAAGTAAAATAATTTATAGGTAAGCACTCGGCAAAGCAGAAAGTACAAAATAATTCTAGTTAGTAGTCCATGGCTCTGAACAACCATCAATCAAGAAACTGGTCTAATTCCTTTTTACTTGTTCTATTTTTGTCTTGGGGGCCACACCCTATGGTGCTCAGAGATTACTCCTGGCTCTCACTCAGCAATCACTATTGGCAGGGCGTAAGGGACATATGCCAGGGATCCAAACGCTGTTTGGCTGCACGCAAGACAAGATAGTAAGTTACCCACTTAGTATCCTCCATACACTGATTGTATTTTCATCACTAAGAAAGGAAGGTAATGATGAGGCAGCGAAACGCAAAGTCTCTGAATTTACCACTGCACTGTATTTATCTATACGAGATATATTATAGACCCTAAAAAACAAAGTTTTCCCTTCACAGTTTGAGAACAAGTTGAGAAAGGAATGTTTATTTATACTTCTTTGGGCTATGATTAATAAGGATTAATAATGTCCTTACTGTATTATTAATAAGATTAATAATGTCATTTATATAGCATACAGTTAATCCTTAGCAAATAAAAAGTACAAATGTAAAACCAACTTAAAATTTTACAAATACAGCATTTTAAGAATTTGAATTAAAATTTTTAAATATTTGGAATTTTTTACACTCACCAGTATTCGAGAAATATGCTATCCAGTATTTTGCCACAATACGTATTTTTTTCCATGGTCAGTGGTTCCATTAAAGTAATATCAGCTCCATATCCTGTAACACAACCTGAGAATCTCTGTATTAAATACTGATCTTACGATTTGAACTTGGGAAAAACTGATCTATCCTGCAGGCACATACCTTTAAAATTTTCAGGGATTATAGAAACAAACAGCAACTGAGTATTTTTCATCTTGGCAAACCTGGGAGGAATAAAGGAAAAATGAAGCAAAATCTTCACTGGAAAAATCAGAATTCAATCATTCTGTATTTTAGGAACTGGAGTATTTTCTTTATTCAGAATTTTAAATGGTTGCATTAACATATAAATTTAGTGAAAATAGCATCTGAAATCAGTGAGTCAAAAGAGACCATTTATTCCTACTTTTAAAGAGTCTAAATCTTCTTCAAGGACTAGAAATAACCACCAATTTATAAGAAATTTAAGAGAGAACTATTTAAAATAGCAGCATTGGGGTGAAATCAGCAAAATCCAGAGAGTAGGAAATGCCATAAGGAAATTGAGCCCTGATGAACAAAGACAATAACAGAGGGAAGGGAAAATTAAACCCTGATTTCCACGACCTCAACAACTTTAATAAAAAATCATAAAATAAGCAGAAAAATGTAACCACTGATTGAATATCTGACTATCATTATGAAAATGTCACTAATATTCAGTCTTAATGTCAATTTTGTGGTTATTTTTAAAGATACCTTCTCTTATTCATGCCCTGAATGGGGTTTCTTAAATATGCTTTAAACCCATCCACCAGCGAGCAGGAAGCAGAGGGAGAAGTGGAGTGGAAATGAGCCGGACTCGTATTCAAACGGGAGGCTGCATCCCGGGGGCACGGACGCCAGTGTACTACCCTCTCCCTTTACATACCTCAGAATTCACAAATGAAACTTGCGGTATAAACAACATGCAAGAATGAAGTAATTTTGAATTTCTAGTAATCTAAATACTAAGTATTGGAATTAACGTTTCCAAAAGATGACTGAAGCAGATTACTGTGAACCGAATTTCAAAAAGAGTATGTGAAACTGCTTAAGAAAAACAAAGTATTCTATGTTTTTTGTTTTTTGCTTTTTGGGTCGTACCAGGCTAGGCTTGGGGGTTCCTCCTAGCTCTGTACTCAGGAATCACTCCTGGTGGTGCTTGGGGGACCATATTGGATGCCGGGATTGAATCCAGGTTGGCCACATCCAAGGCAACCCGCTGGACTATCTATCACTGGGCCCAAAACAAAATACTCTTAAGGACTTAAAGCTCCGTGTATTAGCATGCAGTATCGTAAAATAGTCAGAAAAGATACCATCATGAGATTAATGGCTTCTTGGGGAGGACAGAGACTGAATAAATTACTGCAGATTTGACCGAGAATGTGGAAAGATAGGTCTACAGCTGAATCTCAACAAAACTATGTTAATGAGAAATGAATTACTTCCAGAGGCCCCAATCACTCTCAATGGAACAAACATCTCTGAATGCAGCAGTTATGTGTACCTAGGTCGAGAAGTCAACGTGATGAACGACCCTAAACCCTGAGCTGCACAGAAGGAAGAGAGCAGCATGGAATGCCTTCAAAAGCATCGAAGAAATAGCTAAAAAAAGACAAAGAACCTCCAACTCCGGGCACATCTCTTCGACTCCACCATTCTCCCTGCATTAACATATGCCTCAGAGACCTGGGCCATACCAAATCAGAATGAGAATGCTATTCGGGTCTCCCAGAGAGGAATCGAAAGAGCTATGCTTGGAATATCACGAAAAGAAGGAATCCGGAGCTCCGACCTCCATCGGACGATCCAGAGTCAGGGACGCTGTCTCTTTTACCAACGCATCGAAAATCAGATGGGCTGGACATGCAATGAGATTTGGAGACAACCGCTGGACTAGAGCCATTACCAACTGGATCCCACGGGATATCAAAAGATCACGTGACCGCCCACCTACAAGATGGTCAGACTTCTTGGTCAAGACCCTGAAGGAACGGTTTGAGGCTTTTCATATTCCTGAAGGAAGCAGATGCCATTGAGTTACGCTGGCACGTGATAGAGCCAAATGGAATTGTTACTGGTGTCTGCTCAAGCAAATCGATGAATAACGAGATGTCAAGTGATCAAGTGATCTAGTAGCTCTAGAAGTGGGCTAAGATGTGGCCAGTGCTACACAGAGAAGCCAAAGGGACTGACAGGGGCAAACACCTGGGCATCCACTCGTTCTGCAGTCTCAGAAGCTCTTCGGCAGAAATAACCCTGGGCTGAGAAGAGCTAAGAGTTAGCTGCAGGAAAGGTGGGGGGAAAGGCAAGACGCAGAGCGAGCAACTAAACACAATAAAGCACGTTCTGGGCGGCAGTGATGGTGTGGCACAGACTCTGGGCGCAGAGAGCAAAGAAAGAAGCCCTGGCCTGGAGCATCCAGAGAGGGAGCCTGACACCCCAAATTAGGCCAAACGAAACACCTGTGAGTTAACCAGAAAGGGCAAAGGGACGCTAGTACCCTCGGAAGTAAAAACAGCTCCAATCACACTGCGAAAGACCACTCTGCTCAGCTGCCTAGGGGCTCCCACTCACACTGGAATAATGCAGGCAAGAGCTGATGTGTGACAAAAGGAAACAGAACCCAGAGCTTCCTAAAAAACAACAAAAACTCAAAAACAGTTACTAATTACTTCAAACAGGCAAGATGTTGCTAAAATGGGACATTCACCCAGTTGGCATCTAGTTAGGCTTAATTTTACTCAATGAATTCTGAGGATTCTGGGCTGAAAGAGAAGAGGAAAGGCCTGGTTTCTGGGACGCGAACAGCTAGGGCAGAAGCACCAGCACCAGACAGGCGGAAGAGAATCCGGACACTGACTGGACAGCTCAAGACGGTGGTAAGAAAAGCACATTAGTCTTGTGTGGATGGAGCGTATATATAAATGTAAGCTGCCTGTAAGCGTTTCATTTGTATATATATATATATATATATATATATATATATATATATATATATATATATACATACACATACATATATATACATATATACACATATATACACATACATATATGTATATATATACAAATGAAACGCTTACAGGCATATATATACGTATATATACGTATATATATAGTTGCTTATAAGTTGCTTATATATATATAAGTTGCTTATATATATAGTTGCTTATAAGTTGCTTATATAGTATATATATACTGCTTACAGGCAGTATATATACGTATATATACGTATATATATATATAGTTGCTTATAAGCATTTTCATTCTATGTTTTGTTGTTGCTTGTAAGCATTTCATTTGTATATGTTTTGTTGTTGTTATTTGTTTAATTTCAGTGATCAAACTGGGGTTGGTCCATACAAGGCAATTTCCTAATCCACTATACATATGGTCCCCTTGTACATATTTTTTAAGTGATGAAAAAGTGTTGGGTATAACGGAGATATGGATAACAAGAGGAGGAAAGGTGGAAGAAAAAGACTAAATAGAACCACTGTAAAGAAATATTGTTTAGTATTATTTTTGAAATTAGGAAATACTTTGTGGGAGCTGGAGCAATAATATCATGGGTAGGGCACTTGCTTTGCACAGACCAAGTCAGGTTCTATCCCTGGCCCCATTTATATTTCCCTAAGTGCAACCAGAAGTGATCCCTGAGCACAGAGTCAGGAATAACCTCTAAGCACCACCAGGTGTGTCCCCAAAACAACCCTGCTACGCCCCAGAAAGGGTGGATTCACAAAAAATAAGTTAAAATATTCTAAGCATTAGAGAAATTTAAAAATCCTTTGATTTTATAAATAATTCTATTTTTTAAATGGTTAGAGTGGATTTGTCAAAAACAGGTTAGATCTGACATGCTTACCAGTATTCCTGATGGCTTTCAAATTTCAAGCTTTATATCACACAGAACTGGGACTACAAGATTTTTATCTTAAGCACAAAATCTGTTACCAATTCAAATACTTTTTCTTCCAGTGAACCCTAACTGTACAGGAATTCCAACAATCAACAGAGTTCCTAGACTCCAATCTAATCAGTGATCTCGTTGTCAGGATCACCAGAACCTTTTCCTTTATCTGATGAACAATGCCCCTTAAAACCAAGCAACATATAAACAAAACCAAAAACATCTCCCTTTATTTAGCCCAAACAACACCACTTCATTAACATACCAAAATCAAACCGTAGTTTCTATGACCTTGAGTATCTTCTCAACTGGAAGTCTCCTGACATATAAAGCGTGACGATTCTCTGGAGACAATTCCTCTCGTGTTTTACAGAATTCATTGTTTAATAAACAGAATGCATGCTTTCCAGGAAATATGAGCATCCAGGGCCAGAGGAACAACAACAGTACAGCGGGAAAGGCGCTGGCCTGTGTGACCAACGCAGGTTCAACGCCCAGCATCCCATATGGTCCCCAGCACTCTAAGTGTTGAGTCAAGAGTAAGCCCTCTGTACTGCCAAGTGTGGCCCCCAAACCAAAACTAAGCAAAGAAAATATGAAGGTTCCTGACTTTACTCCACATAGGAGAGAGGAGACCCACCCACCAGCTTCCATTCCCCATCTGTCTCCTGTGCTCTGAGGGAAGTGGATGCAGCCAGATGCCCACTGAAGTCTGGTCTCTGGCAGCTGGAAAATAGAAATGTCCAGGGCAAAGTTCTATACTGACCAAAGCAGCTTAGGAAAGTTTTGCCCTTGAAAAGCTATCACCCAATAAGATGACTAAAGGTTATTAGAAGTCCCTGTAAAGCCAGAAGGAAGTTTCTAAGCTTACTTCTTTTCCAGCCATAATAAACTTCATGGGTCAGTCACTGTATCACTGTCTTCCCGTTCATCATCGATTGGCTCGAGCGGGCACCAGTAACATCTCCATATGTCCTGTCTCATGCAAGTAGAGCCCAAGGGCACCTGATTGCTCCAGGAACATAAAGAGCCTCAAACCATTCCATCAGGTCATGGGAATGAGGTCTATAATTGTTACTGGTATTTGGCATATCAAATACGACACGGGTAGCTTGCCAGGCTCTGCCATGTGGGTAGCATACTCTTGTAGTCTCTCAAAATCCAGCATTTATTGATGATCCGCGCGGCTGTGTAGGCCGGCGCGAGCCAGGCTGTGATAGGCTGGTCTGTTGGGTGCAATTCTGACGAGAGGGAAGTCCGGATGTGGAAAATGGAGGCCCTCATGGAGTCGGGGGTCATCTGGCTTGTTGTGAAGTTCTGGGCCGGATTAAAAATGACTGCTGTGAAAAAAAAAAGTGGGGCCAGAGCGATAGCCCAGCAGGTAGGGCGTTTGCCTTGCACGCGGCCGAACTGTGCAGACCTGGGTTCGATCCCTGGCATCCCCATATGGTCCCCTGAGCAACGCCAGGAGTAATTCCTGAGTGCAGAGCCAGGAGTAACCCCCTGAGCATCGCCAGGTGTGACCCAAAAAAGAAAAAAAAATGACTGCTGTAGGATGCATCTCGATGAGCCGGGCTGTGATAGGCTGGTCTGCTGGTGGAGTGCTGACGAGGGGAAGTCCCGGATGTGGAACATGGAGGCCCCTCATGGAGTGGGGGTTGTCACGATAGCCGAGGGTTGTCACGAGGGGCCAGGACGATAGCTCATGGGTCAAAGTCAGTGTAATTTGGGGACTTTGCAATTTTTAGGACAGATATCCACTATGCTGTCTATGGGTCAAATGCGCCCAAACTTCACTTGGTGTGGCCTCTTTGAAACTTGTTTTAAAATGCAGAGAATTTTTGTTATCTACTTATTTAAA